>JADLZK010003312.1:600000-1060137 GCA_015847255.1 Hyparrhenia diplandra | reverse complement strand
AATTACTCCATCTAGTTACGTTTACAACACTACCATTATCTTGGGTCTTCTATGTTGAAGAAATTAATAATTTAATCACTGTTTCTATTCTAATTTTGCTTGCTAGTATCATTTGACACACTAGACACAGAGTTGGTATAGAACAATATCGCCACCAACAGTATTCATACTAGTAGAGATGGGTGCTTGCCAAGAACATATAGCTAAAAAATCCTAGGTGGCGGTCTCGAAACGAGACAACTAGATTGGCATTCTCAAGACCAAACCACAAACCCAGTAATAACTAAGTTCCCAATGCCTCTCGTGCCCATACTATTGCCAAAGGTATGTGCAGCTAGGTGTTGCGTCATTTGTAATGCAGCTGTTGTGTTTCGAGGGGTTGTATCTTGTCCGTACTGTAGCGCACGCACACACACACGCAGATTGTAGATGTGCTGCAATTTGGGCAACAAGATGGATTTGAAGGATGGCTACCATTGCTTGGATAAAGTCCAAAAATTTTTACTACTATTGTTTCAAAGCCAATGGTTGGAAGACAAACTACGTTGCATATATAGACTTGAAACTAAGGAGCAGTTATTTATAGACCAAGGCTAATGAATAAGTTTCTTGCATGTTGATGTAAGGATGTAGAGCTCGATGTTTTTGAGGGAGATGGAAGGTGTGCAATAATGCATTGGAGTTACTGTCCCGTAGTATGGTATAAGTTCACTTAAGTTTGTCATTAGCCTAATGTTTTGGCCTCTAATTATTAGTATCTACGATGTTATATACATAGATTGATACTATTAGTAGATTTATTATTATAAACATTAACCACTAGAGAACACTTCCTCTCAATTTAATTTACCAAGGTACGTATAAGTTGGTTCTCAAAATTAAACTATATTAATCACAATTAACGGATTTAAAATTACAGATCACAAATCACATAATAAAAATACAGTGACAAAAACAACATTTTTCCATTAATACTTACTGTATGTGTGAAGATGTGACCATCTCTTTAAAATTATAATATGAATACAAATTTACTACTCAAATATGAAGTTGTGCTAAAGAAATGTAATTCTAGTAGATATAAACCCCCAGAAGGGAATGGTTATCACATAGAGACTAAGCCAAAAACAATGTGTACTAATGGAATTCACTTATTTGTACTAAAAAGGGCATGGTTACATTATAACATACTGATTTACAGTCGTATTAATGTTTGAGTGTTTGACACCTAGACTCTGCACGAACAAGACGTTAACATACAAACAATTCTTATACCACATCAATAAAGAGAATTAAAAGCTTTGGAAAGGAACAAATAAAACCCATCTTCTTATACAAAAATTATCATGCACTTCTTCCTAGCATCGACATCCTTCACTGCTACTGCTTTCAGCACCCACCCAGCTATGGATTCAAAGAATTCTGTCATCAGTTATGCAGAGATGCTGATGCCTGTTACATGCGAATTCGATTAAACAAGTAACTAAATCCAGTGATTCATCCTTCCAATGGAGAAAGTTCTTAACCACATAATCAGGAAGCAGAGCAACTATACATATGTCTATACTAGCGTTGACAAAACGTTCCAGAAATTTTAACTGTAAAAGCACTAGTATATTGTATAACTGACCATCATTAATTATAAATAACGTCAGGTAATAATACTGTATATACTAATAGACAAACTCATAACCTTGTAGCTATTGATCCATATTTACATGCATGTAGGCGTTGGATCCATAGTCAGATCTCCATGATCCTCCCAAGCTCGTCCCAGGTGGTGCCACTGTCCTGTAAGCTAGTTGAATCGCTCCAGCCTAGAGTCGATGTCGATTTAAGCCGGCAGCAATGGAGCTCCCATGAATCCTGATGATGCCATCATTGTCATCATCTCGCCCGATGATGACGGCGAGCTATGGAAACCGTGCGGCGAGGAACGGCTGGTGGTGCTCAGTTGCAGCATAAGCTGCACAGGGATGAGTGGAAGTAATGGTGCGGGTGGTATCGGTAGTAGTCATAATAGTCTTTGCAATCGCTGCTGGCTTAAGGCTTGCTGCCATGTTCTGCTTCTGCTGCTGCTGGCACCTCCTGTTGTGCGTCGTGCTCCTCTTGAAGATCCGCATATAGTCCAAATTTCCTGTGATTATTAGACATGAACAAAGAATTAGTAACTTTTGTTTGATGTACTGTCATCATGAAAAATCCATCTATGTTATCAGCGGTTTAACGGGAGGGACCGAGCGGCATCATGCAGCTCAACCAACTCCGTGGAGGGGGGCCGAACTCGTGCATCATCCAGTCTGTCTTGGTTCCCCCTCCGGCGCTACCGCGGTAGTAGCGAGGACTTCTTGAGCCCGACACGTTCGCCGGCACCATCCTGGATGGGCTTGTCGATGCCGGTGGCCTTCCGAAGCTTGAGCCGGTGACACGGTTAGGCGGATCTTTGTTCCGTATTTCCGGCCCGCAGGAGCAGAAGAAATAGCAGTCCTTGTCTCCTCGCCCCTGCACAATATGCCGACTTCATCTGCACCCATGAATGCCTCACACACAGTTAGTTCACAAATATATGCACATAGATCATACACAGACATGACAGGAATTGAAACATACTTGAGAGATCCCAGGGGTCATGCTTGTAGATATCAATCTCTCTGATGATATCAATACTGAAACCCTTCTTCTCCACTTTCCTCTTCAGGTAGAACCCCACGAGCTCTTGATCGGTTGGATGGAACCGGAAGCCCGGGAACACCAAATCATCCTCTTCGTTTCCATCGATTGCTCCATCGCCGCTATTCTTGTTGGTGACCCTTTCAAATGTCTTGTTCTCCTCCTCCATGGCTTAATTGGTTTATTTTTTGGAGCTTGTTTCTTGCTCCCTATACTATGAGTTTGAACTTTCTAGGGCTTGATTGCTTCTTACATGGTGATGGGGCCGAATGAAAGCTGCTGTACGGACTTGGTTAACCCTGTATTAATATGTTTGGATGGACATATGGGGCCAAATGGAAGCTGCTTACGTGATCCTTGGTTCCTTCAAGTACATAAGAGTCGTTATCAGACGTGAATTATAGATAGTCAAAGATGAAGCTGTCAGAAACTTTTGTCCAAGTCAAGTCAGAGAAACTTTGGCCTTATAAGTTGAACTTTCTCGTTTTATTTTCTGCACAGACTAGGAGAACCAAGCTATTATTTAACCTAATAAATCTACTTCGTTTGAAACTTTAATGACTCATCAATCGATCATAGTTATTTCAAATGATGGTCAAATTTTCCTTTTTTATGGTTGAGCATATCAACACTATATGTCGTGCCAAGTCAAGGCAGACGTCATTCACTTTGACGTGGTAGGAGTGTGAATTATCTACTACTACTCTCCTTTGTTTTCTACAGGAGTGTGTGGTAAATCTTATATGTCTTTGTTTCAGCCTGGACTTTATATACCGATGCCAACCAGAATTTATTAGATTTTTTTCATGGAACTCAGATCAGGATAGCGACTGCCATTTAAATTTCACTATAGGTCGAAAAAGAGTTGCTCAGCTACAAGTCCCACAAGGAAATCAAAGAACTCCTCAAGCTAGATTTTTTATGCTTGTTGGCAAATGAAAATTTATGCGTGAATGTGGTAATTATCTGATATTTTCATTGGCACTTGTAATTTTTTTGGTTGAATAGTCTAGCTAGATTTTATCTTGAGCCGGTAATCATAATTTTAAACCGTGGTTGCTGTCGTTACAAACAGGAAAAATTGTAATTTTAGGAAGACAAGCTGGGTAAAGAAGCTAATCCGTATAGATAGATAATTTGCCAATAGAGTAAAGGCTTAATCACTAAGTTTTGTTGACAGATGAATTTGACCTTTATGTTTTGTTGAAAAGTATATCTGCTTGCGGTTTTTTCTAAAATATAAAGTGTGTAATAACTTACATTTGGAACGACAAAACTTGGAGAAGCTTCGGATTAGGTAAGAAAGTCAGTCCTCCCTTTACTAGTTGTACGGTTCAAGATGAAGAATCTCACTCCATTCATACGACACTAACTGTGGCCCATAAGATTTAGTCACTGCAAGGAAAGTGACACACCCATACTAGCATATCCATGATATGATAACAGATGCATGTGTCTTTAACATGCAAAAATGTTGAACATTTCAGGTTTGGGAAAAAGTGTGTGATGTCCGTGCCAATATGTAGATTTGTAACAAGGCGACAACCACTTAACCTGCCACACTTGGCACACCAAGTCTTGAGAGTGGAAATTTGGCAGGAGAGAATTCTTGGTCACTATTATTCGTTTGATAATGGTGATCTTCAGAGGGGAGGCATCTGTCCAGAAATGCAAGCATATCTTCTGCCATGTCTACCGTACTTCGTGCGAAGAAAAGTTATCACCCCCATATATTAAGATGAGCTTATTTTTTCCGTTTCTTTTCGTCGTCTCTTAAATACCCTGTTTGTAAGTGCCGACATTTGATTGTAACTTGCTTTTCTTGTTTTCTAATAAATTCTGTAGGCGTGCATGCCACTCCTGAGTCGTAAAAGAAAATATTTAGGGTCCACAAAGTGACCTTTCTCTAGACTGATTTTTTTAGATAAGGGAACAAAGTTCCAACCTCTACCATTTGAATGGTACACAGCAGAGTGTACTCTAGACTGAATTAATCGTCCCTTTTTTTGCATATGTAGCATTGCACTTCCTAATATCCAAATCAGACGAGGTGATCTGTTGGACGGTGAACCACTCCACTTGGCAAAGATATTTGTGGTGTTTTTGGCATCCAGTTTTTATTTGTAGGTGAATTATTTAATTTATAGTCTGGACTGAATATGAATATTTAAACCACTTTAATTTAGTCAGCAGCAGAAATCATGAATTTGCAAGAAAAAGCACACTATATAGCTAGAGTAACCTAATGGCCGCCACCACAACTGATTTGTAACACCTATTGAGAATCGGTTCCTGTTTCGATTGTAAACAAACATGTGGATGTAATATCAAAGGGTATTTCTCCTGGTTAAAAAAGGGAGAAAAATAAGCGCAATACATACAGTTTGTTTCAGAACCGGTTCGTGTTAAGAATTCATAGCAAGTATTTCCTTTCTCCCGTGGTTTGGCCGCCAGAGAACTTTTTTTACAGTATCGGAATTTGGAAGACACAGATTGGCTGTTTTTTCCTTCGGATCTCAGTGGATGAACAAGTCCTGTGCAAAGATTTGACTAAACCATGGACTGCTGATACAATATTATTTGTCTTATGGGCGGTATCCTTCAGGCTAGGATCGATGAGGAATCTTTCTGTTCATACTGAGCAACTGGTTAAGTACAATTCCACTATGACTCAGAAATGAATGTCCACTGAGAGTTATCATCTTGTAATTTTTGTCACGTGCTAGGAGATAGGGACCAGGGAGAGGCCCACAAGGCCCACGAGGGGCAGCAGGCAACGCACCACCAGGGGGTAGGGTGCGGCGCCGCCGCCACCTCCTCCCTTCGCGACTTCTTCGGTAATTAATGTGGGATAAAGAAAGAGTTTGGTTAGGATTATCTTAGGACTTTTGGTGTGTAAGGGAATATTCCAATCTATAAGGAAGACCCTTATTAGGAAAACAACTCCGATTGCTTGTAAAAGGTATTTGAACTCGATAAGGAAACTTTTAGAGTGGTTGCTTGGTTTCTGAAGTCCCACTAGTCGGGCTATAAAAGTAAGGGGTCTGTGTCTCTTAGGTCAACAAACAATAAAAAAAAATTTATTTCCCTTCTCTTCCTCTCCCCATGCGTCGCCGCCACCTCCCTGTCCCATGCGCCCCCCTAGGGCCCCCAAGACCGCCACCCACCGCCGCCCCAAATCCCGGGCACGCCCGGCCCACGTGTCACTCGGGAATTGATCCGGTCTATGACATTTTCTTCCTTAAACCTGCAAAAAAATAGCACATTACATTATATTGTGTTTTCTTGGGAATTCATTACAGGGTGGTAGACCAAGTGTCCTGCTCTTAAAGATCAAGTTTTCAGGGTAGTTTATAATTTTCTTTGGTTGTGACATCCACACCTAGAAATGGTTCATGACTTCAGGCTTCAAATCATTGTATAGTGTTCCTATTCGTCGACAGGAACTCATCGTTATATATAGCAACTACATTCGTTTAACTCAGGTCATCTGAAGCATTAAAACTCGCCACTGCCCATCATAATGACAACACACCTTTTTCTTATATATTTATGTTATTATTAAGGGTTGCAGAACTCATTTCTCTTGTTTATATAAGTATTTCATTGTCTTAGTACCATTGCACCATTCCAAGATCCACCTTCCCTACTCAAAAGAAAAAGATATATCATTCATAAACATGATATATGTGAGTTCAGCCCATTCTGCGTCAAAATTCTCATGACTAGAGGATGGTGAAGTATCCATTCACAGGATGTACATCAATTAATTGTTTTTATTAGGACTGGGATGTATCAAGAAAACAATGTGGCAGTCCCAACACAGATCGGCAAAGAAACTCAACGGCACCGTCGAACTCAAGAACCTCGCAGCTGCTACTGGCCTTGTAATGGCCACTTCCTAGATGCTGGGCAAGGTTTTTGCCATTGGGGTGTCCACATATGAGTCCTGAGGATTATGTAGGGAGAATCTGCTAGCAGGAGGACCATTTCTAGTCTTCGTATGTCACCATTGCTACCTACTCATCTCAGCTGCTTTTTGTTTATCCCCTGTGGTAGCTCCTAGTTGAACTGCTCTGATCTTGTCACTTAGTTTCTTCCTCTTTATTGTGTGGATACCCTGCAGATTATCGTGGAACTCTAACAGTTCATGACTACAAGTGAACTTTGGATATTTTGTGAACTCGAAAAATTCAAGAACTAAGAGGTTTTGGTGTTGTTAAAACTGGGGGCTTTTTTTTATGCCAATAGCTTCTTATTTATAGGAAACACAAGACTAACTCGATCTGCAGCTAATCTGCCCATGCCGGCCACACGGCAAGACACGTCTACATATTATTGCCGGTTTCAAGAAGCATTGATGCCAAATGGTAAAATCAGCAGTGATACTAAAATAAGGGAAATGTGTTATGCACCTCAAAGAGACCAAAGTGGATTTTCAGGCATAGTGATCTTTATTTTTAATGACATACGTCTTTTGTCTACTGCCTCTATAAATTATCTAGAAACATCATCTTTGCTACTCGATTTTAAAAATCGAGTCATATTTTAGGCATGAGTAAAAGGACAACCTTTCCTAAATAGGCCCAACCCATGTACCATAAATATATGGAACCACTACTTAATTGCCTCGTCCTTTCTAGATCATCTTAGCCTATGTAAACCAATTAACATAGGCGAGCATCTTAAGTGGCCCACTCCTTTAGTACCATCTGTGGAACCACCTCCTCTGTGATACCGCCCTCAGAAAATTGTCATTGCCCTAGTGTTCACCTCCGCTTCAACTGACATAGATCCAACACCAGCAACAACTAATGACGGTGATGCAACCTTCAAAAAAATTCCTCCATGGCACGGAGGCAGAGTGGTGCAATAGCAGTACTATGACAACGCAACCTGACAAGGGAGGGGGCCGGCAGTGAATGAAGCTAGCGTATGTGGTTAATCAGAGGCGGACAGTTTGTATGCTTTTGCCGCAGTCTTTGTTAATCAGACATTTACATTTACAGAGGCATACAGGCAGGCCATCATTGCTGTAAGCCGATAAAACAAACTAAAAGTTAAACAACAGAACATGGAGGCCTCTGCAGCAGCCGCTGCTTTCGGTTGAAAACACCACCACCCCACCTGACACAATAGCAAAACTAACACTAGTACAAAGCAGATTTTTATGTTAGGGTTATAGATAGAGCCAGCCTTGATCTATTAAATGATGTTTAGAGGCCATATTTGTTGGCATGCCCTCTCCATAAATAAGATGAACAGCTCTGAAAATTGTGGTGTATTTTTGGAGACATAATGCCTCTGAAAACTGCGGACAGCTATCTCCTAAAATATCGTTAGGAATATGTAGTGAATGCTTCAACCCACAACCATGTGACACCAACCAACAGGTCAATACCGTGTGGCACATCTTTCAACAGGGGCTGGTCATCTAGATTAGAGTAGTACCTCGGATTGCAAGGGCCAACACACACAAGTGTGTAGCCGCTTGGTCGCAAAAAAACAAAAGTGCATGTGTAGCCAATCAGTCAAACAGAGCATCTAACCAGGCTTAGGTTCTCCTGATTCAAACGGTGAAAAAAATTCAGGCACATCCAAAACAGATGAATCTTGGATGTTTTAAAAGTTCCAGACTGTAATTCATTTGTGATAACCAGTTAAAATATTTGTCCTTAGCAAATATCTGGCTTAATGTTCACAACAACAACAACAACAACATAGCCTTTAGTCCCAAGCTAGTTGGGGTAGGCTAGAGATGAAACCCATATGAAACAGTATAAAAGAACGTAAAAAGGCGCAAGACAAAAAGATAAAGATAGGGTAGATAGAAAAGGAAACAAAGTCATGGTTCAGGCACGTTGATAGCTAGCCTCCATGCGCTCCTGTCCAAAGCTAAATCCTTGGAGATATTCCACTCCTTAGGTCTCTCTTAACCGCCTCGTCCCAAGTCAGGTCTAGGTCGACCTCTACCTCTCTTTACATTATCTACCCGCTCTAGAACTCCACTATGCACCGGCGCCTCGGGAGGCCTCCGTTGAACATGTCCAAACCATCTCAACCGATATTGAATCAATTTCTCCTCGATAGGAGCCACCCCGACCCTATCCCGAATATCTTCATTCTGAACTCTATCCCTTCTACTATGCCCGCAAAACCAACGTAACATACACATCTCGATCCACGCTTAGCTGCTGGACATGTCGCCTTTTGTAGGCCAACATTCAGCACCATATAGCATCGCCAGGGCGAATCGTCCCTATAGAACTTCCCTTTTAGCTTCGTGTGGCACCCTCTTGTCACATAGGATGCCAGAAGCTTGACGCCACTTTAGCCAACCTCTTTGCGATTCTATGTCTAACATCTTCATCAATGTCGCCATCCTTCGTAGCATAGATCCTAAATACCGAAAAAGTATCCTTCTTGGCCACCACTTGTCCATCCAGTGTGGCGTCCCCATCCTCGTGCCTAGTCGGGCTAAAGTTGCACATCATATACTCGGTCTTGGTCCTACTCGGTCCCGAACCCTTTCGACTCTAGCGTGTGCCTCCACAGCTCCAACTTCCTATTTACCCCCTGCTCTACTCTCGTCCACTAGCACCACATCATCATCAGCAAAGAGCATACACCAAGGGATATCACCCCTGTATATCCCTTGTGACCTCGTCCATCACCAAAGTAAATAGATAAGGGCTCAGTGCTGACCCTTAATGTATCATAATATTATGCTATACGCTATAATTAAAAATTAGAAGTATATTAACTTTCAACATCAACGAAAGACATTTTTTTATTGATGAATATATGAAAGGTAAACAAAGAACAACAAAGTTTAAACCCTAAATTACATAATCAAATGATTTAAAAGAATCTTATTGTCATGGTCGGTGTCTGGAAAAATAAATAAATACTACAAAATAGATGTGACTAGATGGAGCTTGTAGTGATGCAGCTACATCAGGCATCATATACAAAGTGCAGAGGATTGGGTGGCAGCCTTGCACATATGCCTAGTACTACGTAGTATCCTCAAGCGAAGACTAATAAAAGGTTGAGAGCCAAGCGCACCTCAGTTCTATGTTGTAAAGTTCACGCCTTAGTTTTCCTTGATGTCATGAGACAGCCTGTTGAACCAGCGGTAACCTGGAACTGAAGCAGCCCTTCCTGCTACTGATGCTATGATGCTGCTGAAACTTCTACGACATCACGTTTTTTTTGTTGGCGTGACTGCAACATAGGTGATTGCCATCGACACCCAATGAGAACCTAACCTTGGATTCAATCAGCAAGTCGTGGTACTGAAAAGCTTAGTGCTCAGCACAGGCATGATTCCTACTCCCTACAGCATCTCCATGAACTCAAATGATAGCTACACGAGCATTAATTTCTCGGTGCCACCCATTTCCATTGCCCTGCATTGAATTTGGAATTGCTATATTGTAGCTTACAGTTTCTACCTTGCTTGAAATGTTGCACTGACATATTGAGTCTCAAGAAGAGAGACTATAGTGTGTGGCTATATGACCAATAGGATTTTTATGTCTAATATTTATAGGCATGTGAGTTCATCAGCATGTGTATGTGTATAGTAGGTGAGGAAACAAGGTGTAGCTTCTCTATATATGCTGCACTAGCTTTCACATCTACTTTTCATTATGAAGGGAGTCTGTTTGAAGGAACTGCTGCCGCCAGACATCCTCAAATCATTGAATCAGGCAGACAACATTATCAGGGACGGGCAGTTTGTCTGCCTTTGCGATAGTCTTCGTTAATCAGACGTTTACATTTACAGAGGCATACAGGCCAGCATTGCTGTAAGCCGAGATTAAACAAAAGTAAAAATGAAGTAACCGAATATAGAGGCCTCTGCAGCAGCCACTGCTTTCGGTTGAAAACACCTCCACCCCACCAGACAATAGCAAAACTAAAATAGTACAAAGCAGATTTTTAAGTTAGGGTTATATATATAGAGCCTGCCTCGATCTGTTAATTGGTGTTAGAGTTCGTATTTGTTGGTAGGCTCTCTCCATAAATTAGATGAACAATTCTGAAAGTTGTGGTGTATTTTTGGAGACATAATGCCTCTGGAAATTGAGTCCAACTATCTCCTAAAATATCTTTAGGAATAGTGAACCTTGTACACGCAACCATGTGACACCAACCGAACAGGTACCGTGTGGCACAGCTGTCAACAGGGGCTGGTCATCTATATTATAGTACCACAGATTGCAAGGGTCAACACATACAAGTGTGTGTAGCCACTTGGTCGCAAAAAAAAAAAAAAAAAAATTGTGTAGCCAATTAGTCATTGTGAGCATCTGCGTTCTTGTAATTCTCGAAAACAAAATGAGCATTTAACCAGGGTTAGGTTCTCCTGATTCAAATGGTCCTAAATCTGATGAATCTTGGATGTTTTAATAATTTCAGACTGTAATTGATTTGTGATAACTAGTTAAAATATTTGTCCTTAGCTAATATTTGGCTTAACGCTCACAAAAATGATAATATTATGCTATGTGCTATAATTAAAAAATAGTAGTATATTAACTATAACATCAACAAAAAAGACAGTTCTTTTATGGATGAATATTTATGAAAGGTAACAAAGTTGAAACCCTAAATTACATAATCAAATGATTTAAAAGAATCTTATTGTCATGGTCAGTGTCTTCCAATATATATAAATACTACAAAATAGATGTGACTAGATGGAGCTTAGTGATGCAGCTACAGCAGACATCATATACAGAGTGCAGAGGCTTGAGTGGCTGCCTTGCACATATGCCTAGTACTACGTTGTATCCTCAAGCGAAGGCTACTGAAGTCGTACTACTCAACGGCGTAGTGCTCACCACTGGCATGCTTCCTACTCTCTACTGCATCTCCGTGAACTCAAATGATAGCTACACGAGCATTAATTTCTCGGTGCCACCCATTTCTATTGCCCTGCATTGAATTTTGGACTTGCTATTTGCTTGAAATGTTGCACCGACATATTGAATCTCTAACAGAGAGACTAGTGTGCGGCTATATGACCAATAGGATTTTTTGTCTAACCTTTATAGGCATGTGAGTTCATCAGCATGTGTACGTGTATAGTAGGTGAGGAAACAAGGTGTGGCTTCTCTATATATGCTGCACTGGCTTTCACATCTACTTGTCATTATGAAGGGAGTCTGTTTGAAGGAACTGCTGCCGCCAGACATCCTCAAATCATTGATGGGCTTAAAGGGTCCTACCTTCGGAAGTTTGTGGTGGAGGTCTTTTTGCCTCTTCATAATGTGTTGTAGGGGGTTGTTGTTGTGGTTGTCTGTTTGTTTCGTTTGTTCTCGTTCTCAGGTAGCTTTATTGGTAGTCGTAGTTTCTTTGTTGTGTCTTGTTATCCTATGTGGTTGTTGTTTGTCGCCGTCTAGTTGTTTCGTTGTGCTCGAGTCTGAGCATATCTTCTTTCTAATATAATTGTGAACTCTCCTGCCTTGATTTGTTTCAAAAAAGAAGGGGAGTCAATTTGCTGAAATTTAAACTTGTAACCTAGTCCAAATAATATATATATATATATATATATATATATATATATATATATATATATGGTAAATTTTTCCTACACCCTAGGTGTAGTTACACCTATGTGTATATCTCAAGATTTATGGTATATATGACCGAACAAAAGTGCATATTGATAAAGTATATGATCATACTAGACCATCTATGGTGGTATATATGTTAAGTATGCATTCATACTTTGAGTATATGGATATATTTTTTTTTGTATACAGCAAGTAGTGGCATTTTATGTAATATATTAAAAAATATGGGTTCCATCAAAAATTTTTTGCGTAATAAGATCTAGAGTATCTTAATATGAGTATCTAAACATACTCAAACCAATAAACAAGTATGAACACATACACAATGTGATTTTTTTGAATATGGGTGTAACTACACCGGGTGTATAGAAAGTGCACCCTATATATATATATATATATATATATATATATATATATATATATATATAGGGCTGCGCTAAGTAGTCCCCTGGTAGTGATTAATAATCGGTACCCGAGCCAGCCCGAGAACGCGCTGCGCCAACCAGCGCCGCCTCGCGCGCGTCGCGGCAGCCCGCCAACCAATCGCGTGACTCCCCACTCGTCCCACTTTCCGGGCGAGGAAACCGTCGGCTGGCCGGGAGGGCAGGAGCACGAATCGCTTGAGCCAAACCGCACCTCTCCCGAGACGGCGTGGGCCCTCCTCGCCGCTCCTCGTGACCGGCGGCCGGCGACCCTGGTTCCCGCTCCTCGAGACAGCGGCGAGGCCTCCTCCCTCCACCGGCGGCAACGTCGTCCACCTTGCCGGCCGGGCGGAGGCAGTCCCCCCTTCCCGTGCCAGCCCCTCCCGAGCTCTCCTTCACGGCCGTGAAACTAGAGACGGTACATCCGCCGCCCGATCGGCGCGCGCTCACGGGCGCGGTATCTGCTCAAGTCGACGTGGCCGGGCGATCTCACCCGCCGGTGCGGCCTCCCCCTCACGACCCGGCCAGTCGAAGATGATCCTGCCCCGCCACCATCAGGAACGTTGCGGGAGGAGCGCCGCGGGAGACGAGTTTCGAGCAATACAAATCAGCGAGTATCTCCAATATTTGCTCTTGTCCTCTGCCCTACAAGAGAGCTTGCTATTCAGCCTACAGCTGAAGAAATGTCTTGTTGAAGTACCATGAAGGAATTGGTGTTCAATCTCTTTTTGGCAGCACTAGATTCAAGCTTGATCAGAGAAGTTTAGAATCTGATCCATGCCAGGTTTGTCATATTTATCGACTTACTGAATATCAAGACAAAACTAACTTTAGCCTGACATTTTTGTTTTTCTTCTTTCCCTTCCAGATTTTAGTTGCTACACCTGGTAGACTATTGGATCACATTGAAAACAAATCATCATTCTCTGTTCGTTTGATGAGATTGTAATTGCTTGAGTTGGATGAAGCTGATTATTTGCTAGATTTGGGTTTCCGTAAAGACATAGAAAAGATTGTCGATAGCTTGCCACGTCAAAGACAAACACTGCTCTTCTCAGCTACTATTCCAAAAGAGGTAGTATAATCAGCGTAGCTTGTGCACCATATGTATATTTTTGTCTAACTTCATCTGTGTTATATTATATTATATATCTAGCCACAATCATAAAACTGGGAGTAATGGTTGCTAGTTGTGGCTAGCAGGTTCGAAGAGTTTCACAACTAGTATTGAATAGGGATCACGTTTTTGTTCACACAGTGGGCCTTGGAGCTGTTGAAACCCCAACTAAGGTATCCTCTTTATTTTATTTCTTTAAAACCAAACTGAGGTGTACTCTTTCTCCTCGTATTTGGCTCTCTTACTATTCTGATAAGATACTTGATACTCATGTATAGATGTTTGGAGCCACGTATTCTCCACTCTTTAGTTTTATCATTTGAATATTATATCATGATACATTTTTTAGGGGTACATGAGGTATATTTGTAAATCATGTATTCAATATCTAGCTTAAAATAGAAGATTGTGGTCCTCTGTTAGCCTCCTTTTCTATTCTGTGTTTTTAAAATAATTTTGTTTGCTCATTGACCCATTTTTACCCCCTATTGTTGAGCTTAGGTTCAGCAGTCATGTCTTGCGGTACCACATGTCCACATGAGCTGCATTTTCATATGCTCCATCACCTAATTGGAGAGCATATTGATGATCGTGAAGTTGATTACAAGGTCCTGCATCTCCTTTTCTATGAAACAACCAGTTGTAAGAACTTCATTGTGTCGTTTCACTAATATTATTCAAATTTCAGGTTAATGTTTTCTGCAGGACAGCCATGGTGACTGAATTTATGTATATCATGCTTCGAGATTTGAAGTTAAATGTCAGGGAAATTCTTTCAAGAAAACCTCAGCTTTATAGAACTTCGGATATCTGAAGAGTTTTGGGGCTCTAGTCACTTAATTCTTGTAACATCAGATGTTTCTACTCTTGGGGTGAATATCCAGATGTCACCCTTGTGATTCAGGTGAAATTCCATTCATGGTTATTCTAGTTGAATAAAGTTTATCACAATACCATTAATTTTCCTAAGCAACTGGAGAATTGATGTCTAACTCTTGCAGTTGCATGGCATGATTACATTGCTTCTGTGCTTCATTATTTGACATACATGGTTCTCGGATTAGGTTGGTGTTCCTCCTAATATAGAGAATTACTACATCCATCGGCGTGGTAGGACTGGAAGGGAAAGTAAATCTGGTAAAAGAATTCTTTTGCTTGCACCATGGGAACAATATTTCTTGAATGAGATAGGTGATCTCCTGATTGAGAAATGTCCAGCACCAGACATCGGTCACGAGATGAAGCAAAAGGTACAGATTGCTAACTTGTGTTCTTGTTATCCTTTAGTAATAATAACTAGCCTATTGTGTCCTCTAATCATCCATCATGCAATTTATCGTTATTGCTTACTAGAAGTTCATTTAAAATAGTATTTTCAGATGTGCCTACGACAGCTTTTATTTCTGATGTTTTATGTCATCATAACACCATTCAGTTGATTGTTTAATTGATGCCCAATTATATTGTAAGGATTAAATAGTCACCGACCAGCTTATTCAGCCATTGTCATACTTTTATTCACGTTTTGCAATGTAGGTTGACGATTCAATACAAATTGTTGACATGAGCATCAAAGAAGCAACGTACCATGCCTGGCTTGGGTACTACAACTTGATCGCTGACAATAGGTAGAGATAAAACCATGCTCGCTGACCTAGAAAATCGATTTGGTGCCTCAATCGGCTTGGAGAAGCCTCCAGCGATATACGGAAGACCGCACTGAAGATGGGGCTGGAGGATGTCCGTGGGATACTGAATAAGGAAATGACTTTTTCCTCCACTGAAAACACAACACCGTTTTTTGTGTTCCCTTAGGACCCGTTCGGTCCTGCCGTTCCTGGTGCTTACTGGGGAGGAATGGTTCGGTGCTATAGTTTTTGTCTAATCGAAGAAACGCAGGCCAGAAATGGTTGTCGCCAGGGAGTTGTGGTAATTGAACGAAGCCTAAGGCTTCTATCGTAATACAAATTCAGTCCAATAGGTATAAGTATTATTTGTTCTATTTTCACCTATGTAGTTACATTGATCAACGTTGTACCGATGGATAAGACGGGGTTTCCATGCGAAGTATTGTAATCAAAAGGCGTTGAGACATGTAGCTGTGCTTTTCAACTTATTGTACTCCTTTTATGGTACCGCTTCCGTCTAGGATCTGCTCGATCATCATTAAGTAGTGGAATAACATCTACTGTATCGGGGGTACGAACTTCGTGCGTGAAGACCAGCTCGGGATGCATGAGCAGTCACCGAATCAGCAAGGCGAGATGTGCGTTAACTATTCGATATGATACGTGTGCAAACAATACTGTCTTTGGAAAGAATATATCCTCCAAATACAATTATGAATGCAAAAAGACAAATTGTGACAAATACACAAATAAAATCATCGGTGGCTGAATCTCATTCAGATACAAAACAAGTTAATTTCTCTTTAATTTCAATACAATGGCCCAGGCACATCTTAGACCACTGATTCGAAAAATAGATACTTCACCCGAGAATGGATGGTCTTTGGAGGATCTCCAAGATAGCGAGGAGCTGGTTTGTTGTAGCCATCAACCAAGAACCTTATCATGTGTTTGCGACTGACGATACACAAATTGAACACCTCGAGAGAACAGATTTCATACCATTTTTTCAAAGCATTTCAATTTCAACTTAGAGCTGATTCAGGTGCATTGCTGGAATTCCTATATTCATTAAATATTAGGAGCCTAAGTTTTAAGCAGACTGAGCAAGCACTTTACTAGTATAGAACTAAGCCCAATGAAAGGCTGAACGGTTTTGACTTATTACACCTACAGGAACATAGGAAAGTATGTGGTGATGATATACCACAAGCTCCATAATTTTACCCCTAAAGGTTGAGAGCAAATTTCCTAGAACTAACTAATCCGCCTGAACTTTGAGGCATAAAATTTGTTTTCTTTCTCGGTCCACATTGCCAACTGCAGCCATCAAAAAGCCATCACTGTGTCCTACAAAACAAAGTGGAGACAACAAAATCATTTTCATGGTATAACCGATTAAATTAGAAGACCAGGCCATACGGAATAAAAATAAAACCTAGCTGTTCTTAAGGTCACATGTAATGTATTAACATCAAATGAAAAAGCTATCCTCCGACCGGAGAAGCACGGTCTCCTATGATAAACCTATCCCGGTGCGGGAAAGGCATGGAGAAGGTTTTGCATACATGATTATCACAATCCCTTGCTCACAATTTCCATTTCGGGAGGTGTCCAGGGACATGAGACTAATATGAAATGCACTACACTGAATTTTAAATAACAAAATTGAATTAAAAATTGAACCGAGGAATTGTTTCATGTTTTGGAAACGTTATTATTACAATGAAAGCAAAATGAGTTTAAACCTTGTAACCCTTGTCTTTGGAGAGACCAGCTTACAAACTAAAGCTCTAAAGGTGTAACACTTTGCAGCCTCACAAACTATCGAAACGTAGATAATTGTACCGCATTGTTACAAATTCCATCCCCAATTTCAGGCCATGTCATGTCAAATGAAAATTCAGAATAATAATGAGGTGCATATAATGAGTTAATGACTACTGTTATGAAGAAACATGTATTAGACATTTTAATGTATGTTTACACTTTTACATTATGTTTGAAAAATATCGTTATCTTCTAGATGAAAGGAGGGAGGGAAAGCAACAACAGTCATGACCATAATGCGAGGGACAGCCAAGCTTGTTGATTATCACCGCTGCAATGACAGGGGTCTTTCATCTTCGGGTAGATGACTACAGCTCAAACCAAAGCATACTTTTTATGCCAAATATTCAATAGGGTGATAAAAATATTCAATGTTCAAGTATAAGAAGTCTAATAAAAAGACAACTACGGTGATTAAAAACCAATGTTGACGCGTATGAGGAGATCTAACATTAACAGTAATAAATTTTTCTACTTGTTGATGATGTACGAAGGTATCCAACATTAACAAGCATTACTAAATTTTTATGACATGCAAATTATAAGCAGCATAGAAAAGAGTCGGGACAGACTTTTATCCTTGTGAACCTAGACTTTTAACCATGCAAATTCATCGTTCTAACATGTTTCACTCTTGTCAAAATGAGATGTATTAAGGGCCAAATTCATTAACCTAGATACTCGATCTGAATCACGCACCACGTCTCCGGAGATAAATACCACAACAAAACTTGGGCACAACAATCTCCTAGATATCGAGAGAAAAATAGACAAGGATATTGCAAGCCTCAACGCCATATGTGTATCAAAACTCATCAAAAGAACCTCAAATGCTTGTTAATATCTAAAGCCCGTAATATAGTAGCACAATTAGCTCATAAAAGTGTACAAGAGTGTCAACATAACTGATTCGAACTTGATCATGGCAGATGTGCCAAGCGATTGCTTGATTTCTTTGCATATCTAACTTAAGAAGAATAGAGTAACATACCTTACCAAAATACCAAAAATTGCTGGTCCCACGGTGTTGTTTGCATTGATCACAGTCCGCAAAATTAAAGGCAACATGACCAATTAGTCTAAAACGTGAATGAAGAAAGCAATCAGGTATTTGATCAAAAAATTGTTAAATTTGTAACTCAAGATAATATAGTTATTTCGATGTTAGGCAAAGATATCTTCGACTAAGCACTTGAACAAACATTTGAAATACATATTGTTATTACAAAACACATTGTTGTTGTCCACTACTTGATGGGCTGAAGCAAGATCCAATTTTATATGAACAGGAAAGGTGAGGATGAAAATGGATGAACTGACCTAGAACAAATGCAGTCTTAAAAAAATAAACATATTGTTGTCTAAAGCGGGGTTTTGAGATATTGACTTCCTCTCGATTTCTATCGGACAGGTTCTGATATCTAAAATAAAACTCTAGAAATATAAATTTGCAACTCCTAGGGAAGAACCCAATGCAATTATCAAAAGTCTCTGGTGTGACCTGACTAGAATTACTATGAAGCGATTTGCCGACAAACCGACAACAATTGTGTTTATTTCAAAGCTTGTTTTTTATGTACAATGAAGAACAGGATTATGTAGCCACCTCCACAAAAGAAAAAATGATTGCTTTCTGTTCGTTCACCATTAAATAATGAAAATACTAGAATAATATAGGAAGCAAATATTAACAAATCCAAATGAAGATACCTGAATAAAAAGTTAAAAACAATTGACCATTCAATCCAAAACCACTTTAGATGGACACTTGATCTAACTGGCTCAAGAGCCAATACCTAAGCTATTGCACATAATGACACATCACACTGATTAGGTAATTTTTCAAATATAAAAATATTTGTTCTACCAAAAATAGTTACAGGAATCAAATGCTTGCACGATAGTTTCTTAGGTGAGTGTCTCCTTAGGTGTGATTCATTATTACGACCACTTCAGCAAGCTTATAAGTACATAAGACCACAAATACAGTGACAATATCAAAATAGTCTCCTTTATCTGTTCTATGGCTGTCATCATAAATCTGAAAAATGTCGTATTGTTTCTAAATCTATTTCAAACCAAATAAAGAAATATGTGTCTGGAGCATGATAACAAAAAAAGAATCCAGGAGCAACACATTTGATCAATTCTGGTTTGGCTTCAGAATGTGTGGACTAATTAATCTGGAGAACCTTCAAGTCAGTTGTGCATGTTAACGGATTGCAATGATTATGCTAGACAATTTACCTAGAATAGACATGTAAAAGCATACTTTAAGTGACATGGCATCACATCGGATTTGGGGAAAAAGGACATGAGACCCTAACTAGCTAGCACCTGATGTAGGATATGTAAACAGAGGGCAAAATAATAGGAATAAAACAGAAAGCACCTTTTAGTTGACGAAGCTGGACCATTTGTGGCATGGGCTCCCTCTGCAAATGCATTATAAAGAAAACAACTATGACACTGAACCGACTATAAACTGAACCGAATATTTACACTTGTTGCCCAACATGGTAATAGTTGCGACATAACTTTTTATGCTATGTATGAAGATTATAGACAAATAAAGATTACACATCCGCATTATATAAGATCATTCAATTAAATATCCTTCTTTGCACCTATCAGGGAATCTGATGGTGAAAACACTTTGACACTGCCTTAATAGACGAATAATGAGGAAAAGCTAACCTGAGGGGCCAGGCGGCTCCATCCAAAATGATGCAAGCTCGGCAAAAACTTGTGTGATCAGAACTCAAGGAGCTGCGCGATGCATCTGCAAACGCACATTGGAGTAAAAGGATCATTTTTACTTTTATAGTTTATTTTCCAATGATAACTTCATAGGTCACAGATCATGAGCGGAATCAGAATTATGAAATAGCACTAACTAGAAGAAACCCCAAACAAATAATCTCGTGCTCGGCATTCATTGAGAAAAAAAAAGGTTACTTAAAAAATACCGCTGCGATCCCCTATCCTTAGAATGAAATTTGAGCTGAGCATACAAATATCACGGGTAAAAAGGAAAGCAGCAATACTATCTATACCTATGATCTCAAATAGGTGACCAATGAGTAAGATGTACAGCTAAAAAAAACCTTTAATGCAAAATTTTAAGGCAAGCTGGGTTATAAATCTCTGGCTGAAAGAAATATAAAACACATTTTCAGCTATTGATTGGGAGCATATAAAACTGATGGCACTATTGAATATACGGCACTTGTAGCCATTTTCTGCAAACGTGCAATAAATAATGAACAATCTGACACACTAATAAACTGAATCTTCAACCAAATAAACTTTAACTCTAGATAGCTGGGCCAAGTTGAGCAGTCACATGCTGCCGCTAATTGCAGAAATAAATTAGTACTAGGAATAAACAAATAAGAACCAATAAAGGCACAAACTGACCTATCGGCAATTGAAAAGAAGGATCTCCTGGCAGCGACCAACGGCGGCATCCGAATCATCACATCCAATCGGGAAAGGGGAAAAAGGGAATAAGTAGGGGAAGGGGGAGAAGTAAACCAAAAGACGAGCTGGGAACTAAGAGCGGGGGAGGGGCACCGGATTTTTAGCGAGTTGAGTCGGCGACGGCAGGCGCGCGGGACGGTGCGGCGGCGCGGTACAGGGCCGGTGATGACGCTGATGCCTGCTCGCGCCCGCACAATCCAGGGGGGACGGCGGCGGCAACGGAGGTTGGGGAAGGGCGGCCGAAGCCGTGACTTTTGTCGGTGCCGGTGGCGAGTGTGAAGGAGGAAACCGCAATGAGGTGGATATGGTTCAAAATGTATCCTCGAGCGCAATATTAGTCAGCCGGAAACCGCCGGGAGGTGGGGGTGGCGAGGAGAGAAGGGGGATCGCCCATGGCTCGGCAAGAATCGCCGTGGAAAGCCGGGCTCGGACCGGGGAGGGCGCGTGGGGAGGTGGGGGTGGGGCGGGATTGCGGCGCGACGGAAGGACCAAATAGCGAGGAAGCGGGAGGGGCGCGAGGGAAGGACCCGGGGACCGCGGCTCGGTGATTTGGGCTCGGGTAGTGATTATTAATCACTACCCGGGGTAATATATAGAATACCTATATATATATATATATATATATATATATATATATATATATATATATATATATCCTGCTTGCACCGGGGGTTCTATCCACCAGGGGGGTTTGCTATACGTAGTCCATAAATGGCCCAACAGTGTGTTGCACGCAAGCGGGACCATGTCCACTTACCCGAGTTAGACCAGCAGTCCGGCCTTTTCTGGGCCCACGCCAGGCACATGGCCCTACCGGTCTGCGTATGGCAAAGACCAACACTCTAGATACTGAGTCCACACTCTAGATTCTCAGTCTCCGTCCACCCATTCGATCTCTTCGTCTTCCCCATTCGCATTCTCATCCCCACCGGCGATTTGGCTGGCCTAGCCGGTGTATGCGGCGTCTTGGGAGACGGAACCGGCCAGGTAGGATCCCACCTGAAATCGATTTGGGCCGACTGGGCACCTTGACCTCCCTCATTCTTTTCCTTTTCTTTTGCAGCGGCGTGAGTGAGGCATCGATCTGCAAGCCCTCAATTTGTTGCTGCAATCCGCGCGGTGAAAAGGGTAAACCGGATCTTTATCTATTTCAGCTAGATTTGATTGGATCGAATGCGGGCATACGCCGCCGTATTTGATTGTTTAGAATGCAGGGTTAATCCTAATATTGTCGTCTCATCAGCGGCCACATGAAGCCATCCGGATCCAACGCGCGAGCCACCCGCCGCAATCACGGCCCCAGGTAAGGTAGATCTAACTGTATCGGGCACGAATCGTGTTTTTGTCGCGGGTGATTTACATTGGTAGGTCACCACCACGTCCCGATATAGTGTAAATACTGTTAGCAGATAGATTCAGTTGCCGTCTTCTTAGCTCGCCCGTCAGGGAGTCGCGGTCTGTTGCCACCGTGCAGAAAGTAAAGTGAAGTGATGTCGTGCATGGTATTCGGAACTTTTATTTTACGCAGATTACGGCTTCCTTTATTGATGGGGGAGCTACTCCATTTGTAGGAGGTTGCTGTGGATGGATTGCGTACATTTTTTGTGCTCACCCTATTGTGTTTTATATAAAAAACAATCTACAGACGCCTCCACAGCAAGTGTGTGTTGAGTTTAAAAATCTTCACACGCAGTATAGTGGCAAGAAGGTTTGGCTACATCGTGCCGACGTTTCTGACCCCCACAAAACACTGCTGTTTCAGGATGGTTGAACCGACACCGGAGGCGTCAGTCGAGGTTATCGAAGTGTCCTCAGATTCTGAAACCGTGCAACCACAGACAGGGAACTCTGAAATGGTAGACTGGGGATCAGAACTTATGTTTAGCCATACAGAGGGAGTGCGCATATCAGTCATTAATTGAGATTCATCTGTTTTTTTGTGTTGCAGGAGTTCACAAGCACAGTTGCGAGGCTTTGTTTCGGATATACAAAGCGGCTTGTAAGTTACTGAAACTGGTTGCCTTGTTTCCCACACAGCTTCTATGTTTTGAACTTGCTGATGGAAATAACCTGGCAATGTTCCAACTATTTTTGTAGGAGTTGCCTGGGATCCATGTAGGCTGGGGCGACACCCGGTGGATCATACTTAGGGCCCAAACGGGTGTTGAGTATGAGGTTAAGTTGGAGAGGAAAGTTGGTTTATATGTATTAACAAGGGGTGGGACCTTGTGGTTGCAGTAGAGGGTCTGCAGGCAAACCAAAAAGTTCGCATTGAGTATCATGGCAATTATCTGTTGTTAACCAACCTGTCCGCGGCACTACCTGGAGGTCAATCAGGTTTTATAAACGGTATGTGGTTTGAGAACTGATGTGTTCATGCTTTGTATTTTGTCCTAACCTCTGAACGACAGTCCCGTTTAGTATTTATTCTTGGTCTTTGTTCCCACCTTGCAACATGGTAGGTGGCGATTTGGAATCTGCAGATTTGTTCAGTTTTACAGATGACGATTGTATCTTTGGGCCGCATACTGAAGCATCATACCCGGTTGCAGTAGCCATGCACAGGATATGGGTCGCGGCTACGTGTGACAGTCCGATGTATGTCTGTACTGTTATGGAAAGCCAGCTGAACAACGGCGCCATGGTATGGTTTTGTTAAGTTGTAACAGTACGTATGTGTATGAACAGTTTTATGTTCACGTTTGTGCTCTAATCTATTTGTTGACACATTTTTTAATTGTTGTTTGAGCAGTTCTTTTCCAAAGAGTACTCCACCTTGTTGCCCAAAGAGAAGCACACGGTAGCTCTACGTTTCTTGGATTCATCTGTTGCTATTTCTGGAGCTATTAGTCGAGACAAAGGAGGCGTCGCCAGGATTAGCAGTGGGTGGGACAGGTTTGTTCAAGTTCACCAAGTCGCTCAAGGTCAAGTGCTTGTTTTTCGCTGCTACAGAGGACCTAGTGTGTGGGAGATTATAGTTTGCCGGGTCTAGGTCCAGTTTACGCAGGCCCCATAGTGTTTGTTGGGAGCTGGCGCATGGTACTTTTGGCTTAGGGGTGGAGGGCACTGGTCGTTTGATATGGTGTTGGAATGTGTCATTAGAACTGAACTAGTTGATGTGGGATCGTCCTCGGTAGTTGATGCGGGATCGTACTCGGTACAATTTCGGTTTGTTATGTTGGATCGTTGAACTTGCGTCTGGCACTTAAATTGCGGTACGTTGAATCTGTTTAACGTTTGTTCACAATCCGAGTTTGTGGTTTCATTGGCCTGGCAATGAAACGTGTGGTGGATTGGAGGCCCATACTGAATGGGCTGGTAGTGTTTGGAACCATCGCGGGCCGATACGTGGTACGCTGCCGCAGTAAGATTTATCCGACACGTCATCATGGGCTCCCACTCCGGAGGCGACCCACGTGTTGTGTGGATGAGCCACAGAGTTTGGTCGCAAGCAGGCCTGGCTTGCCGTTCTTTTTTGCGCGCGTGAGCCGCGCATCGCTGCCGCTGTTAGCTGTATGGGACATCTTTTTAACTCCGCCAGCATAGCACCATGCACATATATTTGTCACAGCCTCAACGAGTACAATTAAACATAAACTAAGGGTACATATAAGCCAGACACAGGATTATAAAATAGGTTGCAGACTTGCTCGGTGGGTACCGGGCATGGTTGTCTCCAGAAGCACGGACAACTAAAAGTCGTAGAAGTAAAGACAGATCGGTTCGGCCGCGAAGTCAAAACGGAAGACGAATTCGGTGTCAGCTTCGATGAGGTGAGCTTGCAGAAATTCACCCAGTCCATCGTAGATGGTCATGGCACCATCGTGCTTGTATGACCTAAACTTGGCTGGATATGGCTCATCGTCCGCGTTTAGGTACACGACAACTTCTTCAGGATACCCCTTGGTCTCAAAGATGGGCATCACGAACTGTTTCCCAAACTCACTTGCCATTGTCTGCATTAATTGCAATCTAGTTATATGGAACACAAGTGGGCAGAATATGGTATAGTTTTAGTATTAAAGGAACGGACGGAGAGATATACGTAGAATCCGCAGGAAAGGTTGTTCGGCTTGATTTTGCCGTAGTATAGTGGAGCTTGCATGTCAAACGTTTGCGATAGCTTGTCGCAAAACTCTTCCCTGCAGAGGTCCATGTCCAAACCATCTTCAGCAAACACGACAGGGAAGTCGCTCGGCTCTGTTTTTGTTTTCAGGAATCATAAGCTACACACGCATTGATTTCAGGCATAAATATGGGGCATAAAATCATTTGAAAGACAAATCATTACCGTCCAGCTCTATCGGCCGATGCACCGTCCCCAAAGCGTCTGCATTTAGGGCGGAAACACGCATATGTCAGGATGGTAGCAATTATATACCAAAAAGTGTGTCAAAACTGGTTGGTTATTTTACCTCGCTGTGTGGCAGCCACCGAAGAAACCAGCTGGGCTGCATTGTATGCGACGGTCTGGCGGTGCTGATGGTTTTCTGGGAACACCAGAAGGGAGTGCCACGTTTCTAAAATATTGATAAGGAGGCAGGGTCAAGTACGAAATATAAAAGATAATTTGCAAAGTTGGTAATGGTAAGTTGCTAACCATGGTTAAGGGTAGGCGGTGTATTCACAGAGGCACACAACGATGGCTGGTCGCCAGCAACAGGAAACTTCTGAACCCCCGTTGCACCGCAGAACACACGGATTTTCCATGTATTTGCAGTCTTTAGTTTGAACAAAACTTCGTCTCCGATGCTGCACACAAAGGTTTTCACGATCTCATCCCACGCAGCGCCCAAGGAGTAGGTCCTTCCGTTGGTTTGCAGGATGCATGCGTATGTGCGTCCCAGGCAGTCCCGCATGAATACTGTGTCCCCAGGGGAAAGCTTGCAAGCCTGGACGGCGATGCCGGGCACGTACTGACATAAAAGAAGAGCTGATTGTGTCACAAAACAATGCAAAATTTTCCAAAGACCGACCAGCATGCTAGTTGATTCAACCCATCTTACCAATTGTTCAGTGTCATCTGAACCCAGGCGAACCATCTGGTATTTAGGCACCGAGCCGGACCAGGAAGCGCAGGAGGCCTGTTTGGCAGGTCAGGAACGATGGTGAGACATGGTACATAAAATTCGTACATACAGGAAACATATGGAACGATTGTTCATCTAGCTACCTTGCTCGTCGTGGCGCCCATCGATACCCCCTGGCTACTGCTATGGTGGCGGTCGAACACGAAGCAGAGTATGCAGGATACAGATGGGGGTTGGTTGAAGGTAGGCCCATTTTATAGGAGCTGAGGGCCATGGGGAGGGTGGTTGCCGTAAATATTCTTTTTACCGTTGGGGGGGGGCCGCGAGCCTGGGCCCGTTGGTTTTTTGTCTGCAAATGGAGAGATGGTAAATTTTCCATGGACTGAATGTTTACTTTTACTATCCAGACGAGAACACGTAGGTGAATTAGCAAAAAGATTATTTCATACGTGTCTTGTACTGAGTAACCATTATTCTACGGACACCGTATGCTGCTGCATTAGTAGAGGACTTTTCCTTTTTTTTTGTTTTGTTTGACACGGGAAAAGTATGTTTTTTTTTTCAAATCTCGTTTTCGGTCCACGTTTTTGGCCTGTGCTACGTGATATAGTTGTCAGACGCAAGCACAGTGCTACACGCATCGGTAGGGGTGATTTGACGAGTCGACGGCATGAAAAAACGGCATGGGCTACGCACGTCCTCGATGTTTCGTTTTCGGCAGCACTGTATGTTTTTACTTGTTACTATGTATGTTTAAATGCCCACATAGACTCGCGATCTCGAAATAAGCTTCATTTCAGTTTTGATGCCAACGTTTATTCTTGTTTTTCTGGTTACTAGCAGAACGGACACGAAAACTAAAGGTCAAACGACACTACAAAACCCTAAACCCTGTTGGCATCAAAACGTGGTAAACGGTTCGTTGCATTTTGTTACCACCGAAATTTTATAGGTGGCGTCATAAAAATCAAAGGATGTTTAGTGTTTACAACCGAAACCGGCTTACCATGTGTCGTCACATGATTTTACCACATTAATTTTAAATACGTCGGCATAAAAAACAAAGGATGCTACAATTAAAACTGATAGGCAGAGTTACATAATTTTGCATAGGGAGTACAGACTGGACACAAACCACTCACACGGTACAAGGGGAAGGACATTTGGCATAGCATAAACTGAACCGATAAATACGGTTGAAAACCGTATAGGACGCGGGCTAAGATTCTATCTACCAACCATGGGTTTTCAACTTATCGTGAAGCCCGGAGCGCGGCACGCACACAAGTAAAGTAGCACCCCATCCAATGAGCCGAATACGGTTCGGCTAGTCTAGGACATCTATGTCAACGTCCAGTTCACAACCTCGCTTCGAAAACGTGAACGCTAGTATGGAACCAGGCCCAACCCCTTGTGCACTGGCGAATTCCGCCCAGCCGACCGTGAAGGCCGCCCGTCCATCCTTGTTGATAGAAAATTTGACGTCTTTTGGGCCCCCACTTTTGCTTTGCAGTATAAATGTTTCGGTATGGTCTTTCATCAACGGCAGGACATTGGCAGCGGTGTACCAACGGGGCAGGCGCTGTGTTTAAAACAAGTACTACACAGTTAAGACGCAGAATGAAGTAATTAATGTTAATACCAATGAATGGACAGGTACTAACCATCCTGCTGTGTGAAATTGACGTTCCTTCGACCTTCCCCACATAAATCTTGACTTGTGGTGCTTTCCACCCCAAACCAGACCCAAGGCATTCAACCATCCAGTCCTCCAGCTCCACGTCATTGCCGACCAATATATTCTGACGCCACTGCTCAAGCACGCCGACGGCAACGTTATTAACCTCATGATCATCAGCTGCAAAACAGCGTTACATGTTAGTTCGAATCGTAGGTTTACCACATGACTCAAGTGCAATTATACGAAGGATTGAGGATTGATAATAGTACTCTCACTACGTGCAGACGGGTGGCCAAGCGCGCGCACGGTCGCGGGGTTGTATGCATCGGTACTAGTGGTACCTGCAGACAATGTAAGAAGCATGCTAAGATGAAGGGCGCAAACAATGTATTTCAAGAGGCCAGACAAAAATTATCATTAAATGTACCGTTTATTGGGGCAGGTGCAACGCAGCCAGTGTTTCCTGCGCGGGGGACACGGTTGTCATGGCTAGGGAACAGCCACACCACAGTCTCGTCCGGACCTTTTATGTTGAACACCATGTAGTCACCAACACTCGCGCCTATTTGACACATGAACTCGCTCCAGCCACTTTTAAGGTGGAACTGTTCACCTTGCTGATCGAGTTCGAAACAGTATACACCGTCCATCCAGTCTTTCATACCTATGTATCGTTCAAACCGAAGGCAATACTTCTCAGCAACATCACGTGGGATAATCTGCAGCATGGGAACCAAGCGTTAGTAGTTCACAATGTGCCGTTTAACCCCAAAAAAAAAGAAAATACAATGTAGCGTGAATGTTAGTTGGTTGTACTGAACCAGTTTCGATGTCAAGTTCTTGTCAACCGCGCAGTGTAATATAGAGTTGTGGCGTCCACTTTCCCCGCCAGCAAGCTGAACCAAATCAAAGAAGGACGGAAAAAATCATGCACACGGTACCTGTCAAGGTATACTGGTATTAAAAAACTATCGTTACACGGACTCACTGTTGTCTGGCCGTGCCCCATCTAGGTTGGAAACCCGCTAGTCGAACAAACAAGCTAGTTTTCCTTGAATGTTTTGGAAACCAGACTACAACGGTAGGCGGCCCGTGTGCATGCTGGACTATCTCGCGCAATGAACTCGGCACACTATATATACAGCAGAGACGAAGCACAAACATTGTAAATTCCCATTTTTACTACCCGCTTACCGGGTCACGCGTACACACGGCGTACACACCAAATGCGTACGCGTGCCGAAACAGTGATATGGCCACAGTAGTCAGGACCACTACTTTGTAGTCCTAGCGACAGGTACGTTCGAAAAATTGCTTCCATCCTGCAGTTCGAAAATTTGATTCCATTGGGCGTGCTGCGTCATCTTTTGGCCCGTATCCTGGTATGCGCTAGCTACTTTTGTGCCTGCCCTACATGGCTTTGATAGCGTAGCACGTTGTTGTAAAGCGCGCAGGTTTGCGACGATGCATTTGTTTCTTCCACCAGGAATTGTCTTCAATTAGTTACTTTTTAACTGTCCTACTTTATAGTTGCTTGACGACCGGAGGGGACGTTTAGCTCGTGTATTTTATTGACGCATATCGCACCCAGCTGTGTTTCACGAGCAGCATCCTTTTGGGTACACATAGTACGTTAATCCCTTTCCAAGTCGTGTTGCGACAGGACGCTCCCTATTCTGCTAATGCCATTTAGTTTAGTTTCTTCCATGTTTATCCACCCACGGTTCTTCACGCTGAGTTTTGGTTGCGTCTGCCTTGTTTGGTTGAAGGTTTTTTCCAGACAATCAGTACGCCTTTAATGCAAAGCTTATACACCGACAATGAAGGAGACGTGTAGTGATGCGGCACGAAAATTGATATTGATAGTTTACAAGTTTTCACGCACGGCTACCGCTAGGTGCTGCCATAGGAGAATCATCCGGAAATTACATTTCGTGTACATAGATCCTGGTGGCTTCTATGGACCAAGAAACCCGCATCACAACTTTTGTTCCTGCTGCAATGAAGTGGCTTTGAAGGAAAACTGAAAGACCATCCGATAGGACGACGGTGCCATCATCCTTGCACACAGATAGCTTTACTGGAAATGGTTCATCATCGTCGTTCAGGTACAGGAAAACTTCTTCAGGGTAGCCTTTGTCATCAAGGAGTGGGATTATGAACTTCTCGCAGTACTCGCTCGACATAGCCTGCGAGTGTTAGTAAAAACACTTATCAGATATTATTTCCGGAGTGTAATATCTGGTTGTTTGAAAACGTTTGTCACAAACTTACAAAGAAGCCGCACAATAAGTTGATTTGCCTAATTTCAGTGTAGTACATAGGGAGGTTACTTGAAATGTTTTTCGATATGTACTCGCAGGTCCCTCGCGCTGTATCGTCCATGGCCAACCCAGCATCAACATAGACCGCGATATTTCGGCTCGGCTCTGGGGCAGTTCAAACAAACAGTTTTAAAAGTATGTTTCACAGAGGGTGTAAGTACAGCTGGTAGTTATCGATAACCAAATATGTATAAAACATTACCATCCACCTCAATCGGCCGATCCCTCGTACCTAAAGGTGAATTACATTAGGATCCCGTTGGAAAACATAGAGAGTTCGATGCGAATCTGTGACGTATGCATTGGTGTACATTTGTGTGTGGATTGCATTGTAGTTTTTGTTTACCTTCTTGGTCTCCGCGGTGGTCGATGCGATACAGAGCAGGTGGTACTCGATGATGAGATTCTGAAACTGTTTCAGTTAGCATGAACGGGCGACAACGGTCGCTGTTGTTTTGCTTTAATAAGAACTTTTGAACTCACCACCGACAGACTCTTCCGGGTAGTAGCCCGTGTTTCGTTCTCCCATAAACGGGAGCTTCTGTACGCCTGTCCTGCCGCAGAACACCCGCACCTTCCATGTCTTGCGACACTTTAATTTGAACAAAACGTCGTCACCGACTTCAATAGACAAAGCATTGACCATGCATAGCCATCCGCCGGTTAGCTTGTACGCCGCACCATTTTTTCGCAGAATGCATGTGTAAGTGCGCCCGACGCTGTCTCTGAGATAAACATGGTCTCCGGCGGTTAGCTTGGATGCCTGGACGACGACACTGCGAATAAACTAAACGGGAATATGTACGTGCCGTTTCATTAGTATACTTAAAACTATTAAGGACGTCGGAGTCAACGTTGTTTGAAACTACGAACCAAATGTTCTTGGTCGTGCGCACCCAGACGGATCATATTGTACTGTGGCACGGTGCCAGCCCAGCAGGCGTCAGTAACCTGTCCGGCCAAAATTAGAACAAATCAGTGCCTATAGAAGATGTGCTAACTTCTTAAAAAAATGTGGTAAACCACAGGTACTTACGGTCGAATGCGTGGCGCCCATAGCTTCAGCTACTTCTAGGTGAATCGCGCGGCCGGCACACCAGATTCTTGGACGTCTATAGATACGAGCTGCCTTGCCGGGTGGTTCTTATATTTATATACAGGGGTGAAAGGGGTGAGGGGTGGAAACCGTTGGCGGTTTTGGGGGGTGCAGCTTTTCGGGGACGGACCGTTTATGAAAACCGAAAACATAGTAGGACGTTTTTGTCGGAGAATTCAAACATCGGGGTGAAGGAGATGGTGGTGGTTGTGGTGTGTGTGTGTGTGTGTGTGTGGGGGGGTGTAGGGTTACGGGTGTCCAATCCCGTCTTTTCATTGTATGAGTATCGGTTACGATCCAAATGTGAGGTGGTCGACTAAAAAGTTGCAGCCAACCAGGCCACTAATACAAACGGTAGCGGCACAATACCCTAATTATTTGAAGTTTTGGTCCAATTCCCCATTGTCCCCCTTTTCGCGGGGTAAACGTGCCTTTATCCCACATGGTGCGATCCTACATCGTATAGGGGGGGGGCATACGCTGCATGATACGGGCAGCAGTTCCTATACTCATTGTATGAGTAGTATCGGTTTACGATCAAACGTGAGGTGGTCGACTAAAAAGTTGCAGCCAACCAGTCCACTAATACAAACGGTAGCGGCACAATACATTAATCATTTAAAGTTTTGGTCCAATCCCCTACCGTCCCCCTTTCGCGGGGAGACATGCTTTTATCCCACATGGTGCGGTCCTACATCGAGTATTCAAAATTCTATACGGTTTCTTCGGGGCAATCGGTGCACGAACATGCTAAGTGAGGGACATATTTTTGCGACCTTTCACCGGGAGATAGTAAATGGTTTCGATGAGGAGAAAAGCGAGCACAATGGAGCACGCCATAGACAAATCATTTGTATAGTTTTTTTAATAACGATAGTAGTTGACGATTATATATATACAAATCGGTAACTTTTTCGAACACAAAGGGGCGCACCAATTCACTATATATATACAAATCGGTAAATTATTCCTCTTTTAGTGTTATTTTGTTCTCTTTGCATATTTCCCATCAATAGTATGTATATATGACGGTTGGTCGTGTGTGTGTGTGTGGGGGGGATGGCGGCCCCCTTCGAACAAGGATTGTGGAATTGGACAGCGGCGGTTGATGCATATGTGATAGTCACGCGATTCTGTATTTGGGGAAACTAGCCACGCGTCGAGGGTGACGACTTTGGCCTTTTTCCATTGAGCCACAAGTAAGGTACGGCACATGGCATCCATGCCGCGTTACGATTTATCCTAGATCAATGAGAAGGTGCAGTGCAACTTTGCCTACACCATGTGAGTTACGTAACAATTGTCAGCCATCGATTATGTTCAAAGACCGGTTTTGTTGCCCAATATGCATAACCGTGTGTTTGCGACCAACGAGCAATTGCAATGCAGCACAAGTAGACGGTGGCTTCTCCCACCCGGGACCTTACCATTCAGTTTTTGTGTTTTGCAAAGAAGTTTGGGGCAGGGTGATGTTGCAATTGGCGCCTACTACCAGTTACCATAGCCCAATAACCGTGCCTCCTTGCACCCTTGCAACAGTTAGTAAACTTGTCTCCGTATCACTTATTAACGACCTACAGCGTGCCTAAGCATTTGTTTTTTTTGGCCGCTTATCCCATTTCAGCCCGCTATGGCCAGATCATCACATACGTAGCACCAGTACATTTTGCGTTTTTCAGCTTTTATGAGGGCGCATTTCGCTGTTTGTCACAGTCCTCTCCAGCGGTCCAAGGGCCAGTTAATTTGAGTCATAGAACCGCAGCTGCCCACTGGTTTTCAAAAACCGCCCCACCACCTTTGGCACTCTGGCCCATAAAGTGGTCCTTGGCACAGGTACTCGCCAACATATAGCGTCACCACCCGCCCCAAGTTTTAACGCAGCCATCCATTCCATACCGGAAACTACGAAGCTCTCGCAGTCGTCAATGGCGCAGCCCCGGAGGCCACGGGTCCAGCTTTCGTCGACAGCTGACCAGGCGAGTTATACGTTATTTATGTATTTATTTCTTTGCTTCAAGAATCTAGTAGCTTATCAAAGGTCGCATCGATGGCAAACTAAATTAATCTGCCAAATCTGCAGTCTCTGATCCTTCGACCCGCCGAAGAAATCGACCCCCACCAACCCAATTACAGTGTGGGATTAGGATCCTGCTTCCTCAAGGCATTTGTAGGGAATGCATTCGAAATGCTGGTAAGTGTTTTGGAACAGCCGAGTCTTTTTTTTGTGCTTGACCGAAAATGTCATGATTTTGGCGCTGTAGTTTCTTCCCAGGGGGTACACAGTTGAATCTGAGAACCTAAACAAACACTGGATCAGCATCAGCGCACCTAGTGGTACAGTTTACAGTATATGGATGGAGAGGTACGGCGATGGTCTTGTCCTTAGGCGGGGATGGCCAGATTTGATGCTGGGAGAGGGTGTATGTTTAGGAGATATTGGTTTGTTTGTCCGGACAGGGTTCATGTCATTCTTGGTCACCATAATGACTAAAGGAGGATTGCAGAAACAGCCGGCCATTGTGGATACGGAATGCCAAAACGCACAGGAATGTAAGTACAGCACCCATCCCATTCATGTTTACATGCAAATTTATAGTTTGCTTTGTGTAATCCTGTTATTTTGTTTACAACGTTTTTTTAGTCAAAGTGGTCAGAAGGGATGATGTCCCTTTCTTCAAAGCCTATGGAGTAAAGCGTTCGCAAGAGCTGCTCAGCACTCTGTATTCTGTATGGGTCGATTCTACTCAACCTTTTGTTTTGTACGCTTCAATGATTGGTTGCGACGTGAACCAAGACTACGTGGTAAGCAAACAGATATTGTTCGACCTAAGTGCACAGTTCGAATCTAAACAGATCCATTTGTAATTTTTTGAGTGTGCTCTCTTATCCAAAGGTATTCCCGAAGGACTTGTCCACCAGATTACCCGCGGGGCCTGAAAAAATCATTTTGATCCTTGAGGGTAGCCGCATCAACCGTGAAGCCATCATCGAGAAAACCCAAGACCAGCTGGCGGTGATAAGGGCAGGCTGGGCTGATTTCGTCAAGGCCAATGACATCAGGGCGGGCCGTTATTATGTGCACAAGTTTGAGATTTGTGTAAATGGTTGGCAGGTCACTATGTACCCAGTTTAGTTGGTCAGGGGGTGTTCATGTTCGCTCTTTTGTGTGGAGGTTTGTGTCACGGACTAAGTTGTTTACGTACTAAATGGTTGGCAGGCCACATGTGTTTCGGCATAGTTCTATGTTGTTTTGTTAGCAATCTTAAAACCCCCGTACGCATGCAAGTATTTGTCGTGTCTGCGACGCTACCGGCCATCCCCCAGGCACGCCATCCGCTGGAAGCGTTTGACCCGACGCAAGCCTACGATGCGGTAGGTTTGCAGCAGCGACGTCTGTTTTTTACCGTCCTCGAGGACACAGCCGATTTTTCTTGTGGGTGCTAATAGGCAGTAATCAGCACTGCCCACTGTAACGTTTCGACGGGCCACGTTCTGGTACGTACCGTTTCGACGGGCGCCCCCCCGCGGCAACGGCTGCATCTCACGTGGACGTTGGCCGCACAGGCCACGGAGGCTAGCCTAACGGGTGGGCACGAGAACGCCGGTAACCAACCCAAACGCGATGCCCGCGGGTTCCTTTCTCGCATCTCCTGTGCCGTCCCTGCGCCACTACCATGCCGACCTCGCGGCCCAGCCTTGCCAGTTACACTGGCCAGATGGCACGGACTACCACTGTCCGGGAGCCCGTTGATCGCGTGCGGCTGTCCGGCAGGCCGTTGTTAGCCGCAACACAGGACTCCCCGGAGCCTGCCCCTCGGCGCGTGAGTTGTGTCGAGAAGCCCTTCTGGGCCGGACCACCAGAGACGAGCCTCCGAGGGGCAGAGTTACGATGCGCGATGAACGTAACTTGATGCGTTGATGTGCGCGGTGCAAGGGTTCCACGTGCCGGCGTCAACACGAACTACTGAGACCGCTCACCAACGCTTAAGCTGATGTTTCGGCGTCGCAAGTGCGCTAGACCAGGAAACCGTTGCCGTATTGGCCTGCCGGCCAGGCCATTTGCCGCAAACGAGCGCATGACTGAGACGTCCCAACGCAAACGCGTCCAACCGGCTCGCCGGCGTGGCCGTTGACGCCACCGATGGTATTTGTGCCCGATATGGTCCGGTGGACACAGACACGGTCGCGCGTTCGCCAGCCGGGCCGGGCTGGCCCGTGAAGCTGTGCGGCAGACGGCCGCCGCGTCTTCCGACTACACGCAAGGAAATCAAAACATCGACGAAACATGTACCAATTCCGATCTGGTATGTACTATACTCCCCCTTAAACTAGTGGACGGAGCGATAAATGGTCTTTACGTGGCCTACACGGGATAGTTTTGTGCAACGGGGGTCATCGTAAGTGAGCCGAACGGCACGGGATCTACTGGTGCACGCACCGAAACAAAAACAACTGGATCATGCATACGATTTTCTATGCTTAGAGGGATGCATAAAAACACGAGGGGTCATTTTTACCGATTAAGAGGAATGCAGTTCATTACATTGAAGATCAGATATTGTCTATGCTTAGACGATCTGTCTGGTTAAAAGAAGAAACGATTTTCGATGCACCTTAAATAGTAGAGTTTAATCTAGAGCTAGGGAACCACCGCAACACCAAATAATCTCCACTCCAAAAAGTCCACACCAAAATAACTAGCTCTAGTCATGTTCATCTCCACTCCAAGCAGCAGCACGACAGCATCAGCGGGTGGCCCCAGTGTCAGACTCTTGATCCCCATCAAGCAAACCTGCCATGCGTTTGCAGCCTACCGTTGGATCCGCAGTTTTCGCACCATGCATGTGTGCCAGCCGGTACACTAGTTTCCTCCGGACCCAATCCTCACACAGCTGGAAAGATAGCATGTTCTCTTTCGTCAGTAAGATTGCTGTATTGATTAACGAAAATAATCATTTCAAGTAACGTTAATGTACAACGTGCAAATTGACAAACAATACCTTACTATCACTGTTGCACACGTAGTCCCCATTGAAACCCATGATACATGTCATCAGCGCCCCCAAGGGTTCTTTCCTGCATGGCATACGCGCGCACGCACGTTAGCCATAAGTTATTCGGGGCACATAAATGTGAGGAACGTGCATTAAATGAACACTTACGGGCTGGCCAAAGAAACATCCTGCAGGCTAACCACCATCACTGAACCGATCCACGTGCCGTCCCCTACTTTATCGTTGTTGGAGAGAAGTCGCATGCATCGCAGGCACTCATTCTGGACGATGGCAACGTTTGTTTCGTGGAAATCACGCTCTGGCCTAGAAAGAGGCGGTATGCTCGGGTCTAGAACTGTAACAGTGTGAGTCTCAAAATCAATGGCATAGCATGTCCATTTCCCTTGGACACACACAGGCGCCATCACCTGAACCAAACGTATAACCCGGTTAGATCCTTTTTGGCGGGCGCTGACCAATGCATGTAAGAGAACATGCTATATCAAAAGACCATACGTACCAAGGTATTGGCAGTAAGGCGATATGGTGTATATTTGTTGAAAAACTTCCTGAACGATGCAGCGCCCCTCAAAAGACCAGACGCCACCGAGGTCTGCACAAAAAAATATTTGTTTTTAGGGTACTGCATGTTTTACTAGGGGCAATTCAATGGCGCAGGGTACTTACCCCCCATTCAGGGTCGACGTAGTGACGCCTTTTGGCCATGTCTTTTTGGGCCAACGCACTGGCCTCATATGCACCTAGCATCACCATGAAAGCCGCCAGGATGTCGACTCCAGAGTCTTCGCCATTCATGAACCTCTTTAGGTCCGAAGCCTTCAACTTCCTACCAAACATCTTGCCCGGGTCGTGCCATATCCTACAAAACATGGAAAGCGATCACAGCCTATTTGAAGCTAGAATACCCATGACGTATGAACTTATGGTAGTAGTACCTGTCAAGTTCTTGCTCGCCAGCTGTGTGGTCCAACCAGGTCGTTAGTTTCCACACTTCCCCAGGGATTGGGTAGAGGTACCTGTTGTGCGCGCACTGTGGGTGCATACAAGCATACGGCATGGTGGTAGTTGAGCTGCGCGCAACACACGTGCCGGAGTTTCTCGCCTCGCAAGTGATTCCAATGGTTTCAAAAACCAAACTCAGGTCGAATGGCATAACGCCACCCAGGAATAGTCCTGCAGGCCGATTATCTGTTGCAAGAAGAGTGCCGGTCACGACATGAAACAATTTAGAAACGATTATGGCTTACGACACGTGTGCCTGGGTCGCGATAAACTACGTTCCGAGCATGCCATCTCTACGGCTTGTTTGCACAGAAGACTTGTGTGCAGTAGCGAAGACGCTAGGCGGGATAAATGTGCCTATACGGCTCATCACCCAGTTGTCATTACAAGCTGCGCAAGCTATCTTGGTCATAGCATCTTCGAGCTCACCGGCAACCGACTTCATCCGGCGGAATGAGGAAGCCATGTCCTCCAAAGCTTTCAGCTGGACGTCCCATGTCTCTGACTGTGACAAGGGGCCCTCTGGACGGACTGGGTCACCGTCCCCCTACGTATTGGATCATGACAGTTAGAACAAAACGGGGACATCGATTGCAACTTTGCAACATAAAGGAGTTAGGCATACGTACATTAGAACCAGAACGCAAAGCAGTGTTGTCGTCCACGCCGCTTGCAGCGACGACCTGTACATAATCAGTGCGCACTAGTCACTCGGCCTATTTAGGTTTCTATTCATGTGTGCGTGTAAACTATGTAAGCATACAGACCTCTCGAGTAGTAGACCAAGCAGGGACGGTGGTCTTTCCGCCATCGAAGGGCACAACCTGCAGCCCAACAGCACCGCCGATTTTGCTACTTGAACTGGCCACCACATCCTCAAGAGTTGATGGAGGCGCATTGAGACGAGGCAATGCTGCTGTGTCCTGTACCATAGGCATTCAAAACTAGTTGGGACAAACATGCATGTGCAAATAAACGAAATTTGAGAGACATTTGCTTGCCTGGAAGAAACTTGGGGCACCGTCGTTGCGGAGAGTTATGGTGCGATCAGCGGAGTCCATCCCGTATATCTCCGATTGCCAAGCGCTGCTGGATGCACGTAGGGCTGCGAAGCTGTACTCAAATTCCCCCGCACCAGTGTAAGCGTACCCATCACCCAAACCGTTGCCACCCTGGACGGCAGGAATGCAGCAAGGAAATCAAAGACCAATGATAAGCAATTAAACTCTCAATGCAGCAACGAATGAACCAAACAGGTGTTAATGCACTCGACCGGAGGAGGGAAACCGCACCTGCATCCCGCTATCCATGCTACGCGCCGGATGGATAGCAATGAATGTGTTTGAAGGCTCCGCGGCGTGGGGGTGGTGGAGCCAGGAGCTGTTCCTATTTATGTCGTCCCAGATGCATGCGCTCCTAGCTAGTTTAGGCGGGAATGCGCCGACCCCTGGTCTCCCATCCCTGTTCGGATTTGCCAAACACCTATTGTCCTATTTCTAGAACGTGGGGCTGCATGGGGCGGGGGGGACTGTCCCCCGGATGCACTAGTGTTATATTTATTACTCAAGGTCACGCGCGCTGTAGGCATTTCATTTTTACTACACACTACCGCGTGGTAACTTCTGCGGCGACCGGTCGTAGGGGGGCGTGACGCCCCCGTACGCAGTCCAGCACACTGCATCCTTCTGGTTTTTCTACGCCTCAGAGACCGCAGCCGACTGCACAACAAGCAGCAGCCGAGCGTTTCCCTGATTTTTTCGACTGTATCCACTGGCTGCAACTGTTCATGAGGCGTACTGCGCCGATTCGCCAGTGTGAAACGCAATAAACGCCCAGCGTTCCGTATCTCGCGGGCCCATCAAAACAAGGGAACCCTATCTTTTTGTCCATTGGTCCCTTGCAGGCCACACCGGGACCCTAGCAAACAGTGATTCGTGTACGCCCCCCCAAACTTCTGTCGGTTTGTCTATGTCGCGACCTTCCATGGTAATCAGTGACGGCGCAACGGTAATTTTCCCACCATCCTTTACAGCACAAAAATAGGCTGTTTCGAAAACCGTGCGTGGTATCAGCATTCACAACTAACCATTATTAATGCATCACTATGCTGCCTTTTGTTATGGGTACTCTCCAAACTCAACCCATACTACATTAACCCATCGAAAGGCCATTTAATTGGTCCATGTTAATAGACGCGGACCTTATCCGTCAACCCACCTTTGTCGGTCGTCAGTCCAATCATTTATGGAGGAAGCAAGAAAACAAGAACGTTTTCTGCACGTGTTTTTATTTCAGGTTAGCGCGATTTTGGCAAGTTTTTTCAACGCCCGACATGTTTTCAACGGAAAACAGTACTTAGATCCTTTTTATTCGATTACAGCCCAGGCTACTACAACTCACGCCAACATTACTACTAAATTTCTTGAAACAAGGAAAGTTACGGCAACATTTTCCATAACACCAGACAGCATTATGGCTACACAGTAGCATACGACACATTCCCGGTAGGACACGCAAGGCGAGCCTTATGGCGGTTCTATTCTTCAAGGAAATCGACGTCCACATCAACCTCGCCAGCACTGTTCAAGTAAAAGTTTACTGAAAAGATGGACCCATCTTTCAGCCCGCTCTCAGTAGCAAATTCAGCCCATCCTTTACTGAAAGTACCTCTTCCATCTTTGCCAACTGCAAACTTGATTTCCCTTCCCATCATCCAGCCTGCTTTTTAAGGTTAGAACCTGGGTTCTCCTAGACAGGAGTGGCACTACAAAACTGGCCGTGTATTTCCTGGGTAGGCGCTGTTACGAAGGAAACAAAAAAAATGACAATACAGTTCAAGCAAACCACTTAGTAAAAGCTTGTGCAAGTAAGCTCACCAGACGGTCCCCGGCGATGGAGGATGCAGTAACTCTGCCGAGGTATGTCACGCAGTGTGGTAATTCCCAACAGTAGTTTTGGGCGATGGAACTTACCATCCAATCCGCCAGGTCGACGCCGACACCGACATACAAGCTGTTACGCCAAGTTTTGAGAATCACTTCCCGTGCACGTGACTCCACTGTACGCACAACAAAGTAGATTATCGTTTGCGCAGGTTATTAAATGGGGAAACTATAATTTTTCCGTTTTTTCAAACGGCGCATGGTTGAACAAACCTTGGTTTTCATACTTGTCCCCATTGTTTTGTACGTTATCCACCCATTCATGTGCCTCATGTTCAATCACGGCTAAGGGAGCACGAGTGGCTTCGGGACCTGCCATGATAAACAAATTGTTGCGGTGAGATAACTTTCCATTTATTACCTGGTTCTAATTGTAAATTCACGTACAAAATAGGAACAAACTCACCAAGGCCAACCGCCGTGATGGTACTAACATGTTTCTGTGTACCGTCCAAACGGAAAACAGAAACAGTCATACTGTCAAAGTCAGTTACGTCGATTACAAGAAACTCTCCTACCAGGACTCCTGTTTTGGCTACAAACGCAGACCACCCACTGGTGAGAACAAGGTTTCCCTCTATTTCCTCAAACTCGCAAATTTGCTCGGCCTCCATGCACCCACGCAAAGTGACACAGGAACGGGTGCTTAGCGCATATTCGTCGACGATATGCCTAGGTATGATCTGCGTCATGGCAGGGCGATATGAGTCAGTTAAATCAAACAAAATTTAATTTCCGCCTACCTAGTATTGAAGTCCGCTAGATCATACAAACGACTCCATCATCGACGCAGCGACGACGATGTGGTACTGAGAACGGCAGCTGCATCCGTTCCCCCCCGGCCCAGCGTCCTGGGAAAAAAAAAAGGCAAAGTGTGACGGAAAACGCCGGTGTATATACTCACAAGTCACTACATACATTATTTTATCGGAAAACAAAAAAGAAACACATGTAACTATAACACTGACGCGAGAAAAGCCGTGTCCCATTATGGGAAGAACACTTGCGCACGCGCAGCCTAAGGGTGGATATTATAAGACCAAATCATTCACGGTTTTCGAAGACTTGGAGGGAGAGCCATATATATACTGTAGCCCCATGGCTGCATAGGGGTGCCGGGTATTGCGTCGCGCGGTTTTTGACGCCATGCAGCGCCTAGTGCGCTGGCAGACGCACGAAAGGGCCACCGTATGGAAATTGTCAGTTTTTTCGGTCGCATCTACTGACCGCGGTACTGGTTGCTTTTCGCATAGAGATCTGGGAAAAACTACGCCCGTGTTAATACGCATCTCACATGCCCCCCCGCCGCTACGTTGCTGGATTCGCGGTTCCATGTGCACGAAAAATTACCACGATAACAACCATAGTTACAACGAACATACCACAACGACTCCATTGGGCCAGTCTGCGTCGGCCAACCAAGTCAGCTGAGGGGGCCATGCGAGGAGAAGACACACCAATAAATCACGAAGACACCACCAGCGGCGCTTCACCATCTACCTGACACCACACTCCTCACCGAAACACGAGAGTCCCAAGCTCCAGCTATGGCTGGGTCTGAAGGAGTGAACGGCGACACCCTTATGCACTCTGGAGCGGCAACCTCCGTCGACGGACTGACGGTAGCCTCGGCCGCAAGGAAGGCAAGTCTCTTTGCACTTTACATCAAATTCCCGACTAACAGATCAACTCAAATCTTTGCTTACCGGGTTGGCCGTAAACTCTCTATGCAGCCTGCAAGCACATACATTGTTCCCCACCATCCAATGGAGGCGAATCCATCATGTTCCAACTTCGTTGTGGGGGTAGGATCATGTTTCCTCAAGATGATAGTCGGGAACGCAAACGACATGATGGTTAGTGGTTCTCACCATTTTAATCATATTTAGGTCTTGCTGGTTTCCTCACCGGTTTTCCCACATCATCGTCTTAGTTTCTGCCTAGGGGATACACCATTGAGCCAGAGAACCTTTCAACCCACTGGTTAGCTATTACCGCATCCAGCGGTGTTGTGTACAAGGTGTGGATTGAGAAACTTGAAGGGAGTTTAGTCCTCCGCCATGGATGGTCCGATCTGGTTATGAGGGAAGGGGTGTCACAGGGGGACATTGGATTGTTCGTCCGGACAGAGTGCATGTCCTTTGCCCTGACCGTAATGAACAGAGCAGGTTTGCGCAAAAAACCTGTTCCTCCAGCCCTTGCACCTATCATAGGGAATCGATGTACGGGTTCTACACTCAAATTTTGTTTCGGAATTAACTTTGTAGCTGTTTTACGAGTAACGTCGATGTTCTGCATTCCTGTTTTTGTAGTCCGCATTGCCAAATGGGCAGACGTCCGATTCTTCAAGGCGCCTGCAGTAAAACGATCGCCTGCTCGCATCAGTGTACTGTACTCGGTGTGGGTGGACTCCCCTCAGCCTTGCGTACTTTTTGCATCAACGATGGGCTGTGCCGCAAAACAAGGATTTCTGGTAAGTTTTTAAAGCAACCAATTCAAAGAACACCCCTGTCTGTGTGCGAGGTACACTTTTTTACCATGATCTAACATGAATCTTTGTATCGTTTTCGTGTGAACCACAAAGTCTTTAACTAAAGACGTCTCGGCTGTTCTGCCGAAAGGCCCCGAAAAAATAGGGCTTGTGCTTGATGGAAGCCGATTGATTTTCAAGGCAACCATCCAGCGGAGGGACGATCAAGTAGCAGTCTTGAAGGAAGGATGGTGTCACTTCGCTACGGCAAATAGTTTGCAGTCCGGTGTCATGTATGTGTACAAGTTCGAAGTGTGTGCACACGGCTGGCAAATGACCATGTACCAGGTGTAATCCTTTTTTTTTTCAATCAAACGCATGCCCTTGTTGTGTCCGGACATCTGTTCTTTCCATACCCATCTTGCAGTCACAGTCGCTGCGTGTTTCTGCCGACTAATAATAAATTCAATGGTTGTTCGTCCATTAAAATTTCATTGTGCATGTCGCGAGTAAGGCACAAACCAAATGGTCCACATTTTGTATCAACGATAGGCGTTAAAAATTTTTATATTCATGCATATAAAAATTTTTGTATCAATGAAAGGCGTTAACTATCGACAAACCCCGATAGTTAACAGCATGCGAGGCGGACAAAGTGGCCACCTACTGGTCCGATTCTATAGCACCACCGGGCCTTTGCACGGTGCCTGATAGTAAGCGTAGCAACAGCTGAACCAGTTTAAAGCCTGATAGTAAGCGTAGCAACAGCTGAACCAGTTTAAAGCGCGTGTGCTTCAACGGCGTCACTCAGACGGGCCAGACATTCCAGGATCCCGGGTCCATTGCACGACAGCACGACGCACATTTCAAGATGTATCTGACGAGTAACATCAATTCACGCTGGCCATCGTCGTGATGGAGACCAGAGGACTCACATGCGCCACTTTTTGCAACTACTACACGGGAATACGGTCCCCTGGTTGCATGCATGATCTGATATTTGTTCCGTGCATGTACTGCCACGCAACTGTTGCACGCGAAACACTTGTAGATATGACACGTGTTACTTCCCCTGGTTACGGGACCAACGTGGAGGTACCAGTAATTTGAAACTTAAATTGGATATTTTTTTTTGTCCCATTGAAAACATAGGACAATAATTGTTTTACAAACGATACTGATACGGGCAAGATACATAAATCGATAACTCAAGACACAGGACGCCACACCATTTGCAAGCGCCAAACATGCATGCTTTTTAAACGGTACATCAACAAACAAAGCACCCCTCCGGCCCCTCCCTCCTAAGTTGCACCATAGTGGTCTTTGTCCACGGTCTCGTAAACCTCACCGACCTCCTCCAGCTGGCCAAGAGTCTCCCTGAAAAAACGAGTACTTAGCCGTCTCAAAAAAAAAACGACTGTTATCGGAGGCAAAAGAATCTGGTTTTTCCTGTTTTTCTTTTGGAAAATTGTGCATCTGTTACCTCACTGCATTTTCTGGAACACCTAGTTCGTGAACCAGCGTTTCGACACTGACACCCTCGATGTCCATCCTGTGGTTGGATATACAACATAGTAAAGCACGTTTGCATAAAAAACCGTGCGCTAAATGTTATAGTGATGACCGCCATTTCTTTGTTACCTAGTATGGTACCTCTTTATAATTGCTAGAATACCATTACGCAAATCTGACGGAGACCACTCCTGAAACCAAAACGATCGCGTTCCTAAATATATAACAACAAATGACATTATTATAAAAATTGTAACTTCATAAGACACTACACGAACCTCTTGGCCTTGTGTTAAACCACCTTCATCAACGCCAACGTATTCGCAATCTACCTCGTCTTGCGGGTTTGGGACAGTATGCATGGGTGAATTTTGCACGGCATCAACCGGAAACTCGTCCACCCCCACCTCGGCGGCAACGGGTGGCAGTTGTGCGTATTCACAATCTACTTCGTCTTGTGGGATTGGGACAATATCCATGGTTGAATTTTGCACGGCATCAACCGCCAAACCCGTCCACCCCCACCGTGGCGGAAACGGGTGGCAGTTGTGCCGGCGCATCAACGTGCTCTCCACCAGCAATTTTGCCGTCTTTTTTGTCGCCGCTGTTGATACCTTCATTCCCGTGGCAGTGTGGGACAACCTTGGTTGCATTGTACTACACACAACATTACAAAACACCTTAAACGTACCCGCCGCAACACATGTTTGCCCAAACTTTTATTTTATATTACATATGTATGCCGTTTGTCACCAAATAATCACCCGATTTACCTGTTCGAATGCGAGCCCGCTTGGGGGCTCCGATGACGTAGCAGCTCCTGGTTTGGGCTGGATTTTGCTTCCACTAGCAGGCCGGCCTCCCAAGATACGTATGATTGAATGGCGTAGAGGAAATGGTGTGTAACATCATTGTAGTTACAGATTTTCCTTTCATTATTTCAGAATAAAACTTTATCGGCATACGCCTCGAAGAGGTTAGGTAGTGTATGCACCTAAAATATTTAAAAATACTGACCAACAAGAGAACGCCTGGATAAGCAAATATCCGTTTTTATTGGTAGCCTTACCAACTAAATGCACGTACGATCCATGGCTGGTACGAAATGAAAAATATCGTCAAATACTTAATGGCGTTAACAAATATGAATGGGGACTCCCGTGTGCATGGCCGTCGAACATTTTCTGTGCATGGCCGCAAAGGTGTGCATATGGGCAACAGTACCTGATCTCCTTAAAATCGGCCGGCACATCACCAGGAGGTGGGAACCTAATTTCATATTCGAAGATATTTCTTGTGTTAAAGGTGGGACTTATTTGGGCTGAGCATCTTGGAGGGAAATAAACCCGACATGCATTTAGGTCATGACTTACCAGTACCGGACCTTTGATTGCCCAGTCCCATCATCGATCATAAAACTTGCGCTTAGTCCATCCATGCTCAACTCCAGGAGACGACCAACCAGGCGGACCTTCAAGGCACGATGAACGGTAGTCATCCAAAAAGGACATGTACCCGTAAAGTGGGAAATACAATGCATGGTCCAGTACTTACAGTGACCGATGGAGGTAAGTAATCGTTGAAATGCTCATACGGTAGGCGAGCATAGTCTTGTAACAGCTTCAATGTCATCGGCACCAGGGCTTGACCAACAAGCTGCAAACATTGCCAAGGAAACAAAATTAGACAGCATTTTCGCAATCCTAGACTGCATAGAAAAACAGAGGCAAACCTTGGGTAGGTGTGGCGGTCCAAGATCGGGACGCAGATGGACTTCAGCATCATTCATACCAACAAATTCTGCCATGTATGAAATATTGTGGTTCCAGCGCTAACGAAATGTACAGATTGCTGCAGCGACCGCTCGGACACCCTAGTTAAATAGACGCAATGTACGGGGGCGTCGGGGAGTTCCCAGGAAACTAACAAAACCGGGACGCCCCACACATAGCCCGGCCCTACAATCTTTGGTTTTGTGTGCAGTTGCAGGTTATTTTTCGGATGCTCAGCAACGGTACTTGGCCATGTATGTACGGCGCGATAGTTCAGCTTGTTCACACGAGGATATTTCACCTTTTTACTTAGAAGCAAGTTACTTTACAATTTAAAACAAATATCCATCGGTCAAAAAACACAGAGCTCCCGTGATAGGGTATTTATACTTTGTAGCCTGCCTGAACTAGTTCATGTCGACAAACACACTTACAAAACCGGCATCGAAACCCTGGCTGAACTAGTGCAAGTGTCTTCACGCATACAAAAGTCACGTCACGTTGTGTGTATAAGTTTTGATTGCATCGTAACTTGTCGGCGCCCTTCATGGCCCGCCCAGCAAACTGAACGTGCACCCGAGCTGAATGATATGGACGTGCGCAGCCCTTCCATCGTTCGATAACATGAAACGAGGTTCCGACAAAAGGCTCGACGTACACGGATCGACTCCGCGGGCTTAACCGTCACACCTAAATCGTTTACCAGCCCTAGTATCCAACGACGCCGCCTTCGGCTGTACCAGTTGCCTGCGTTCTTCACAGATCGCCGTAACCTTCCGTCAAATCCATTGCGGGCTCCGCTCGCCCCCGATGCAAGACTCTTTAGCGGGTACCATCGACGTTTTCTGTAACTGGCCACTCCCCGTTATAAGAGGCGTGTAGACGAAACGGGCCACGCTGACGGCGCAACCGAGCGAGCGAGTGAGGAAACGAATTTCTCACCGGCATGCACGCGTAGGCTTTCACGTGGCGGACTCGTTTGTGATGCCGCCTACCAGCAGACACAGGACTAGTTGGGGATGGTTCTCTTTTTCGGTCTTACTACGTTCTACTCTTTGAAAACAGAACCCAGCCGTGCACACATCTTGCGTTTGAGGGAAGACCACACGGTTTAGGGTGCGGGCTCAGGGCCAGGTCCCATTAATTGTTGCAAGCAGCTCGGTAAAAAGCCAAAGACAGAAAACGTATGAAGGGTGCGGGCTCAGCAAATATTCCTTATTCAGTTCGCTCACCCATGCAAGATTACAAATCGAAAATGGAACAACAACCAGACGATGAAGGTACTAAACTTTACGACGCGACGTCCTCGAGTGCATGTGTCTTCACTTGGCATGCACCCCGTACACGGGGGGCACAGATGTCTTGTCACCGTCCAAGTGAAGCGCGTCATTTAATAGCTCTACTCTGCCAGCTGTCGAATCCTGTACCTGTAGGGGGCGTGTAGCCACCGTTAGTACCGTAATAAGTATTCCACAACACCCATGAAACTAATGTAAGAAGATTTTACGAAACCTAAACGAAAAATGTTCCCGGAAAAAAAAACAACCTCACGCAACGTGGCAGTATGGTTGACTCCGTCGAAAGACCGTATGAACTGCAACGCCAGCACCGATGATTCTTTCCTGCATTAACATGATTACATGTGCCAACGTAAAATAAGCTGCAAGTATTCTAAGGAACTTTTTAAATGCAAACAAGTTGCAGACAGTACCAGTGCCTGTTTGGGACAACCGTGCTTGTAGGGGCGCACCGTAGCAACACTTTAGACCAGCCTTTCCATGCCACAGTCCAGCCAAGGAAAAAACTGTTAATGCACCTCTGCATAGCGTCATGCAGCTTTTCGATTGCTGAAAGGTGGACGGCCCAATCGATAGAATTACTTCGGCTCGGCTGCAAATGGCCAGGTACAAATGCAGTTATTTGTTTTCGTTTCACATCCCAACAAACACCAATCCAGTTCGTTGCTACGTATGCCATCGTCACTAGCTGCGAAAAATATAACACAAATCAGCGATAGTCATGGCCCACGCATGTCAAGTCGTTTATGCAAATAGTGCCTATTTTTTTACCAACTGGCACTGGGACATGTCATGCGTTATATGGCCGCCAATGAATTGTTCCTTATCGAACAATGTTGTAAGTAGTTGCCTCCTGCCAACACTACATTCTGTACCAATTAAAAGTTGTTTAGTAACACACACAACCCATCTTAAAACCAAAAGAGAAAGAGTAATATTAATTAAGTTATGCTATCTCACCGCGAAATCAGTTTCAAACAAGTGGCGCCACGCCTTTTTAGAAAATGAAAGCTCGTAACGGAACATGGACCTGATTACTGCATCACATGTCATACTATCCAGGTTGCCTTGTGGCCCAAGTTGTCCAACTAGGTGTCCGCCAGCTATTTTCAATTGCTTAGGGACACTATCATCGACCCACAGCCTGTGTTAAAAAAAAAATGAAACTCGTACATATGTTTCAGATGTACTAGTTTGGGCATAACGAAAACAGTTAGTTAGTAAACGTAGGGTTAGATGCACTTACGCAGTATTTTTTGCCTGCGTGTCCACTGCCCACTTGTATAGCTGCGTGGCGACAACCAAACTTCTTCACGGAGTCCCACCGTTCCATTTCCAAGGTTGTTTTGCCAGAATACCTGGTGCAACTTCTTTCTTCGTGATCCCATGATCAAAGTTTCGGACAGCAGACGCCCCCTTGTCGACATCGACAGTATCTATAGCACGTCTTGCAGCCTCAAAAGCCGATGGGATGTTTCCGATATCAGCCAAAGGATGCCTTGAAGGCACTTGCTTCCTTGTTTTCCTAGGTGGGCTGCGGATCGGTGACGAATTTTCGGTAACAGGAATAGATTGAGACGTAAAATGCGTTGCGACCTTGCTACCAATATCTGGCGTGATGCTTGGAGGAGGAGTGGCCGCAACTTGAGTCGTAACCAGCTCATCAGGGCCTCGTTGTCGGCCGATACTGGGCCGACTCAATTGATTAATCAGGTCATCTGTTTCCTTTTCGATAGCGTACCTAGCCGCTGTCAGATGTTTTAGACATTTTGCCTTGTAGGCATTCACAACGACCCTAGTGTACACGTCAATCTGCAACTGTTGCTTAAACATAAGCACCGTGTATTAGTACATTTCAACTACTAACCTAAGTCTAAGTAACCACAACCCCACAAGGCAACTAGTTACCTCATCGTTCCGGACGGTAGCGAGTGGCTCCTGGGCATCCTCTGCTGCCACTTTCCCTTCACGTCTAGGAGTAACTACGTCGCGACATGTTTTGCAGATTCATCTGTGTCCGACTTCACTGCCCTCTTGTAAACGACAGACGCGGCAGGCCGTAGCTGCACGTGGTGTAAAAACTTCAGCCCTATAATTTGCGTAATAACAAACTTTTATTTACTGCTCACCTTTCCAGCACCGAAAACTCTCGACGGCGGCCCACCTTTAAGTCCAATACAGTCGCATATAATTTGCCTAGATAAAATTTCATGGCTCATTTTCCCAATACGCGGCATGTCCATGTTCAACACTGAACCCGTGCCGAAATCCATGTTGTCTAGGTAAAAATCTATCAAAAAATTTACTCACAGTCAGCTCGACGTTCAAAGTAAAATATGGGCAATCAAACGGGTTTATTAAAGTTTCGTATACAAGGAATGTACATACCATCAAGAATAGCATGCATCCAGCGGGGGGGCATGGTTCAAGGTGTTTTTTCACGTCGGCTTGTGCTTGGCGCGACATACCGATAACATCTTCAAATATACACCTCGACCAATCGTAATCAGCACAGTTTTCTGTTTTGAGCAGAGCCGGCAGAAAGTTTTGGCATTCAAAGTGGGCCGTTCTTCTAGCGTCCGAGATCACGCCCATCGTGTAAACTACAAACGCAGTCCTGAATGCATCCTTGTCATCGCATTTCCCTTCCAACACACTATTCCGCAAAAAAACCTCGGCCGCGTCAATACACGACGCACCCTCATTTGTCAACCCAATCCTTTGGTGTACCGTGGAAACGGTTGCACCGCCTTTAGGTAAGCTATGATGCCAGGGAACAATACCTTTGTTTGGTACCCCAAATACACGATTTACATCTTCTGGAAATAATCTAAGTGTCCCCCGTTTACGAGGTTGATGCAGTGTTTGCCGCAATCTACGCGGCTCAGCAACCAGATGCAAAAAGCCTTGTCGAATCCACATTTTATCTCAGTCCGTGCAAACACTCCGAAACCAGTACTGTCCGCTACTTCAAGCTGTTCTTTGCTAAATTTAGAGGTAATACTGTACAACTCAGCAAAAGATTCAGGGTTACCAAATGTGTAGCCTCTGGTATTTGTTGCGGCTGGCGTGATAGATGCGTTGCATGCCGAGCTATCACGTTGAGTCCTTTTTGCACGTCCATTCCAAACCAACGTCCTGGGAGTGATTCGACTCATGGTCTACCAGGCATCAAATTTCCACGAAACGACTGTATGGCCAAACAAAACTGTGTCATCCATGGATCAGTAAGACATAATCTTCTAATAAGCTCGAATCGGAAACAAACTTACCGTCAGTACACTTGAGTGGTTGCGGAACACTTGGCACTTCTCGTAGATTTATATGAATTCAACTATACCATGCCCGAGTTGGTAGGCTATTTGCTATACGGCTTACCAAGCTGGTCCCTGAACTCCGGCGTAGGCGGCATCCAAGGTTTATATGTACACAACGTCTCATCTTTTGGAGGAATCATGGTGGGTCCTTTACTACGTAAGCGTCGTACTAACACTCGAAAAATTTGAAACAACAGGGTCTGCGATGCAACAGGTTGAAAACAATTGCTATCCAAAAGAGTTGTGGGCCGCGTTGATACACGACATGCACCTTTGCATTTATTCGGGACCACCCGATTCCATATGCCAGATACACGTGTCGGCGCGATAAATGACCGGCGATTCAAAATTTTTGGGTTATTCGTATATGCGTACCTTTCTCAAACAAAAAAAGAAGTGTAAACATCTGTCATTATCTTTTTTTTAATCTGTGTCTAACGTTTAAGATATATGGCGGTGGCATACAAAGGTGTGAATGTACAGTCACTGACCGGCGCGAAGTGGCGTGAACACGGGGCACGTCAATGTACAAAAACATAGCATGTACAAATTGATAAACAAGCATTAACTGATGAGTCGGTGCGATCTTACAACAATTAACGATTACACGATGCGTGCTTGTGGGTGACAACACCATCACCCGACCAAACACGGCTCCCTTATTGACACACAGTAACACAGACGGGTGGTGGTAACATCCTCACAGCAACACACGGCACACTTTCTGGAACACGACTAAAGGACACATACGGTGCGGAGAGGGGCCTCATCCTTGGTAGCAAAGCAAACGGGGTGCAAACTAAGATTCATTGTTGGACAACATTTGGTTCCTTATCGATCTAACCCGGTGATCAAACACTAACGTTGTAACACGAGAAAGGCCAGCCATATAGTTGCGAAGGTTAGAAGCAAGCGTAGCTGCCTCAGTAACTCCACGACATGTGCAGCTTGCCCGGGACCAAGCCCATTTTCATTGTTGTTTGCTGCCTGCGGCTGGTTGTTCGCTGCCTGCGCCTGCGCTTCATCTTCCCACCGCCAGAACGAACAGGCTGCTGTAGGGTGCGCCTGTGTAAACAGTTCTAGTTACAAACGTAATGTTTGAATACAACTTATTGAATTCAATACAATACCATAACATGTCGGCCATCAACGAGCAACCGGATTGAGCTTACCAATGAGTAGCGGCATCTCAGGAAAATACGCCCAAAATTGTACGCCGTCCCCGCACGCCATCTAGCTGCTCTCATACCGCAGTTGCAAAGCCTATCTGAATATCCCAAGAAAGCACCTCTCGGCAGCGCAAGGTTTTGCTCCATTACAATCTAGCACTGGCCGGGGCTGAGGGGGGGGGGAGGACTGTGGGTTTGGAGCCGGTTTGTGAAGAAGCTGGTTCTCGGGGCATATTTATTGGCTTGGAGCAAGACACTGGTAGGACCCATATCGGAAAAAGATCTCCCGAGTGTTTCAGGGCAAAATAGATGAACTTGGCAGCAATTAACACAGTGGATCCATAAACGACACCATTCAAACACTTTAGATCAACGATGCTTTAAGGAATTAAAGCTCACACACGACACAGGTACAGGACACCGAACATAAAGTAACAGACCCCATGCACTAAACAACAAACCTAGTGACGCACACGTACCAGCTCGGGAGCAACATGCACTTACGACAAACGTGCAGTAAATGACAAACAAAAAAGCATGCACTACACAACAAACCCATAGACACACAAATACCACCTACGGAGACTAGATAGGACCTCCATCCAAGGGATATGCGGTAAACAGTGCAACGAACGAACACCGGATTATTACTTGCTTCCCTCCATCATTTTTCACTTCGGTGGTAAATACGTCGACTTTCGTCCGCATGTGTTGCGGTAGTGCCCTTCTTCGCCGCACCGGTGGCATTTTCGCCTGTACGGTCTTATCTTGCACAGTGTTGGATGGGCAGTTGTTGGCGAAATGGTCACTTGACGCGCAAATGCGACACTTCTCTATTCTGCCTCTTTTGCTGGATCTTGTGCAACGGCTTGATGGAGGCGCGTCCACGTGCTCGACGCTACCGGCCCCCGCCACATCGGTTGCGCCAAACAATGACCTTTTCCCACCGCTGGTTTCGATGGGAGACTTCAACCGAATCTCCTTCGGCCTCCCTCGTGACCGTACTCTAGGTGGTGCAGCAACTTCTGAGATGACGGAAAAACCTTCATCAATATTTTCGTCGTTCATCTCTTCAAAGGCCCCTCCATTTTCTGGTTCCGTTTCAGCCTGGGGGGGGAGGACAACCATTTCTCCGACAGCCTGCTTAGCCCTCACGATGTAATCGAGACCTAGTTCAAAAGCCTGTTTGGACACCAGGCATGCATTGACCAGCTCTAGTGCAGATGATTGTAACACAGCCCGCATGGTTTCAGTGTTCATGGTTCCGTCCACCGTTTCACCACCAAACATACCGCCCTGGCCCTCTTTTGCGCTGCGTGTCCATCGTTTGAGAACAAGGCCTTCGAATACGGTCTACCCCTGTCTGCACTAGGACCTTGTTCATGAAACCAATAAAAAATAAGTAATAAGTAATTGAAACAAGCATAGAAGTACAAAACAAACGCAAAATTACTACGAAGAACCCGACTCACCCGCAAAATGTGTCGGCAAGGTATCCCGCAATGTTCAAACAGCTTGCACTCGCAGAAGTAGTTCGTGCGATCCGGGCTCGCGCCAACTGTGTACTCGGTCATACCATTATCAGCGCGGCCAGCCAGCAGAATAACCCTATAGAACCCTTCATCCTCGCTATCTCCGCAAGTAAATGCACCGGATTTGAAAAGTTCTTTTGAAAACCTCTCATACATGGCCCTAGTGTAAACCAAGGCCGCGTCCTTCTCTATTGGAACGCCGATCCTCAGTTGTCTTGTTGTCTGCGACCACATGTAAGAACAAACGGTGTCACAATGTGTGAAATTTGAAACTAAATCATATAACAGTAACTACGCGTACCTGTTTTGTAGCGTGTTCCTCAAGCGCTTCATCTGAAGACCTGTCGGCGATCATCCGGTTGTACTGCTTGACAAACATGTGCATGGGTGCCGAGCGCGAGATATAGGTCTTCAACATGTGGTTTGCACTTTTGCCGTTGTGTACTGGTCATACCAAAGACAAAAAGCGTGTCCAAGCAAAATACGGTTTCGCCCACATCGCGACGGTTGAAAAAATGCTCTCAGTAGGAAAGCGCGCTCCATCCAAACCGTGACGCTCTACCATATCCGACCACCTGCTCTCGAACTCTACCGACGACAATACCTCGTCAAGCAATTCATGCAAGCTCTTTTTAAATGCATTGTTCTTTGAGTACAGTGGGCCAAGCGATTCTTTTGCCCGGCGTAAAACATGCCACTTACACCATCTATGGCGAGTACGTGGCAATTCCGTTGTAATCGCTGCACGCATAGCTTGGCACTGGTCTGTATGAAAAAAATGTAAACATAAATATTGGCATTACAAAAACCACGACTAGACATATACAACGAGGACGATGGTAGCAAAGATACCTGTGAGGATAGTCTCGGAGGTGCTCCCATGATTTCGACAAAAGATCGGAATGCCCACTCAAAAGCACTGGTTGTTTCCTCGGTCAGGAGGACAGCACCGAAAATCACCGACTGAAAGTGATTGTTTACCCCCACGAAAACACCAAATGGCAGATTATAGAGGTTGGTTCTATATGTGGTGTCGAAGGTGATCGCGTCACCAAATGCTTTGTAATTCTCACGCCCGCTACCGTGACACCACAACAAAGACCTCACACGCTTCTCTTCATCAATGTCCAGACATAGTTTCAAGTTTGGGTCGTTCCTCTTCATATCGGTGAACAAGTTGACTGTCTTTTCCATGTCCCCCTCGATCGATTCCTGTGCTAGCCGCCCACACAACGACCTTATGGACTGCCTACGAAAAGGGACATAGTCACCTGCCCCCCTAAGAGTACCAACGACCGAGCAAACCCGCGAAACCTGAATGTTGTTGTCCCTAAGGTTCCGTATCAGCGACCTAGTCATGTCATCTATGCGGTTATGTGAGTTCCACTGTCTGCGCTCGGCGACAGACGCAGCAAGTGGGTGGTTGTGCTCGGTGACCATCCTGTTTATGTACCATGTGTCGCGCGGGCACAGAATAGATCTTATCATCGCAGGGCACCCACAACGAATGGAACGGGTACTTTCCGAGGGGTCCTTGCCCTAGTGCGAAAAATCAACATGAGACATATAAGGAACAATCCCAACAGATTTCTCAAATTAAAAAAAAAGGCAAACTGCGAATGGTTGAACATTATTCCAGGGTTTACCTCGCATGCACATACAATATCCTGCTTAGACCGCCGGCCCTGTTTGTTCTCACGGTACCGTCCGTAACGAATGCCAAATCCACGTTCCCATGAATACATGTTATAAAAATTCATAACCCTCGGTTGAAGTACCAAAGACTTTGCCGAGCTCAAGCTCAAATATGTGCTGCCCAGGTTGTCTGTCTGCAGCATCCCTAATTGCTTGTTCTATGGCACCGTAGTTTGCAGCCAAAGGAAACGCGACACCCCTGGGTGAAAAAAACCAAGAAAACGACATGCATGTATTACAAAATAACAAAGACGGTTGCATACCGGTTATAGAAACAAATGAAAAACGGACGGAAGCAATCACCTCAGCTCCGTTGCATCGAGCTCCATCGTTGCTTCCATGGCAGCAGTGTTGTGCACCTCCATATGCGGCAAAAATGATACGAGTTAGTATTCTGCGGTCGCCTGCCTGATGTATCCGGTATATAAAGGCCGCAAATTGCCCAATTGCTAATATATAGCCAAAACTGCACATGCACACTCTCCCCGGCGTCCTTATTTGTCTTTTTATTTTAAAAAACAACGGGTGTACCACTAGGGGCTCATAAAACACACGGGACCATGCAACGACCACGTACCTAAGCGCTTACATCAGTATGGTGCCGAAATATAAGCTCCACGTCAGCGGTGCATGGGTTCAACTAGACGACGCCTTCCTTACTTTGCGTTCAGAACATGTACAATCTTTTATTGTTTTCATCGTGCTTCTTGTTGACAGTTACATTTGGATCCTACTGGTAAACAAGATACCCGGCAAATAGTGACGGACCTATTCGCTCCCACAAACGATCAATGATTTACCATACTACGATTGATGGAAGTACATAGTGTGCCCATAACATAGCACGCCCCATGGCTACTCACACAGCCTTTGTATGAATACTGTTGCCGCTCAGCGCAAACGCAAATACTGCGAGCAGCACATGCATCTCAAACCACGCGCGGGCAAGCTGCCCACCGACGGCGGGAAGCATGGGTCCACAGCAGACGGTGCCATCGTGAACTCAGTACAAATAGACAACGCCGTTAAAGTTTTTATTTCACATAGTTACATTATACCAATTACACTGTTACTACACTGGGGAGTCCATTTTCTCCACCGATACCGAACAAGCGATGCAAAGACCGATGGCAAACACAACCAACTGCAGCAAAGAAAAAAAACACAACCATTCCCGGTGCGCGTTAACTATGCCGTCGCCATGAAGCCAGATCACTATCATTATCACAGCAACAAATGTGCTCGCAGCTGCGATAATCACTAGCACCAATGGCCGCCTACTGGTACGGTCGTTACGGTACAAACACCAGTAAGACACCCCTATGTACAGGTAGGCGCAACAAAAAGATGGTAATTATCGCGAGCAACGGCGCATTAAGCCAAATGGTCATGAAAACCAAAATGCTGAACACTACGACGCCAACTCTGATGGTCTTGTCGCTCGCTGCCATCCTTCCTCGCCACCAACGAACGCGCGTACCCCAGGTACAAGTGCGGCTGTCCGAAAAGGATTCAACCGCTATTTATAGAGATGTCGGGTGCGTGTAGAACAAAAAAAAAAAAAAACAAAACGTAACTATAAGGATGAAAGGCCCACTGTGCAACGATGCGAAATGTTGGGTTACGCGCGTGCAAGGTAAGCTAACGGCCCACGGCCCACGGCCCAGTTGTGTACTAACCAAATCTCGCTGTGAAACAAGCCAAAGTAGACCTGGAATTCGGATAAAGACGACGAAGTACAAACAGCGGGAAGCAACCAGGTCCACACGAGATCATCCAGCCGTCTCACGGGCAGTACTCACCACCAGCAACTCTTCGAGGTGGTCCTCAGCTTGCCAGAAATGAGCGGACACGATGGCCCGCCTTGTCCCCCTTGCCACAAACAGCAGCATCAATCGCGCCGTCGAGTGCTACACGTGTAACAAATCGACAACAGGATACAGAAACACCCCCGGGTAGGGGAAAAAAAAAAAAACATGGGTGTGTGGCCTTTTAGAGTGTAAGGATTCTTCCAGAACATATACCTGACTAACAACCAGGAACAACCCATCATGGCAGCCATTGACAAGCTGTTCTCAGTAACACTAGTTTTGATCAAACCTTCCCTAGAGCCTTTGTTACAGCAAAGACTAGGGCAGGAAGTGATCATGTGCCACTCATATGGAACTCAGGCTGTGAAGAAATGAAAAAACCCAGTCTTTTAGGGTTTGAAAAATGGTGGCTTGAGCAACCAGATTTTAAACAATTAGTGAGTAAGATATGGCAAACTGAAAGTGTGCTTTTGAGAATGCTATTGACATTTGGCAATTTAAAATGAGAACTCTTAGGAAAAATCTCAAAGGTTGGGCTATCAATATAAAATGCAGAGATAAAAAAAAAAGAAAGAACTCCTTAAGGAGTTTGACATCCTAGATAGAAAGTATGAAGATGGTAATATCTCTCGCTAGGGAGAGAGAGAATATGGAAGTTATCATGAGAGATCTAGAGAGTATCCGAGAATGGAAGAGATAAAGGCTAGGCAAAGATCTAGAGATAGAGAGGTAAAAGAAGGAGATAAAAACACGCTTATTTCCGTGTCATTTGCTAATCAAAGGGCAAGAAAAAAACGCATTCTTGTCCCTAGAAGGTAATAATGGCCTCATTGAGGACACAAAAGGCATGCTTGAGCATGCAGTAGAGTATTACAAATCTCTCTTTGGGGCTGAGGAGAATATGAACATTAAGCTAGGGGACAATTTTTGGGAAGAGAGTGACTTGATTTCTCCCTCTGAGGAAAATGAGCCGTTGGAAGCTCCTTTCTCCTCAAGAGGAAATCAAGACTCGCTGTTTTTGAATCCTATCTTTGAGGGGGCCCCAGCCCGGATGGCTTTTCCTTCTTATTCTACCAAACTTTTTGGAATGTCATCAAATCCGACCTAATGAATGTTGTCGAGAGTTTGAAATCGCAAGATAAGCCTAGATAGGCTTAATTATGCCATTATCACACTTATCCCTAAGGAGCCCGATGCCAAAAATCTTAAGAAATTTAGACCTATCAGTCTTATCAACTGTAGTTTCAAAATTTTTGCCAAGGCACTCAACAATAGATTGACAAAAATCATAGACAGGACTCATTAGTCCAATCCAATCAGCCTTCATTAAAGGCAGATTTATCTTGAAAGTGTGGTGGCTGCCCATGAAATAATTCATGACATTCATAGAAACAAAGAAAGTGGTGTTATTCTTAAACTAGACTATGAAAAGGCCTACGATAGAGTGAGTTGGGATTTCATTGATGAAATGCTCACTTCTAGAGGCTTTGGAAATAAATGGAGGGATTGGATGAAGAAAGTCATCCAAGGAGGGTCCATTTGTGTTAGAATAAATGATGAAAACAAAGAGCTACTTTAAGCCCGGCAAGGGGGTGAGACAGGGTGACCCTCTCGTCCCCTCTAATGTTCAATTTAGTTGCTGACATTTTCACTAGAATGCTTATAAAAGCTGCTAACAATGGTATGATCACCGGACTACTACCTAATGTAGTTGAAGGAGGGATAATCGATGCAATATGCGATGATACCCTTCTTTTCTTGAAAACAACCTTGAAAAGGCCAATAATCTCAAGTGGATCTTAATCGCTTTGAGAAGATGACCGATGAAAATAAACTTTGATAAAAGTGATATGATCACTATGGGGATAGATGAGGAGGGAGCTAATGAGTTGGCAAAGATCTTCTCACAGAAGAAAGGTGACTTCCCAATTAAATATCCGGGAGTTCCTTTGCATTTTAGCAAACTAAGAAAGGAAGATCTACAACCTATTATAGAAAAAAATCATCAAAAGAATTGCAGGTTGGAAGGGTAGGCTCCTCTCTTATGCAAAGACGCCTCACCTTACTTAAAGCTTGTCCGGCTAGTATTCCTATCTACCTTATGTCTATTATAAAGTTCCCTAGATGGGCTATTGATATGATTAACTCTCATATGGGTAGATTTTTGTGGAATAACACCGGGACGCACATAAATATCATCCGGCTCACAGCCGGTTGGGTAGCTCAAAAAGAAGGAAATGGGAGGCCTAGGGATTCCCCGACCTAAGAAACCTAAATATTGCCCTCCTTAGCTCCCCGGATCTTCAGATATGAGCTGAATAAAAATGCTATTTGGGCCAAAATTTCAGATTATAAATATAACATTGATAACCCAAACATCTGTTGTTCTTTAAAGAATGATTTATCTCCTTTTTGGCAAGGAATCTCTTGGGCTCTTAAAGCGGCTCAAATGGGCATCATGTGGAAAGTAGGTGATGGCAAAAGAATTAGATTTTGGGAGGATCATTGGATGGGTAACTCGTAGCTTAGCCACTCAAGTATTGGCCTCTGTACATTATTTGTGAACGAAAGGTAAGACTATCAGTCAAGTTTGGGATAGAGAAGCTCTTATGCTATCCTTCACTAGAACTGTGTCTGAGAATCTAATGTCTAAAATGGTATGAGCTAGTTAATATAGCTGAGGAGATTAATCTCAACAATGATGAAGACCATATGATTTGGTCATATAACTCTAACGGTAGATATTCAGTACAGTCCCTGTATGCTATTATGAATAATCATGGTATCCAACCTATCTATGTACAGGCTGTGTGGAAGCTTAGAATACCTCCTAGGGTGCAAATATTTTTATGGCTTATGTCAAAAAATAGATTGCTTACTAGAGACAATTTGGCCAAAAGAAGGCATGTGGAAGATAAATCTTGCTTATTTTGTGCTGATCCTGAGAATATACATCATTTGTTTTTTGATTGCTGTGTTGCAAAGCTACTTTGGTCTCAACTGGCTGAGTGCTTAGAGTTATCTGGGAACTGGTCTTATGAATCTATGGCATCCTTGTGGCTCAATAACAAAAAGCATCTGTTAACAAATGCTGTCCTTGCTGCCTCTCTTTGGTGCTTATGGAAAATGCGAAATGAAATTTGCTTGCAGGGAAGAACTTGGCTGGGACTGAAGGACGTGATGCTCTGGATCTCCAAAACGTTGAGAAGATGGAAGCCACTGTTCAGTGCTTTGGAGTGGGAAAAACTGGAGGTGGCAGTTGTGAGAATGGAGCAGAAAGCAAGTCAACCTCCTGGGATCAGCTGGCAACCATCAGGGTCTTCAACACAGGAGTCACAGCATTTGGAGGCCTCGAGCGCTGCAATACGACTGAACTCTGATGTGTTAGGCCTACATCTCAGCAATTCTGGTTATGTCAATGAACTTGAGATAGCTTAAGCTTTTGGCGGGCGCGCCGTTACGCATATGCTGTAACTGTGAACTTGCTTTATTCTCAATAAAGCTGGGGAAACCTCTTTTCTAAAAAAAAAAAAAAAAAACATGGGTGTAAGAAAATTCACTCTAATATATATATATATATATATATATATGCTATATATAGAGTCCATATTATTCAGAGATAACATAGATCTGCTACAATTCCACACATAAGAAACGTAACTCACGGCCAGTCGGTGCCACATGTCATGCCTGGCAGCTACCACACATTGATAACCTTGGTCTGGTGGTGTAGCTCACGGCCAGTCGGTGCCAGTGGTACGCTGATCACATGCATGTCTCAAGGGTCATGGAAGTGACTGCACTGATGAATCACCTTGCAAGCTCTATTTTCTTGATGCCTACCATTAACATGATGAGGAAATATGAAGGTTGTGGCAAGTGACAAAGACATGAGTGTCAGACTTGTAAGATGGAGAAAGACACACCAGGGTGTTGGTGTGGTGTGGTTGCTGGTTTGAAATGCCGAGTGGCGAAGGTGAATAGTAGTGTATAGAAAGATCTGGGCACTCTGGTTTATGCTCCTCACTAGGGCTCCTCGCTAGGTTCCCCATGCTAACGAGATGGCTGAGCCTCCAAGGACTGTAAATAATTCATTCAACCACGAACCCAGTACGTTTCCTATTGGACTGCTTCTATACGAGGACCCAATCTCTTCGCTGAGTGCAAATATATATGGGTGTGCTTGTCTTCAGCTATCTCCTAAAATATCTTTAGGAATAGTGAAGGCCAGCAGCCATGTGACACCAATCTACAAGTGTGTGTAGGCACCTCATCGCAAAAAAAAAAAAAGTGTGTGTAGCCCATTGGTCAAACAGAGCATCTGACCAGGATAAGGTTCTTTTGATTGAACTGGTGAAAAAATATTCAGACCCAATCAAAACTGATCAATCTTGTATGTGTGAAGCCCGCGCCTTATTTTTCACTGTTGCCATGAGACAAACCAATTTGCACTACCAGAATCCCTGAATAGCCTTGAGGGCTAAAAACGCCAAGGAAAGGCGGAAAACCGCCAAGGAAATCATCCTTAACTATAAACCGTCAAGCAAACACACTCAAGAATAGAGGGCAAGGGAAATTAGTTTCCTTGGCGGTTTTTCGACACTCAAGGATAATTTCCTTGAAGGCCAACCGCCAAGGAAATCAGGCCCTGACTTAACTTGCCAAATGGTCAAGGAAAGGGTAGAACCGCCAAGAAAAGTTGTTTTCTTGAGGGCCAATAGCGCCAAGAAAATTACGTGGGCCGCCAGGGTAAAAGTTATTTCCTTGGCTGTCTTGAACCTTCAAGGAAATTGTGATTTTCCTTGGCTGTTCTTGACCGCTAAGGTAATTCGATTTCCTTGGAGGCTGACTCTCAAGGAAATGCATAAGAGCAAAAAAAAATCCAATAATATATTCACACTGATGACATTCATATAGACATTTATTACACTGATCCATGTATCTTTGGGTGAACACCATGCATTCCAATCATAACACTGATGACACACATAAATCATAGAGACCATATGAATTTACACCCTAGATCACAATTGTCAAATCATTTTATCATACAACTTACCATTAATATATTCAGGTCAATACAAACTTAGTACCATGTATCTGTACAATAAAGATGCATGGACTTTGAGCTAATATCCTATACTGATGTCAATTGGAGCTAATCCTATAAGCTAAACTTAGTACTATGTTCATGAGCTTGTACCTTCCCCTTTAATCTTGTGCTCCAGATCCCTCTCTGTTTCTTGCAGAAGCAAAACAACATGTAAAAAAAAAGTACAAGTCACAGTTACGGTTTACATGAGTATAATAATTTATTTGAGATGAAGCTGAGTTTGCTAAAAAAAGATAAGCTAGCTGCACTACTGAGTATAATAATTTATTTGAGATGAAGCTGAGTTTGCTAAAAAAAGATAAGCTAGCTGCACTACTGTTTGCTGGTCTGTTGGAGTTCCAAGTGAACCACCTGTTCCCCTTATAGCCACAGCAAAAAATATAAGTTCACTTAATTAGTACATGGCCCTAAAATGTCTAGCAATAATGTCGGGTGATTATATAAGAGATCAGAATGCCTCAATTGGGTAGCATCAACCTCAGCACCTTGCCCATGGCACAAAAAAAATATTACAGGCTGCATCGGTAAGCAACTTTTGTCAATGCTGAGAAAATATTGTTACATGCTGCACCAATGTCATCCACAAGCTACATTTCATTCTGCTTTGGCTATTGTCTTATCTACACTACAGGGCAGACTAATGCCATGTGCAGTTTAATTTGTCAATGCTAGCATTCACGTCCCTATATTCCTAACGTGGAAGCAAAATTAGAAAGAAGAAACTGTGGAATTATGGCATTCAATTTCAATTATCATTGGTGGATCGGAAACCTCAGAATTTCAATCACCCTTTTAGTTGCTTACTTAGCACTACCTACTCAAGTTAAAAGAGATCTGAAACCCCTATCCGAATCCAACAATTAAACCAGATCAATGGTACTATGAAATCAAAAGCATGGCCGAATAAGAAGATACACATGCTTACCTACCCTGTGTAAACTGAGATAGAGAGAAGGTTGAATTCCTTTTGTCCCTCCGAATAAAACAGTGCATCGGTGCATTCTTTTGTCCAGGCTGTGCAAAAGAAATAATATACATGGCCATTAAACCCAAGCGAAGAAGCAAGCTTTGTCCAGAGATTATACAAAAAGCAAAATAAGTCAATCAGTAAGAACTACTGCTTTGGCCTTCAGATTTTTCTCTTGTATGTGACTGACGTTTTCCTTTTACTCAATGAAACATTAGCTAAGTTGCCATTAAAAGTATACTTGGAATGAAACATCACTCCAAGGGAAAAAGGAGGTTGGGAGAGAAACTAAACACCTTATGCAGATCCAGTGGAGACCATGGAAATCCGTAGGAAAGAGACTGTGGTGTGTCCCTTCGGGGCGGCAAGGGCGCGGTCGTGGGGATCCCCTCGGGGTGGGGGCAGCCGGCGGCGCGGACATGGGGAGCAACCTCGGGATGGTGGCGGCGCGGGTGATGGAGATCCCCTACGGCGGCGGCGCGGCGCACTTGCAGTGGTGGCGCAGCGCACTGCAGGCTGCAGCAGTTGCCTGAGGTGCGGGATGGGATCCCCTGGAGCAGCGGCCGGCGGAGCGTGATGGGATCCGAGCAGCGGACGGCGGCGAGGGATGGAATCCCCTGGAACAGCGATGCGCGAGGGAGAAGACGTGGTGGGCGGTGGACTTGGGAGGCAGGCAGGCAGCCTGAAGGAAAAGATACGGTGAACTGGATCTCGGTGAAGTGAGAAAGAAACTAGGGTTTGGGCAGGGCAGGGGATCAGCCGTTGGATGTTTGATCCAACCGTGAAAAATGAGTCTGTAATATGGGCTGAGATGGGCCAAACTATTAATAGGCCAAATACAATATTATTTTGTCCTTTATAATGTCTAAAAATGATTTTATTTCAATAAACAGATAAGGCACCACGTGAATCAACCTAAATATGTATTTTATACTAAAAAAGCATTTTTGCAAGCAAAAAAAACTATATGTATATATATGTTGTTACATGGGAGTTTTAGAAATTTTCAAATAGATTTACTATTTTGTATAGTTTAAATGAATTTCTATGTGCTTATTAAAAGTAATTCCAAATTGAACTACATGTACCTCTAGTTAGGTTCAAAAAAATTTCATAAAATTTTATTTTAGATCATACATTTTATTGAATCAAATATATTGGAGTTAGACAAGAAATAATAATTTATTTGCTAAAAATGATTTATAGTTTTGTCTCCAAACTATCATATATTAATATATAATAATATCAAAACTTTGTTAGAAAATTCTACAAACTTGCATGACAACATGATTTGGATGTATAATCTTTGTAAAAAAAAATTCAAATGATTTAAACAAAGTGGAATTATACATTTTTAAGAAATGGATATATCCCTCACATAGTTATGTAACTATATGAGAGATGTATGGAGTTGTGAAAATTTTAGGCAAAAGTGGCACTATACATTGTTAATATGGTTTGAAAATTTTATGGCAAGATAATACAACCATGTTATAATCTCATGCCAAATTTTGGGATTTTTAGACACCTTTAAGACATTATTGTTTTTTTTCTTTCTCGAGACACCAAAATACTCATAAGCATTTACTTGGGTGCTGACCTCCAAAAAATGAGTAACCCCCAAGGAAATAATAATTTACTTGGCGGTTTCAAATAACACCCAAGGAAATAGGTATTTTCCTTTGGCGGTGGTTCAAAACCGCCAAGGAACCACACATATTCCTTGGCGGTTTATGTAAAATGGCCAAGGAAATATGTTTCCTTTGAGTGTCACTAGTAACGAAATGATTTTACGAGCACTTGCAAAATCTTTTCCGTGGACGGGCACTTTTTGCCCGGCCACGAAAAATACCACGCCACGTCCCAGCTTTTTTTTTTGGACGGGCGTTTTTTTGCCACGGATAATTTATTTTCGTGGCGGGCAACTAACACGCCCGCCACGCAAAATAAACTATTTTTACGTGGCGGGCGTGTTAAGGTGCCCGCCACGCAAAATAAATTTTCCCGTGGCGGGCATCCTAAATGGATCGCCACGCAAAAAATCAGGCCCAAAAGCCCAAGGGAGCCCAATCCGCGACCAACAATATAATAGAAAGTTAGGGTTTGGGTGCTCGATTCACTCATTCCCCATCTCTCACCCGGCGACCACACTTTCTCTCTCTCTATCCCTCTCACCCCTCTCCATCGACACACCAATCGCTCCCACGCTCCTCTCCCTTCCCTTCCTGCCGGCGGCGGCGCAGCCACGGCGACGGGCGGGGCCGTGGCGGCGCTCGGCGCGGCCTTGGCGTCGGGGCGGCGCTCGGCGCAGCGCGCGTGGTCGCGGCGGCGCTCGAAGGCGCACGGGAGCCGCGGCGGAGCTCGGAGCCTTAGCGGGGCGCGGCGGACCTCAGGCCTTGAAATTGCGGCGGCGTTCGGAGCGCCGCGGGGGCGGCGGAGCTCCGGAGGCGCGCGGGGTCGCGGCGGCGCTCCGGGCGCACGGCGCGCGGCATGGTGTCATGGTGGCGGCCGGCTTCCCCAGCACCTCGAGGTGGCGGCGCGACGACGGATCTCGCGAGAGATCCACCACGGCTGGATCGGCATCTCGGCGACTATGGCGTGCTCCGGCCGGCGGGATCCGGCGCGCGTGGGGATCCCACTGCGGCGAGCGCGGATCTGAGTGCGCGAGGGCGGCGATGGCGCCGACGGCGACGGCGCCAGCGATGGGGGACGGCGGCGGCGGATCTAGGGTTGGCCCGCGTGAGGGGAGCTCCGTGGCGGGATCGGGATGATCATCGGCGACCTCGGCGGCGGTAGCCACCGATGGGCTCGGCGGGCCCATGGATGAGCTCGGCGGGCCTGTCCGGGGTTTTTGCTTTTTATTTTTCGAATCATGTACCGTGGCGGGCATCCTAATATGCCCGCCACGGTTGTTCCATTTAGCGTGACGGGCAAGGTGCCCACCACACAAAAACACGGCGATTTATCGCGACCTTTGGTTAGTGAGCGGCACCGCGTGCCCGCCACCTAAAATGAAAAACGCCCGCCACTAAAAATGAATTGGGTAGTAGTGTGTGGTGTAGCACCGCCAAGGAAACTACCCTTTCCTTGGCGGTTTGATTTTAGCACTCAAGTAAATTGCTGGCCGCCAAGGCAATTCCATTTTCCGGTAGTGTTGGATCCTCACCATGGCTTTTACCTATGCCGCAGCGATTCAGGTGACCAGAGGTAACATAGAACAGAAGCCCTACCTGCTACTGTTGCTACGATGCTACTGAGAACGTTGGCTTCAATCAGCTAAACTTACTCCTGAACAGCAGTACTCAACACAGGCATGCTTCCTACTGCATCTTCTGATGTGAACGCAAATGATAACTACATGAGCATTCATTTCTCTGTGCCACCCATTTCCATTGCCTTGCATTGAACTTTTGACTTTCTGTTGTAGCTTACAGATTTTCTCTTTTGGAATGTTGCACTGACATATTGAGTCTCAAGAAGAGAGACTAGTTTGTGGCTATATGACCAATAGGATTGTTATGTCTAATATAGGCATGTGAGTTCATCAGCATGTGTACGTATAGTAGATGAGGAAAGAAGATGTAGCTTCTCTATATATGATGCAGATGCTTTCACATCTACTTATCATCATGAAGGGATTAAATTTGTTGAAATTTTCCTTGCAATCTAGTCCAAATAAGATATATATAATGGTAGTTTTTCATTTTATAAACAGGTAAACTAATACTAGTACAAAATTGATTTTTGGACTCAGTGAATTTTATTTTCAAAGACTGGATGAATTTATCAAACACCACTATGAATCATCAGGAAGCCCACTTGATCAAAGCTGTCTCTGCAAATTAATTAGAAAAATGCATTAACTTTTATAGATGTTCGGCACTCTTAAAAAGCTCACACTTGCGAAACAGGCCCATGTACCACATGACCCTGTATTAGTAGGAGAAAAAAACATGTAGTAATTTCTAGTGTGGGGCATTGAGATTTACAGACTAAGGAACAATAACAGTTAATTACTATTGTTATAAGTGAGGTAACTCGTCATCACAAATTTGAGAAATTTATTAGAACAAAAGGAATAGCGTATATATAATATAAATTATACCAAATTCTCAGTCTACCCACTTGGGTATATGCTACAAAAAAGATTGGAAACAAGTGATTTCTTGATTGAGCTAATATCTTCAGAATGGATTTCTGACGTGATGAAATGTGGATTGGATGGGAGTAGATTCGACGGAACTTGTAGCCAGCATCCTTCTCGATCTAGGGCTATGTCAAAGTAATGTCAGTGGCTTCATTACAGAATAGTGATTTATCAGGGAAAGAAATACCAAATTGGAAACACTATCATATAGCTGATGATTTGTAGTAAGAGATGCAAAATTCGTTGAGTATATTTAATAAGCTAGACAAAAATGCGTACAACCAAAAACATACAAAGGACCAAACTGTCTTCCATCCTTTCTAGTAGAGATTAATAAACATGGTTCACTCACATACATGGTCTGACAGCTTAATTAAAGATTGTCTCTGTTTATAACTTGCATAGACAAAGAAATATTCTTGTTATTTCTTCCTTAGAACTACTTGCCCTTGCACACTTCTGCATTTAGCAGGAAATATTGGACCAAAAAGAAACATAGACTGACGGTATTCGCCTTTGTGGTGTGAGTTTTTTTTCCTCCTTTCTTTCTTTTGGATACATACAGCTAAAGACCACAAATATTTTGTTTACATGTTTAAAGCATCGAAAAGCAAATAAGTTTAGAAGCAGCATCTGGACCTATGTAGAATATATTGTAATTACTACATTCCACTTAATATGGCATTGGCATCAACGGTGGATTAGATTCTTAACGTTCTAAATCAATGTGCATAAATAAGAAAAAAGAAACTTTTACAGTGAATTGTAGAATGCCCCACATTAGAAATTACTACGTATTTTTCTCCTATTGATCCAGGGGTCAAAGTTAACTTCAGTGAGCATTGTGGATAGCTTAGAAACAATATAAGGATGCAGGCATATGGGAATTGTAAGAGCAGGGCGTTAGATTTAGGAAATTGTGAAACAATATAAGGATGCAAAAGGAATCAAGTTCAAAGGAACAAGCCAGCAGCCTAGTAATGCTGAAGACAACGGACTTTTGCTGCACGGCTTCATTTGCTCATTTGGGCAGGCAAAAAATCTGCATATCTGTTCCTTTGAAATCATCCATCATCTTGAGCTTGGCCACACTACGAGCATACAGCATGCATCTATGAAACAGTCAGGCTAGCAAGTACGGCCATACAAGCAAGCACCATTTGTTTACCTCATGGGCATTCCATCGAACGCCTCCTATACGCCATTCGTGATGATGATAACATCGAATCCAGCGCCCGGTCGGTGGTGGCTGGTGGATGCTACCCATGGCCGCCATCCCCCTTCAGCTTGGGTGTCGCCGGTTCGGGAAATCGGAGGCCGGTCCCACCGGAGAGGTCTGGACAATCCTGTTCACGGTGGTGTGGCGCGGAGCGCTGCGAGGAGGGAAGCGGCGACGGCCACAGCTATGGGAGGATGGCTTCAATTTAGGAAAGACTTGAGCTGGTGGCGGTAGCGGCGGGTGCCTAGGGCGTCGGTCTGCAGCTGCATCAAGCGCAAAGCGCGATGGCGTTTGGCGTGGCGGCGACATGAGCTAGCTACGGGAGTCGTTGAAGAGCTGTGGTGAATTCCGCGCGGTGACGCCTTGTACAAGAGCTTCTGGCTGGTACTGGAGTGCGAGCAGCTCGACCGCCGAAGTCGGCCCAGCTCCCGGTCGGGCGAAACGCGGTGTTAAGCCTAGTGGCGGCTGGGAAGCGGCGCGAGTATCTGAGCATGGCGTAGAGCTTTCGGAAGGACCACCGCGAGGTAGAGCGCGTGGCGCTATCCGCGGGCGGCGTCTTGCCGCGATTTCCGCCGGCGTGGAGGGCAGCACGAAGCGGCGCCACCAGTCCACGATGCTTTGGCGATTGGTGAGCCCTCCGCGGCGGCCGTCCATGGCAGCGCGGCGCCCGGCGTGGTGGCGTGGTGCATGGACCTGTTGCGGCCGTCGCTTGGCTCCGCCTCGCCGGTTTGGCCGGGCGGGCGGCACGGTGGTTCGCTTTCGATGGACGAGCTTCGAGATTTTCCCTCGAGGTTTCGGGTTGGGAAAGAGACGGTAGAGATCCAAACCGATCCGCAATCGAGCGGCTGGCATCGCAACCGCTAGATCGGACGGTCAATGGGTTAACGGGCGACGTGGCCGCGCTGCCCGTCTGAGAAACCCCGCCCAGCTTTCGTTTTAAGGAGATATGGAACACGCTGCCTGCCTCCTTTTTTTTTCATTGTCTCGGCAACTGCTGCTGCCACTACTACAATTTGGGATTTTAGAGGCCATCAAATCGTATTTACAAAGGCAATGGCTCTGTCCACCTATATATGCTATAGGGTATACATACATATTATTCAGAGATAATAGAGATATGCGACACTGGCACACAAATGAAACGTAACTCATGGCCAGTCGAGGGGCCACATGTCATGCCTGGCAGCCGCTAGTAGAAATATGATCTTCTATGACGATTTCTTTGTGACGATTTGAAATTTTTTCATGCAACTATTGTTTTTAGTGATGAATTTTGTAACTTCATCACAGATCATGAGTGACGAGCCAAGCCGCAAAAATAATGATGAAAAGCAATAGAGCGCACAAAACAATAAACCTATTCGTCATAAATAATTCCGCCTCTATCCGTGGGGGAACCAATGATGACTGTAAACTTTCATTACAAAACAACATACTCATCGTCACAAAACAATAATGTCCATGATTCAACACCAATATGGGTCCCACATGTGTGGATCGACCTTGGGTCCCACATGTTGGTACCGGGGGTCCCACTACGTGGGCGTGGCGATGTGGAACCCACCACGGCGGTCCCACGTTGTAAGCCACACGACATTCCGGTCAACGCGGGCCCCACCTCCACGGTCCCACCAGCATCGACGAGGACCCCACTATAGTGGTCCCACACTGCATCTGGTCCCGCTCCCACATGGCGTTCCACGTCACCCGTGGCCCCACCACCACCGTCCCACCGGATAGAACCACATACACTAGTACCGATTTTCTTTTTTTTGTGGCGGGCATATTTCCTTTTGCATGGCGGTAATAAACGCCCGTCACCCACGAGAGGTCACGGATAATCGTGGCCTTTCGCGTGGCGGGCAGCTGTGCCCGCCACGCATAAATGGAATATCCGTGGCGGGCGGCATAATCTTATTAACCGTGGCGGGCGACTTAAGCCGCCCCCACGGTTAATGGTTTCACCCGTGGCGAGCAACTTAAGCCGCCCGCCACGGTTAAGTTATTTACCGTGGCGGCGCGTTATGTTGCCCGCCACGGCTTAATTTTTTTTAAAAATAAAATGCCAATACACATATGCACATACATATACATTCCTATCAATCCATACACACACACACACACACATAAGAAAGAGATACTCAAATATATATGATACATATATATACACCGATTCCGTTTGTATCCAAATACATGTTTCACCGATCCATTCATTCATATGCAACAAAGTACGAGTTAATTACATGATCAATACATATGTGCGAGCTAAAATGTAACCGGATGAAGGTAGTCCTTAAGCTCTAGCATGGTGCTCCATTTCCTTAGGGGCTCAAACTCCTAAGCATCCCCAACTCACTTTGTTCTCTCGAGAAGAAAGGCTGGCCTTCATGCACTACCTGGTCTAACAAACTTACATATGTCTCCTACTTGTTCGCCTAAACCACATCTCATCGGTTGCATTTTGTACCACCCCGTACCATTTCTTCTGTCCTTCCTTGAGCTATCGGTAGCTGGTGGAGTACTTTCTGCAAGCCCTGAGGTACTCACAGACGAAAAAACCACACAAGTTGGATCCAAATGGTTATTTGATGCACTTTGCACACAATAAACCAATGTTAGTATTAATATAGAAGCAATAGATAGTCGTACTAAGAAAAATTAGGTTTCCTATACGTACCAGGAAATCTCGCCTGATTTTGAGTTTATTTTTATTGCGCTCCTTACACTTCTGGGATCTTCGATCCCAGCTGTCCGATCCCTTCAAGTACTTCTTGTAGGAGCTATACGAAATGCACTATATTGTCAATGATATGTACGAAATGCCACGCCGGCCTCGGAATTTCCGTGGCGAGCGAGATTTGTGCCCGCCACGGAAAAGATGAACAGCCATCACGCAAAATCAAATCGGTACTAGTGGTAACAATGTGGCATCGCAAGTCCACATGGTGACATGGATCCCACCACCATTGGTCCGACGATGTAGTGGTCCCACTGCCACATGGCATTCACATCATTGTGGGCCCCACCAGCTTGGTTCTCTGGATAGAATCGGTGGGCCACCATACTTGGGCGCAGCCCTATGATCACGTGCCTTCCATGTCAATCACGGGCCTACCACCATGATCTCACTAACCGCATAAGTGGAGACCATAGGTGGCCCCCACTACCTTGGACCCACACCGTAGTGGCCCTACGACCGCCGACATTTAACGTCGACCTTGGGCCCCCACCATGGTCCCACCAAGGTCTCCTAAGGGGAGAGCATGTGATATCCTGACTTAAGGCTTAATAAGATTGATAGAATACTCATTACAACAAGTTCCAACTTTTTTCCAGAAAGCCCCAATCCAAAGAACTCAAAAGTTAAGTGTGCTTGGCTTATAGAAATTTGGGGATGGGTGACAGACCGGGAAGTTCTTCCTAGATGCGCATGAGTGAGAACAAAGTGTGTCAAAAAAACTTGTGTTGGTGTTTGAGGACAATCTTGTTTATTAGAGAGTTGCTAGATGTAATTGGGGGCTGAGTGCTAGATGTAACTGGGCCTAGGTGGGACTTTACTGGAGGCGCCACGTGGCGATCACTTCCATGACAAAAATCGTGACGTTTTGTTTTAGTCATAGAAGATGATCTCGTTACATGACGAATGTTTGTTCGTCATGGAAAAACACTTCTATGATGACGAATGTTTGTTCGTCATGGAAAAACACTTCTATGATGAAATTTCATGATTCGTCATGGTGCATCAAATGTGACGCTTCGCTCTATGACAATTTCAAATTTGTCACCGAGGGTTTTCAATGACGAATTTGGCATCTTCTATGATGAAAGCATTTTGTCATCGATGTGAGACCTTGGTCTGATGGTGTGGACTCCAATTGAGCTGGATTCTCACGTACTTATCACTTACTTCCTCAGTCACAAAATAAATGATTTTCTAAGGTTTAAATTCAGACCTAAAATAAATAATATTCTATACAAACATGGAACACTGCCTTGTATATGTTAGAAACTGGATGATGGTGAACACCAGCGAGGTGAACACGAGCGGCGGCAAGTGGAAAAGTGCGAGAGCAGACAGTTGGAGACAATGGAATTTTGGTGCTGTAGAAGACAACTTTTCTGATGCATTTGAGTGAACATATATAGAATATTACTAGGCGTTCTCATCATATGAATTGTGCTTGCGTATCCATCCCTACGCCCACAACGATGAGAATGGCGGAGAGCCAGAGTTCGTGGCGAGCTATTCTCGGCCAGGCCTTCTTTGCGTGCAAGGCAACCGCATACCGGTGCTCATGCGTGCGTGCACAACAGAGAGATACATGTGAACTAAAATAGCAAGGTAGCAGGGCTTAACTAACAGTATACAGTACCTAATCATTGTGCACGCAAACCATCTCATTTTGGCTAGCAGATACAGAGTAGCTGCAACGTCTGATCCGTGAGCAGAGAAGTGACTGATCCAAGTATTCAGTGGCACGCTGCCAGATACAATCACATTCATGTCTCAAGGGTCATGGAAGTGAGTGCACCGACGAATCGCCTTGCAAGTTCTGTTTTCTCGATTCCTCCCATTCACATGATGAGACGATGACGGTTGAGGCAAGTGACTAGGACATGATTGTCAAGCTTAATTGTAAGATGGAGAAAGACACACCAGCTGGTGTCGGTGTGGTTGCTCGTTGTTGGCTTGAAATGCCATGTGGCAAAGGTGAATAGGAGTGTATAGGAAGATCTGGGCACTCTGTTTTATAATGCTCCAAACAGGTTCCCTATGGTAACGAGATGGGTGAGCCTCCAAGGACTGTAGATAATTCATTCGGCCACCACCCACTACGTTTTCTATTGGACTGCTTCTCTGCTATGACCCAAACTCTTCACTAGTGGAAATATATATGGGTGTGCTTGTCTTCAGCTTTTTAATTATTATTACCTTGATGCGTTCAACCACCACTAATGTTTTATGGGTCCACTTCATGTCATGTAAAATTATATTACAGCTTTGACACCAATTTTTGATCAGTACACAAGTTCTGAAGTTCTCATATTATATTACAGCTTTGACAACAGCTTAAAATTAGTAAAAATGTTGTATGATCCATGTAAGATGTATTCTAGATCGGCAGAACTGGCGCCCGGATGTTAGCTTCAGTGGCGACCATGCATAGGAAGGGTGGATGCAGCGGCAGTGGCTCGCAGAGCACAGGAGCAACATGTTTGGGGATGGAGCTTCCGGGCATGGTCTCATAAGCATGTAGCGCACTCGCCGGCGACGTGTAGTGCACAAAATAACGATGCTGCACAGGCGATGCCATGCGGTGGCATCAGCGCGCATAGGACTTGAGCACACACATTTCTGAAGGGAGTGTCGGTGTGTCCGGACGCTTGGGGCCTATCATTATCCTTCCAATTTATATTTCCGGACAATAATATTTTCTCAAATAAAAATATTCTGCATCGATCTAAGATGGGGAATTGTATATGATTGACGGACTACATTATTGTGCGCCGGTAGAAGCAGCAATATCACATTCTTCCTCTGAGAAATGAAGTGATGACGTGTGGCAAGGGCCTTCACAACTTTCTCATTTCATATCAGGTGAATAATGTACATTCGCACCAAGAAAGCTGCCTTTTAATTTCTCTGTGCCACGGATCGACGTGAGGCAACGAACCAAGGTCACGGCCGCCCATACACACGTGAGACGACGATAATCATGGGAGGAAGACACATCATGGGAGCTAGGTTGTCGATTGTCTGGAATGCATATGCTGAGTGGAAATATAACCAGTAGTGTATAGGAAGATGTTGGCATCCTGTTTTATGCTCCCCACACGCGGGATGATAACGTGGTGGCTGAGCTGTTATCAATGTGTACAGAGGTGCATCTTTTATTCATTCGGCCATCGGCCTCCACCACCCAAGTGAGCTTAGTGTCATGCATATTGATGAAGCTCAGGTCATCTGATCCATTACTTTGGCTAGAGCCCAACCTAATCACACCTACCTTTTTCCTATATATATGTCGTGTTACTATGGGTTGGACAGCTTGTTTCTCCTGTATATATAAGCATGACGTTGTCTTAGTCCCATCGCACCCCTCTATGCTCCAATTTTCCTACTCAACACATACAAACACATACATGTATACTGATAAACACAATGTCAGTGTGTTCATCCCATTCTGCATCTAAAGTCTTTGTTGTTTCTCATCACCCCTATATATACTAGGATAGTGATAAAACATTCATCAATGGCTAGGGCATTAGGACTGGGATGTATCAAGAAATCATCAATCTCAAGTTCCTCAAAACTGTCATGTTGGCCTTGGAACATCCACTGGCATGGCGCTGGACACAGTTAAGGTTTTTTGCGATTTGGGTGTCCACTACTATGGATGACCATAATTGCTGGTAGTCTAGGAATTATGGTGCCTAGGAAACCCAGCCAGTGGATTGTGTGCAGACAATCTGTTAGAAGATGGTTGATATTTAGTCTTGTTACATCACACAGTTGCTGCCTATATTGATCACTACAGCCCGAGTTTGTCCCCGGTGGTAGCTCCTAGTTGAACTGCTCTATCAGCTTAGTTTTCTCCTGTTCATTTTGTGCATGCGCTGCTGATTGTTGGAGGAATGCAGACAATTTGTCACAGCAAGCCTACTTTGGATTGCACACTCAAGAAATTCAAGAACTCAGGTTTTTGGTGCTGCTAAAATGGCATCTTTTCTGATTGTATTAATTTAACTTCTTATTTCACTAGTACGTGATTGATTTTTGGTGGCGGTTTCCAAGACCGGCACGGAGCTAGGGTCACCGTAAATCAAATGATTTACGATGGCGGTTTATTTGCCCACTACCGTTAATAGATAAAAAAACCCAAAAAGAAGAAAAGAATCCCATATCCAGATCTAAAACTAATGGGCCTAGATCTGGATCTGGCGCCGTCGGCGCCGTCAACCATGCCGGTGGCCACCGGCGCCACCGAGCAGCCCCCGCCCGGGCCTCCGCGGGAAGGAGCTCCATTGGATGCGGTGGGGAGACGGGGCACGAGCTCCCCCTTCTCTTCCCTTTCTCCCTATCCCTTCCTCGTCCTCCCTTTCTCACTCTCCCTTCCTCCTCCTTGTCCTCCCTTTATCCCTCTCCCTTTCTCCTCCTTCTTCTCCTCCCTGTACTTCCCCTCCTCTTGACCGGGCGGTGGGGGTGGCGTGGCGGTGGGGGCGGCGGTGGCGGGGGCCGGGGCCTTGGGGGCGGTGGGGGCCCGCGGGGCTTTGTCCGGTGGGGTGGCGGGCGGGGCTTGGGCGGTGGGCTCGGCCGGGGGGGCTTGGGCAGTGGGGTGGCGCGGGGCACGCTGGGCGGCGCGACCGGCGGTGGTGCGGGGGCGAGGTGGACAGCGCAATCAACAAGATGGCACGGGCGCGCTGGTGTGGCAGCGCAGGGCAAGGCGGGGTGTTGGTGCATGGCGGTGGCGGCCGGTGGCGCTGGGGAAGGCGGCGGACGACGGCTGAAATGCCTGGCGGCGGGGTGGTGGTGGGGAGTGTGAGAGTGTGTGTGAGTGTTGAGTGGTATAGGGTTTAGGTGGGGTTTTCTATTTTTTTTAATTTTCATAATTTTTAATTCCCGAACAAGTGTTTCAAATAAATTAGCCTTCTCTTAGCTGTCGTGCCTTCACCTTCCTCTCTCTGATCCATATATGTAAGCAGTGCCCCTGTATGTAATGGTGTAATTCTTCAAAAAAAAAAAAATGTAACGGTGTAGAAGTGAGGTTTTGCTTCGATCTTAGAACACAATAATTATGCAGAGACAGTGTGCTCACAGCACAGGTTTCAGATGCCTATAGTAGGCGTATGATAGACGGAGTTCCACTTTACATATGCTCAGTCAAACTTGTTCTGTAGTGTATTTGATGACTCCGGACTTCCCTGACTAAACTGCTGGACTTTCCATCCTCACCATCAGTGCCATGTAAGCTCTTTCTTGGTGCCACTCATTCTCACATCGGAGCGAAGGGTCGCGGCTTGGAGCTGTGATATAAAGTCATTGGAATTAGCAGGAACGTACGACCAGCTGGGAGAGAGAACAAACTAGATAGAGGGACCTTGGTTTGCTGGTTTTGTTTTGTCAATAGTGTAAACTGGGAGAGGACGATGATGCACAAGTCGACCAGATATATGGTATCTGGCCAGCCAAGTGAGGAATTAAGGCAGCTGAAAAATAAAAAGAGTTTGCATAAAAAAACAGAGACTGAGAAGCAAGACTACATTAATTCAAATTCAATGCAAACTCAATGTTCAATTTCTACCAAATATTAAAAGTAAACGTATCTTAATCTACATTCTTTTATTCCCAAAGTACCCTTATCTTTGTTCAGTCACAAGCCATACATATATATAATAATGTCCTCACACCTTCATTCCTATATTGCACAACCTTTACAACATTTTATAGTGCTGTTTCATTTTACGTTCTGGACTCCACACGCTTTTACCGGTCCGCCTCATATTTCCAAAGTTCCTAGCTAGTATTTTTAGTTTCCATTTTAGGGTTCTCTTCCAATCAATGACTATGTTTCGTCCATTATCAAAAATGACTATTCTTCCAATCAATGACTATGTTTCGTCCATTATTGAAAATGATAGAGTTTCTAGTTTTCCATAAGGTCCAGCAAGCTGCTATTACAACTTCCCTGAAAATGCTGCTGTTGAAATTGGATCTGCTATCTAGAATCAAGTCCAAAGGTGTCAGGTTCAGGTTCCACTAAATAGAGATAGTGTTCCAGCAGGCAGAGCTGAAAGGACAGTCAAAAACAGATGAAAGCATGTTTCTTCAGTACCTTGATTGCATAGAACACAAGAATAGTCCCCCAACACTCTATACTTCCTTCTCAACAAGTTTGTAGTATTTAGCCTGTCTCTCAAGAGGAGTCAGAAGAAGAACTTTTTGGTTTCGTGTTGCTAGATTTCCAAAGCCATTTGAATAAAGGGAAGCTGGTCTGTCTCCCAGCAGCAATGAATACACCTTTTATCGCTAAAAGTTGAAGATCCACAAGAATAACTCCAATAGTCCTCTAGGTCTTGATTCAGAGAATCTGATTGTAGAGTATCCAAGATTTCTGGTGATGAACATAGATAACTACAAGTTCGAACAAGCCAGTTGGTGTTGTTTCTGGTGCAATGCTGATCCGTGCGCGGATCCGTTTGTTCATCATTACATAAACCAGTCGTCCACTGATCCGTGCACCATAGCCATTACCAACTGAGCCGCAACAATCAGATCAGGTTGGATTGTATGGTACCAGACTACCAGTATGTAGACGGACTTCCAAGGATGCACAAAGTTACATCACTTCCATAGATGCCACCCATTCCGAAAATGCACTAGCTCTCTTCTCTGGACGAGCACGAACTCCTTTGACAACTCATCAACGACCAGTGTAGCTATATATCAATACAGTAATGACTATTTTTCTTGCTCATAGTGGCAAAGAATGTGTCTCACAGCTCATTGGATACTGGATGCAGATTGCAGATAACTGAGTATGCATGAGTTATATAGAAATGGCACAAGGGCGACGCCCCATTAAAACGAGGGTAATTTCTGCCTGATATGGTGCTGATAGCTTTTACTGCAGATACAACAGGGAGTACTATTGTACAAGGTGAGGGCCCAGGGGTCCTTTTGGGGATTCTTCAAAAGAGGCCAGACTACAAATATAAACAAATATTAGTACAGAAATGATGTTTACAACCGCGTGCGTCCTCAACATGTTTAAAAAACAATCAATCAAGCATGGGCTTTTATTTATTAATGCTAAAAGTATACATGTCTAAAAGAATTAAATATCATTTTTGGAGGGCAATCAATCAAGCAATTACAGAAAATATAAAAAAATAATCATATTCATAATTTTTTTTCGTAAGTGTGCGTCTTACATAGAAGGCCCACCACTACAAATGATGAGCCCCATTTATAGTGCTGGACCTTTAATGAGGCCAATCTCTAGAAATGGCCATTGGCCCATAATTTTAATGAGAATGGATCTCCAAAGAGGCCCGCATCTACAACAGGAAGTTAAGATAGCACATCACATTGCACATGGCGAGATTATTAGTCTGACATAAAAATTACTCGGAGAGCAAAATATTGAATATAGTTGCTTATCAGATGATATCCGGAGTGCACCTCTACTCTGGTGGGTCCTGTTATTTGGTAGCTTATCCAGAGTGTAGCTCTACCTGTGGGTGGTGCTACGCTGGAAAAGAGTGGCAATGTCCATGCTGTGAACACTGAAATGGTGGACGCAGCGGAAATGATCGTAATTTATTTTTTCCCTTTGGCACCCATTCATAACAAGAGCTTGGGGCACCGAACTGTAACACACTGATGCAATGCATTGTGGCTGTGAAAAAATTGTTACTAGGACTGGAGGACGACTTCACCCTGATTTTCATATCCTCAGCCGTAATGTCGTCATGAGAGCAATCCAATTTATGCTCATGAGGCTCTCGAGGCTTTTGCGTGGGTTGGTGATCTGATTGCTACAGAGAATATCTATTCACTCAAGCATAGATCCTTTTTTTGTGTCGAATTGCAGCATGGATCCTGAAACGTCAATATATATGTCCAGGCATTGAGGATTGAGCTAACTCGGCATGTCTCTTGACTCCATCTATCTGTCCACTCCAAGCAGACTACATGGGGTATCCCCAAGGCAATAATGAGCCTGCAAGTGATGAGGCATTTGATAAGGAATTTTATTCCCAATACAAACCAGTAACACTGCTGCAATTTTTTTGTGTTGTTAGAGGCGAAATCATGAGTTCGGTTGATGCGTACTAGCCATGTGTGTCGGAATGTCTTACGTTTTCAGGAATTATATTAAATATAAAATTACATAATTTACTCTTGTAATAAGTGTATTTTGTTAGAAAAGACTTCTTTGGCTTGAATCTGAAATCTGCTTATATGAACTCTTTCAGGTTCCACATTCATTCCAATAGGTGACATGTTGATCCTACTGCACCACCAACATAGGCAGGGCTGGAAAATAACTTATAGAGCAAAACCATAATGACATTAAGATTTGCATGGAATTAGGACAATTAACTGACCACAACGACGTGACAGAAATATATGCATTGATGTTATACATAAGTGCTACAATACCTTAATCTCAAACAAATCTGAGCCCTTGATTTTTTTTATGTTCTGGACTAATTAAATAATGGAGGAAAAACAAAAAAAAAATTATCGTAAGCCCATGTTACAGATACAGATCCAGATAGTGCGACTTCCTTTTCTGAGCAGCCTAACCATCCTCCAGCAAACCCACGCGATGACAGCAAGACGGCAGTCCACAGGCCGCCGACGGACACTGCTGCTGGAAGAATCTGGACAGGGCTGACATATGCAAGCTCAGAAGAGTACAAGAACCAATGCCTTAAGCAATCGACAAGCAATGGATCTTTCCTTGGTGCCACCCATTCACATCAGACCACCAAAGTTGCTGCTCAGCGCCAGCAGGAGGCACTAATTCATCACTAGCTTAGTGGCTTGAAGACAGACAATGGTGCTAACCATGACAGGGGAATGATCCAAGGCCAAAACCGCTCCATTTTATATATGCTCCCCTGTGCTAGCGGTAACTGCTTAGTTGGTGGAAAATTAAAGGGAAAGGAGGATATTGGGCATTCAAAAGTTTGGTAAAAAAAAACAGTATTACATTGTCAGGATATTGAATTGGTTTATCCTGACAGAGTTAATTAATTAATGTTATAATAAATTTAATAAAACGATGGACCATAACGTATTTCAAAAATAACTAGATTCAAGAATATATATTTGGGAGGCCATCTCAGTTAATCACAACTTAAAGAGCTGGTTGCTTAAGGCGAGTCTTAATGGGGTTTCATAGACGTTTAATGCACAATAAATAGGGTGCACATCGCCAGAAATCTACTTTTTACATGAAACGCTGAGAGGAGAGAAGAGAAAAGTTTTATCTTGGTGAAACTCTCGGCGTTGTTTCCAACACGCTTTGGAAAGCGTGAAATCTCCGTTGACACTGAAATCGTGTTTCATCAGCGAGAGGAGCTATAGGAGGTGCAGTGCTGATGCCCCTCCGCCGAGCGTTTCATCGGGGCTAGGTCACGATGCTGCCTCCGCCGCGGGTGCTTTTCCGGCCACGGCTCCATCGTAGTGCCGGTGCCCCTCCGCCGTAGATATCAACGGATCGAGTTGAGGTAGCGAGGATGAGGGGCTCGCTGGCTGGGCGCGAGCATGTCATGGCCTGCAGCGCGGCCGAGCACGCCACAAAACGGCGGCGCGGGCGCATCATGGAAGCGGCTGCCCGGCGCGCGTGTGGGTGCGGTGTGGGGTGGATATGTAGCGTTCGCGGGCAAAATCGCCTCGTCCGTGGGCGGCGCTTCGAACTCCCTTCACCATCGGGCCCTTGAAGTACTAGGTGCCCTCGTTTGGTATGGAAACGAATCTAAAGGCAATATCAATCACGGGCATGTGATGGATTGGGAGGAGGCTACGTTTGAAATTTTTTGCGTGCGATGGATTGGGAGGTGGCAGCATGCCATGGATTTTTAGAGCTCCGACCGAGGCAGTGGGATGAATTGCTTCTATGCAAGGTTGCATGTGATGGTTTTTCCAACTCTGGCGACATGGTGGGAGGAATTGATGCGATGCAAGGTTGGGGAAGAGATGGTGGGGCCTATGAATAGTTCAAAAATTGCTATGAAACTGTGCAATAAAACTGTACAACCTTATTTCACCTCATTTCATGATGTGTGTGTCGTTCTATTAAGACTGGTCTAAGGACGATACCTCCTAATAAATAGATTTAGGGAGGCAGGACTCTTGAAATGGTGGGGGACTCCGATCCCCATGAGACCCGATTCCATTAATAGGCGTGACACGTGACGCCCAAGAATAGGCCCAGTAAGCCCGCTACATGTGTCACGTATATATACCAGACTCGCTCTCGCTCTCCCATTCTACCTCTATCTCTCTCGTTGTCGATGCTAGCCGAGCTCGTCAACAGCGTCTCCACCCTCTACCTCTACAAAATAGAAGTAGCTCATGGACCATCGTGGCTCCACATGTCGTGCCTGCCAGCTACCACATGTTGATAACCTTACTTGCATGTTGTGGACCCCATTTGAGCTGGACTTCTCACTTATCACTTGCTTTCGGCAGTCACAAAATAACTAATTTTCTAAGGTTTAAATTCTGACCCAAAATAAATAACATTCTACACAAACATGGAACATTGCCTTCTAATACATGACCTAATTAATCATTTGTGCCCGCAAACCATGTCTTTGGTTAGCCGCTACGTAGCTGCAACGTCTGATCCTTGAGCAGAAACAGCAGAGAGGTGACTGATCCCTATCCAACTCCAAGTATTCAGTTGCACCATCGAATCGCCTTGCAAGCTCTCTTTTCCTGGTGCCTACCATTCACATGATGATACAAGGAAGGTTGTGGCAAGTGGCAAAGAGTGTCAGACTTGCAAGATGGAGAATTTACACAAACCAGGGTGTTGGTGTGGTTGCTCGCTTGAAATGCCGAGTGGCAAAGGGGAATAGGAGTGTATCGGAAGATCTGGGCACTGTGTTTTATGCTACTCACTATGCTCCCCATGGTAACGAGATGGCTGAACCAACCCACTACATTTCCTATTGGACTGCTTCTCTGCCACGACCCAATCTTTTCGCTGAGTGCAAATATATATGGTTGTGCGTGTCTTCAGCTTTTAAATTGTTACCTTGATGCGTTCAACCACCATTGATGTTTTATGGGTCAACTTGAGGTCATGTAAAATTATATTACAACTTTGACACCAATTTCTGATCACTACAAGTTGTGATGTTCTGACATTATATTAAAGCGTTGACACCAATTCAAAATTAGTAAAAATGTTCTATGATCCATGTAAAACGTATTCTAGAGCGGCAGAATAGTGCCAGGATGCTGGCTTCCGTCAGGATGCCATTGGGGTTGGCGAGAAAATGACTATTATAGGACTCCAATCGTTTGGTTTATCTATAATAGGACTCCTAATGTCGTTTTCTCCGAAATAAGACTCCAATCGTTTTCCATGGGCTATTATAGGATTTTTACATCTTTTTTATCACCTAAATACATGTAAATACATCTCTTTTGTCATTTTTAATTCATTTCTATCTGCCGCTGCTGGGAAACGTCCACTGCTATTGAAATCCGCTGCTGCCCGGCCGCCGCTGCTCCCAGGCCGTTGCTGCCTGGCCGCTACTGGCTGGCCGCGGCCATGGCCATGGACGCCATGTACAGGTACAATACACCTTGGCCGGCCACCAAACCATCGGGGGCGCCTAGGGCTAGGGCCTCGGTCCCTGGGGCGTCCAGAAGCACGGGCGGGTTCCCCTTCCATCCATGGCGTAGCGGCCGAAGGGCGGCATGGAGGAGGCAGGCATGGCGGTGACGTTGGGAGAGGAAGGCCTGGCGGCGGCGGGAAGGCCGCGACGTAGCAGCAGCGTAGGTGAGTAGTACGATCAATCGATCGATCCAGTCAATATGATCCATTCAGTGCGTGAGTAGTAATGCGTGAGAAGCGTATCTGAGTAGTATTTACATATATTTAGGTGATAAAAGATGTATTTATGTGGTTAAATGAAACAAAATCCTATAATAGCCCATGAAAAACAATTGGAGTCCTATTACGGAGAAAACGACGTTAGGAGTCCTATTATAGATAAACCAAATGATTGGAGTCCTATAATAACTATTTTCTCGGGGTTGGCGACCATGCATATGATGGGTGGGTGCAGCAGCAGTGGCTGGTAGAGCACAACACACATGTTACGGGAGATGGAGCTTCTGGACATGGTATCAGCAGCATGTTCCTCGCCGGTAACGTTTAGCGCACAGAATAACGATGTTGCACCGAGTTGGGTGATGGCATGCAGTGGCATCAGCGCGCATATAGACTTGAGCACACGCATTTCTCAAGGGAGCGTTCGTCTGTCCAGACGGTTGGGGCTTTTCATTATATATCGTTTCAATTTATATTGCCGCACAAATCGATATTTTCTTGGATAAAAATATTCTGTCTCGATCTAAGATGGAGAAGTTTATGTGATTGACGGACTAAATTATTGCGCACCAAATCTGGTAGAAGCAGCGATATCACGTTATTTCTCCAAGAAATGAACTGATGGCGTGTTAAGCGCCTTGACAACTTTCTCATCTGCATGGAAGGCCTTTCTCATCCAGATCGATATCGTCAAAGTTGAGCAGCTGAATAATGTACAGGTGCAGCACCAAGCAAGCTGCCTTTTAATTTCTCGGTGCAACGGATTGACATGAGAGAACGAAGTCATGGGCGGCGACAAAGCCATATCAGAGCAAGCGCATACTATGGACTGATGGAGAAAGATACATCATGGGAGCTATAGGTTGTCGATTGTCTGGAATGCATATGCTGAGTGGAAATGTAACCAGTAGTGTATAGGAAGATGTAGGCATCCTGTTTTATGCTCCCCACACGCGCAGGACGGTAACGTGGTGGCTGAGCTGTTATCAATGTGTACACAGGGTGCATCTTTTATTCATTGGGCAATCCGCCCCCACCATCCAGGTGAGCTCAATGTCATGCATATATTGATGAAGCTCAGGTCATCTGATCCATTAATTTGGCCACGTGCCCAACCTACTGATCACACCATTTTTTTTCTTAGATATATGTCATGTTACTATGGGTGGGACAGCTCGTTTCTCTGGTATATATAAGCATGATGTTGTCTTAGTTCCATCGCACCCCTCTATGCTCCACTTTCCCTACTAGACACATACAAACACATGTACACTGGTAAACACAATATCTGTGAGTTCATCCCATTCTGCATCAAAAGTCTCAGTTGTTGCTCATCACTCCTATATATACTAGGATAGTGATAAAATATTCATCAATGGCTAGGGCATTAGGAATGGGATGTATCAAGAAAACATCAATCACAACATCTTCAAAGCTGCCGTGTTGGTCTTCGAACATACACTGCATGCCATGGTGGTGCTGGGCAAGGTTCTTGAGATACGGGTGTCCACTACCATGGATGACCATAATCGCTAATAGTCTAGGAATTAAGGTGCTTAGGAAACCCAGCCTGTGGATTGTGTGCAGACAATCCGTTAGAATATGGTTGATATTTAGTATTTTTACATCACAGATGCTTCCTATATTGATCACTACAGTCCGTCTGTCCCCAGTGGTGGCTCAGTTTGTGTGTTTAGGTTGCCTGGGTATATGCGATTGCTTCGATCAGCTTTTCGCTGACTCCGTCCTGTTTGTTTGCTCCTTTCGTGTTGGTGCTGGGGGCCTTGCCCCACGGTTTTTAATAAAAAAAAACTAGGCTGCTAATCAGATCATCAACCCAAAGAAAAAAATTAAAAGAAAAGCTATGATGCCACATTATTACGAAGGGAACAATTTTTTTTAAAAAAAATTCTATTGTAAACTTGTCCACGAAATTTGTGGGAAGTCAAAATATGGTGTGGTGGTAGTATTTGTTAGAGTGTGCAGCGGGGCCCAACTCCCTACAGCCACGAGCTGGTAGTACCATGGCGCAGCCGTCAACAGGGGCTGCCCATTAGATTAGAGTAGTACCACAGATTGCGACGGCCAAAGAGCACAAGAAGTGTGCAGCCTCTTGGTCACGTAGAGCATCGAACCTGTTTTGAAAATTTCAGAACGTGATTCATTTGTGTCAACCAGTTAAAATTTTTGTCTTTTGCTAATATTTGGCTTATTGTAATATCACTATATTATGCTACATGCTAATTATTAAAAATTAATAGTATACTAACACTCAACATCAACAAAAGACACTTCTCTTAGGATCATGGTGTCTGTAAAAATAAATAAATACTACAAACTAGATGTGACAAGATGGAAAGCATGTATTGATGCAGCTAGAGCCGGCATCATATAGATTGTAGAGGATTTAGGGGCTGCCCTGGCACACATGCTCAGTACTATGTAGTATCCGAAGACTACAGTATGGTTTGGAGGCAAAGCTCACCTTAAAAAAAACTGCATCCTTCTTCTATGGCCCTAGCTTTTTTTGAACTTACATATAAGGCCCCAAAATAAATACCATGTCATCGGTTATTACTAGCAACAGAGCAGTTCTTCAACGTCCACTCAGTCAGGAAAGACATGACTGATCCCTATCCAAAGCTTTCAATCATGGAAGTGACTAGCTAGTTACTGATCACATGATGAGACACATCTTCTCGTGGCTGGCATGCTGTTAGTTACTGATCACATGCACGCCTGATGCCTCAAAAGTCCTGGTAATGACTTCCTGTGCCTACATGCAAGCTCTCTTTTCTCGGTGCCTCCGATTCACATCATGAGACAATGAAGGTTGTGGCAAGTAACAAAGACATGAGACTCATGCCTGTAAGAAGGGGAAAGACACACCAGGGTGTCAGTGTGGTTGCTGGTCTGAAATGCCGAGAAGTAAAGTTGAATAGGAGTGTATAGTAAGATCTGGGCACTCTGTTTTTATGCTCCTCATGAGGCTTCCGATGTATGGTAACGAGATGGTTGAGCCTTCCCGACCATAGATGATTCGTTCGACCACCTACCTGCTACGTCTATATTGGACTGCTTGTCGGCCATGACCCAATCGCTTTAATGAGTGGGAATATATATATTGTGTTCCAACCACCATTGATGTTTTATCTGGATCGACTTCAGCACATGTTCCACATTATGTTTCAGCTTCAAAACCAATTTAAAATAGTAAAAATGTTCTATCATCCATGTAAAATGTATTCCAGCGGATTCATGAGAAAACCAATTTCCCTTGCTAGGAACATAAAATTTCCCTTGTTAGGAACGCAATATATTCCATTTCAGTACGTGCACGTGTCCTATATTGTGGCAGCTTAGTGGTCCTCTTCTTGTGATAAGGAGAACATACCATGAACCACCACAGTGATCTAAGTGGAGCAGTTTGGCGCTTTAATCAACTTGCATGAGAGAAGGACAAACTATTGGTGGCCCCACTCATCTAAGTTGTGTATCATTCAGGAGACGGATGAAGCAAAGCAATTTGAGGCTGGAATCAACAGACCTAGAATGGTCAAAAGACTAATGCGTTGCCTTAGAAAATAAACAAAAGACTAATGTGGCCTTGAATATGCTAGAAATATAGTTGCTAGACCTTAGTTTTCGTGTAAAATAGGATGAGACTATTCACACCTTGTAAAACACTCACCTTAGTTTTCGTGTATGATCTGTTTGCTAGTTATGGGCCAAATGATGAGCTCAGTTCTTGTGCGAGGTTGCAATGGGTTGGAACCTCATATCATTTAGTTTTCACAGCATACAAATCATAGATTGGCTAACCTAGAACAAGAACGCGCAAGAACACGAGGAACGTCAGCTAAAACCGCTGAGGTCGCCAGGGAGCGTGCCCCTTTTCACTTCTCCGATTAACTGGTGTTTACAAATAGATTACAAGCGCTAACCTGCACTAACACACTTCCACAATACTTATACGAAGTAGGTTACAGCAATTTTCATATTCAAACACACACACATAACTTGCTAGATACATGGAAACCGCTTGGCGCGTCGTCGCCACACTCACCGCGTTCTGCCGCGCCAACCGTTCCCGCTCGTTGCAACTATTTGAATTCAAACGGTCACCTCCATTGCTTCACCAGCACCACGGTGGACTCTGAACTCACATTGCAGCAAGCTTAACAACAGTCTGAAGCCTTACGGGTCGTGGACATGACTGCACTGAGTTGCCTTGAAAGCTTTCTTTTCTTGATGCCTCCCATTCATATGATGAGACGATGAAGGTTGTAGCAAGTGACAAAGACATCAGTGTCAGGCTTGTAAGATGGAGAAAAGACACACCAGGGTGTCGCGTGTGGTTGCTGGTCTGAAATGCCGAAAGTAGCAAATTTGAATAGGAGTGTATAGGAAGATATGGGCACTCTGTTTTATGCTCCTCACCAGGCTCCCCTGCATGGTAACGAGATGATTTTGCCATCTACGTTTCTTTTGGACAGCTTCTCGGCCACAACCCAATCGCTTGGATGAGTGGAAATATATATGGATGTGCTTGTCTTGATCTCTTGAGTTATTATGCGTCCAACCACCATTGATGTTTTAATTATATGGGATGACTTCAGGTCAGCACATGTTCCACATTACGTTTCAGCTTTGGCACCAAAGTAAAAATGTTCTATGATCCATGTAAAATTTATTCCAGCGGATTCACGAGAAAACCAATTTTCCTTGTTAGGAACACAATATATTCCGTTTCAGTACGTACACGTGTCCTATGTTGTGACTGTCCTTCACTGTTATTATTCACAACCTGAAAGCCATAAAAGGATCTCTTGCGTGCCCTTGCTGTTGTCAAGCATGTTCTTATCACCTCCACAGAGATAAGTTTACTGTTCATGTGGACCATGAATAGCTCCCTAAGAATGAGAGAGCAGAGAACCTTTAAAGGTATCACGACAAATCTTGGGGATTCAAACTGCGAGGCAGGAGGCAGCTTAGTGATCCTATTGATGGTTCCACATCTAAGTTGTGCATCATTCAGGAGATGGATGAGACGAAGCAGTTTGGGGCTGGAATCAACAGACTTAGAATGGACAAATGGGTAATGTGTTGCCTTAAAAAAGAAACAAAAGACTAATGTGGCCTCGAATATGCTAGAAGTAAAGTTGGTAGACGATGGGCATCAATTGTAAAATAGGATGAGACTATTCACATCGCCGAAAAATATTGTCTTGTAACCATTGTAAGAGAGAAATATAATTTTGTTCATGTGCTCATTGTTTTCATGTTTACCTTTTATACTTTTCTGCTACTAGTACACAAATCTCTTTTACATTCGGCATCAATTTCTTACAAAAACGGTTGACATGACAACTGCCTCTAACTTTGGCAGAGCACTGTAGCTAGGAAACCGTTTTTGTCAACCGTTTTTTCTGAAGCATTAGGTGCAGTATTTCCCAATGGTACATGACAACTGCCTCTGTACCACAGTTCTATGAAGAATACTGCACCAAATGCTTCAAAAAAAAAAAAAAGAACACTGCACCTAAAAGAACATCCAATTCTGTGGTGCTCAGCTGTTTACCATTTCCCAATGGTATAGGCTGGAACTTTGATCCCTTATCTAAAAAAAAAAATACAATTACATGGTACTTTATGTATTTTCCATGAATCTCCTTCCAGGTTTATCCATGCTAGTGGTACAGAATTGCATATCTTGTTTAGTTGTCAATAATTAATTTCGAGAGAATTCCAAATCCGCTGTGATTTAGAACGAGTATTTGAGGTTGGCCCTGTATTCAGAGCAAATAACCAGCTCTGAATCAGTAAGGCCATCATCTGGTCCTGCTTTTGGACTCAAGGGTGTTGTTGAATTCAACAATCTCAGCTGCTTTGCATAAGTACTGTTGCATAATTCAGAGCTCAAATAACTTTGCTTACAGAGGTATTGCTTTTAACTCTGAAACTACCTGGTTCTTAGCACTGATATTTATTACTGCTGAACTCTACTACTACTACTATTTCTTTTCTAAACATAGATCTGTTGCTCCAAAATGTTGATTTCTATTCTTATATGCACTTGTCAGATTGCTTAACTGATTCAGTGTAATGGGCACTCCAATTTGATTAATTAGATTGGAATAGGAGATGACATTGCCATACTACTATGTAGCCAGTGTGTGCAAGTAAATGCAGCTGAACGTTCTTTTTTTTTTTTTTTTTTTGTGCGTGTGTATGTTTCTGTGCACATCATGAAAGGATGCGTAATGTGAATGAGCTGTAGTAACTTTGTTGGCTAGTCGATTCAGAGGATCAGTACTTCCTGTTTCTCATTTCAGTACAGAGCATTGCATATCACTGAACTTTGGATATGTCATTGTCAATGAGCATTGCATATCACTGAACGAGATCAAAAAATATGTGGGACCACAAGCATTACTCTATTCTTAGCAGTGCGTCTCTAGAAGGCCCTGAAATAATTTGGTGAAAAAGGTATGATGTTCTTTTTTTTTTGACATGAACAGGAGGGGTTTCCCCCTAGTGGGCTTTTATTGATGAGAATTTTTACTGTACTTGGAGGGAACCATCGGTTCCTCCTGTGCAATCTAATCTAGCCGGTTCCTCCGCTCAATTAACATAATTAGGGGTAGTTTAGTCATTTTAATTCCTTCAGCTTCTCAGGAACTACCGATCCTTTTCCATCCACATTCTACCGACGCCGCTGCCACCTCCCCATCGCCTCCAAGGTCCGTTGTTGTTCGCCCGCCGCCGCCGCCGCCGCTGCGGCAGAGTATGTCCGCCGTCGCCATGGCGGATCATCCTCACGGAGCACACCGAGCCCGCCAACCATCCTCAGCTGTACTGTACATACTACACGCCTTCCTATTCACTACTGACGGCTGACGCCGTGTGCTGCTCTGCACCTAGATGAGAACTTGAGATGACCACCGATGCGATCTCTTCTCAGGTCCATGTATCGATCGTCGTGGTGACGCATTATGCGAAAGTGTCGTGGGTGACCGGCGCCAGGCGTGCGCAGTCCATGGTAGAGTACGGCAAGGCATCTCGAACTACACCGTGTCGACCACCGGCGACCACACGGGCGCATCGCTACTTCTTCTACTCCTCCGCAAGATCCACCACGTCACCGCCGCCCGCTGGAGCCCAGCACCGTGTACTACTACCGGTGTGGCAAGGCCGAAGAGAGTTCAGCCTCAGGTCGATGCCGCCGGCCGCTGCCTATCGAGCTCGCCGTCGTTGGCGACCTATGGCAGACCGAATGGACGGCGCGCGACGCTGGCGCACGTGAGCAAGACGGTGGACTACGACATGCTACTGCCGGGCCGACCTGTCATACGCCGATACGCAGCAGCCTGTGGGACTCGCTCGGGCGGTTCATGCAGCGGCACGCGAGCCGGCGCCCGTGAATGGTCACGCAGGGGAACCACGAGGTGGAGGCGGCGGCGTCGCCCTGGTCCCGCGGGCTCGCTGCTGCCCCCGTTAAAATCGCCTATGGCGCGCGGTGGCGGATGCCGCCGCGAGGAGAGCGCGACGCCGTCCAACCTCTACTACTCCTTCGACGCCGCTGGCGCCGCCGCACGCCGTGATGCTAGGCTCGTGACGCCGCTGTTCGACGCCCGCTCGGGCGAGTACCGGTGGCTGTCCAGGGACCTCGCTGTTGTGGACTGCCGCGCCCTAGCAGATGAACAAAAAAGACCATTATATCCTTCAATATTTATTATAATTCAGTTCCTATGCCATGGTTCCTATCTCGCCACTTGGTTCCTCCTATTTGGTTCCTCTACCTTTCGACCATTGGATCACACCAAATGGAGGGCCCATATTAATTCCAAGCGCTGTAAATACTCTCTTTATTGATAAATTAAATAATTCTGTACAGCAGTTTTATGATACATAAAAGGTATGAAAGAAAATGAGGAAAATTACAAATGAGTATGTATCCATGAATCTAAACATATTTTGTCTTGGCCTCTTGCTCTGAGCATAACTAGAGCAATTTCCTTTCTGAAGATTTCCTTGCAGCGTGATAGAGAATGTTGGAGGCCTCTGAAGATCATATCATTTCTCAAGGCCCAAATTGACCAACACACGGTGACAATTATTTCCATGAAGCAGGGAACATTTAATTGGTCCTTAATGCCCTGGACAATATGTTCTTAGCTTTATATTTATGGACAATCATGTAACGCATCTCACTAAGTAACCGTTTTACTCAGCTGCTAAAACCGCTCTCTTGCATTGGAGTTAAAGGTCTGATATACATGCTGAACTTGCCACAAGACAGTAGATAATTCATCTAAGATTAGAAAACAATACGTGCAGATCTTCTTTCTCACACTATTTTCGATGGAACATGCCTGATTTGGTCCCTATCTAGTAACACCTTTCTGAGCATCCTTTTTGTAGCACGGTGCTAGTTACCAATCATATGGATGCCACAAGGTCAATAGATTGAGTATTGGCTGCACTAAATCTCCATGCAAAAGCTCCCTTTTCTCGATGCCTCCCATTCACATGATGAGACGATGAAGGTTGTGGCATGCAAGCGACAAAGCCATGAGTGGCAGGCTTGTAAGATGGAGAAAGACACACCAGGGGGCAGTGTGATTTCTGGTATTGATTGCCGAGTGGAAAAGCCAAATATGAGTGTATAGGAAGGTGTGGGCAGTCTGTTTTATGCTCCTCATCAGGCTCCAAAGGGCAATGAGGTAGCGGAGCCTCTCAGGACGTACAAGAGCTAACTGTTGATGATTTTGGCTACCTACCCCTAACTTTCCTATTGAACTGCTTCTTGGTCAATACACAATTCTGTTCGGTGTTGTTTTAATTATTTCTTTGCATTGATTTGCCAACCATTGTTGTTTTATTTGGGCTGACTTCACGTCAGCGCAAATTCTCACATTATATTTCAGCTTTGACACCAATTTAAAATTCACAAAGCCATATATCTGATATACAACTAATTTGTAGAAAGGCTCACATCAAAACTAATCATTAAATAATTGGTACCATAGTTTTCCCAAACAATCATCAAATTATTGAACCTGCATCTCAGAATAACTTTTGCTGATTGACTAATAATGTATTCTAGATTCACAAGAAAATCATTTTTCTTTGTACGTGAAAACCTTAACTTGCATTGTTCAGAACCTGAAAACCTTATTAGGATCTCTTCCATTGTTCACAACCTGAACACCATATTAGGATCTCTATCTCGCCCTGGCCATCATTAACCATTTTAATTTCTTATCATTGCATCTCGCAGGCAATATCCGGATTGAACTCCTGGATAGAAATTTCTTGGGCCCCATCAACTCCACATTCATTTTCAGTGCATGTGTGCCAGCGAAACTGCAAAATTACTTTTGCATTAGTGTGCGATGGTTTAAGCATGTGAAGTATAATACGACAGTTGCGATGGGATATGTTAGAAGCTTTACCGATTATAAATCTAGATCTGTCACCTATTATAAAATCTAGAGTTGTAATTTATCTACATTAGCAGGATATTAGATTTTTCATTTGTTCCCTTGAGATTGTTGTTTAGTTTGTGGATCTTCCTTCACTGATCCTTTGATTGTGTAAAGAACTCGCAAATACAGACATATGGACATGCTATGTAGTTCTAGATAATGAAAGAATGTCCAACTTCATCCTCCAAAATGCGGAATCAAACCACCAATAGGTACCTTTAATGTAGTCACACTCTACTTCTTCACTTTTGTATGATTATTCCAGCGGGTAGAAGATAGTTCTACAATTGGGACATCGACGACCGTAGTTTCAGTGGCTACATCGAACCAGCAGAGTTTTACAATTTCCTTGCGAAGCTGGCTGGCAGTCTTCTGCTCAATGTCAAATAGTATGGTGAATTCACACCATTGCAGAAATTCTCTTTCCTTGATGCCACCCATTCAAATAAGAGCAGAGGTACATTGTAGCCATGGCCGTATCATCCGTGGGAGAGGAGGATGGGGACACCCTATTTTATGCTTGACGGGTGATTACATGCGGGTGCAGTGCTCAGTGGCTTTTTCTTTAAATATCCTTGACGTCCCTGGAAATTTGGAGCCCTGGAAAGTAATTTTTTTTGAGAAATATATTTTAGTTTCAAGTTTCTGGAGTAGTGTACACATGTCCCATGTTTGGCTGAGCGATTAATTAGATTTTAATGTTAAATGTATACATACAGGTGTAATGAATAAAGATCTTAGGCTAGTCCCATAGAGATATATAGTGTTTCTTATGCAGAGTTTGTAAGAGAAATGTTAGCCTAAATATTTTTTTTCATAATCTGATAAAGCATGAGGATACCAATGCAAATGACTTTTTAATTAATTAAGATAGCACAATAACTACAAATACAAATACAAACATAAATACAATTTTGTGGCAGTGTGCTTGTTGAAAAGCATAAGTTACTTGCGAGCTAATCCAAAAAGTCCACGTCTGCTGTTTTCATAGTTCTTCCTTTCTTGTCTGCCTAACTACGATCACCTGCATGCTGAGAACTACTAACTGTTTTGACTCAAGAGGACATCAAGCGAACTCTTTTTTCTCGATGCCACCCATTCACATAAGACGACTAAGGTCATGGCGGGTGACGAAGTCATCAGCCCAAGCTAGGACAGATACAGAAGACAAAGAGTGTTGTGGTCTGTGGTTTGAGATGCATAGAGTAGAAACTAGGAGAGATGGAAGAGCAAGGGAGCACCGTTTTATGCTCCTCATGCAACAACATTTGGTCTGAGATTGGTCTGTGGTACGGTGGTTAGCATGTGCGAATACCCAGCTTTCATTGTCTGTATTTGGTGGAATAGTAAAGAGAGGGATGCCTGAATGAGCTCTGGCAGACCTGCCAGCAGACTGTGTAGATATAGAGCAATTCAATTATTAACAGAAAATGTGTGGCCAACCATGTAAGCCAAAAATAAATGTGATAATGTTATATTTGGACAGATGGACAGTTGTGTTGTGGTGTAACGGGAGCAGGCAATATATAGAAAGCACAGAAAACTTTTTACCATGTGACTTGTATTGGAACTATTTTTTCTTTCTTTATTGTTTGTAACATATATAAGATAACCGTCGCCTGTACTCTGTCATTATCTTTAACATGAGGCTCTGTTTTTATTATTTATAACAAAGCTACAATGTAGTTTGCTACACCACAGAAATGCTGGAAGCATGTGTTGAAATCATGAGCAGCAGTGTTTCTAAAGCGGAGACGCATAAGCCTAGATTGAGGTCTGCGAAGAATTGGGGTCACCAGATCAGAATGCATAGATGGGAGCTGCTGGAAGTGGAGATCGAGTGCATTCATTTTTATGCTTGTCAGGTTCGTAAGAACCGTGGCAACCATGCACTCCTTTCATGCTCGGCTAGGGTCAATTTCGGTCCCGAACAAGTGTTTCGAATAAGTCAGCCTTCAGAGTGCTTTCGTGCCACCTTCCCTCTCTCTGATTCATACATGTAGTGGAGTAGACAAAGTGAGGTATTGCTTCGATCTCGGCAAAACACTAATTACGCAGAGACAGATGGAAGGAGTATAGAGAGCTGTGGTCACAGCACAGGTTTCAAATGCTTAGTCAGACTTCGTTAGGTAGCAGATATGGACACAAGATGATCATGCCTAGATCTGGGCCATAGCTGCCAGCACACTGGGTACAAAATTTGCAAAACAATAAAATCAAAACGCTTAAATTTGTCAACACAAATAAATGAATTATTGGTACTATTATATATGACAAGATGGAAAAGTGCAATGATATGATGGATGGAGGCAATATATGTACCAAAGTATCAAACTGTTTTAAAAAATACTATACAAATTTGATTTTAGGAGATTAGTCATTTTATTTACATTGGTCGTAAAAAATTGACATTATCTCGTAGTAATTTTTAGAGGAGATCACATCATTTATGAAAATAGTTTGATAAATAACCATCTCCTAGAATTATTAAACAGTCTCCAACCTCTATTTTTCTACATAATGGAACAAGGTTCTAGACACACCACCTGGGGATGATAAACAACTATAACAGTTGTACAACTCAAAGCCATAAGGCTATACACACAAGAAGAAATAAAAGCTAGGTTCATCCCACATGGCAAGCTGAGCGCGAGGCCGCATTGTACCATTTGGAGAAGATGCAGCCAAACTTTATAAAGATAGCCATTGTCATAGTCTGCCACCATCTGCAAGCGTACTTGAACAGTGGCCAGCCTAGGACATGCTGGATGTTGGCTTTTTCCAAACCCTAAGTTGCAAATGTTTACTGAACTGGACTTTCCAAGCTCATGTTTCCAGAGTGTGCCTTCCAGACTTAATCTGTGTATCACCATTGCAGTCAATCGCAGAGATTTGGGATATCTCATTTCTAGAAATTTTTCCTTGGTGCCACACCCATTTCCATTCTGCTGAACTCGTGTTCCATTGGTACTACCCATCCTCACATTGCATTCTTCAATAGAATATTAGTGTCAAACGGCAGGGACCCCATAGGGGAACCAATGAGAGATAGGTAATAGGATCCTGAAAATCGAGAGGCAAGAGTAGTTGCTGACTTGTATCACAGGGCTTGTGGTATATGGAGATATATATAGTGAGTTAGTTCATAGATGCAAACATATGCAGGTACGTTACCAATTGCGAGGGAGGTTATATCAATGCTCATGATATCAAATAACTATCGGGATCTGATAGGAATAAATGACCATATATGTTGGCTGTACTGGTTCAGCTATATGTATAGTAGAAGCCCCATGGCCCCTGCCCCACAGCAACTGTTTTTATCTGCACTGAAATTGTTAAAGTTCAAGCAAAATACGGAGGCGATTACACCTCAACATTGAAAATACTATTGCCCTCTTGTTTATGCCATCTATTGAAATGATCCACGCTCAAAAGAAAGCAAAATACCAAACACAATATGTCCAACAACCATAGGAATTTAGCATAACGACATTTAAAAAATTGGGTTCAATGATTTCTAATTTACTAAGAAACAAAGAAAAATTTACTACCGTTCCTCTGTTCCTTCTATCGAGGTTGCCTTTGGCAAGAATGGTCCTCTTTTTTTAAGAACCAAAAAGCCATTGATTAGCCACACACTAATCACCTACTGGTCAAGGTATGCTCAGTGCATCTCCCTGGAGACCAGTATTCAGCCACCGTCCAGCCTGGTGTTGACGTTCTCGTCTCCTCCACCACTCCCACACAAACGTTGTTGATGCCAAGAACTACGGATCTACAGCCGACAACAGTATCCCTGCATCCAGGAGGTGAAGATCGTTGTGCCCCTAGAGAAGCATCTTCAGTCAGATAAGACTAATTAAGCTCTATTTAAGTGCGGACTATGGATTAGGCGTTCCTGTAAGTAGGCTGATTAATATCCTGGAGAAGTTATTAATCTAACATCAGCTTCCCATTTTAATGCAGCACCATTGAGTAATGTATTTTGTCCATCTCTCAAGTTGACTTCTGTATTAATGTAATTTCTTTTAAGGAAAAAAAGTGCAGGGGAGATCCCCACAGTACATCATTTTGTATTAGTGCATGATTCCATCCAAAGTTCTTGCAATTTTCCTGTCAATAGGCACATGATTGTATGATTCCATCCAAAGTTCTTGCAATTTTCCTGTCAATGGGTACATGATTGTTTGATAGACTAGATTCAGGCGATTGGGGCTACAAATCATCTGTAGTAATGTTCCAATTCGTTTGGCAGGCACTCACCTCTATATACAGTAACTGCATTATTATCGCTACACATGTGAGCTTAGTCATGCATATTTATGTAATTTCCTGTCATTTGAAGCATTAACTATAACAAGTGCCGAAGTTACAGCATCCTCTTTTTCTAATATATGGCTTGCATGCTGCTTGTTTTTCTTGTTTATATAAGCACAACATTGTCTTTGTTCCTCCCTAGCTACACCTTACCTACTCGACATATGCAAATAGAAATCACGTAGATTCGTTGATAAGCATGATATCAATGAGCTCAGCGCATTCTGCAAAAAAAAAGGCTCAGTTGCAGCTCGATCCTAGTTGGATGGTATTCAGGGGCTTTTTGGGGGTTGGGAGGTATCAAGAAACCAAAGTGGTGCTACGAACCAAAACAAAGAAACTTATCAACCCTGCCAAGCTGAAGAACCACTTCGAGCAGTGTGTACAGTAGGTAGTAATATAGAGTTTGGATGATTTAATTTACATCTTCCCAAGTACAACTTTGATGATTTAATTTAGTAATAAGAGCATTTGGTAGCTTGTACAAACCTCTTATTTGCAGTCATATTTCCACAAGATGATGCAGAATTATTTACGGTCTCCGTTGAAGATCGTGGGGACATGCATGCTGTTTCATGTAAGAAAGACAATATGTGTAATGGCTACCGCCTTGACGAGTCCTTCCTGGTATTCTCTCCAATCGCAGTGTAATCAGTTGACTTCTTCACCGGACTCACTGTTTGTGGTACTCCATTGGTGACTGCGGGGAATGTTAGACTATATGTAGTGTGTAGGCAATCTGATCTAAGTGCACATGATCCCTCCCCTTGTAGGCATGGAGACTAGGCACCATTGGCTAGTAGTGCTTTGGCAAAACTATATGTTTCTGTGCACAATGGCATTTGTACCCATGTCCATTTCCTTCTTACAATTCATTGTGCTTACATGTATGGTACTGTCAAAGAAAAGATGAACTCACACAAGTGCCATGTATGCTCTGTTTTCTCGGTGCCACTCATTCACATGAGACAAATGTCACAACATGGAGCCACGATGACAAAGATATCGTAATTATCACGACCATACCAGAAGAGAGAGACAAAGAAGGTAGTAGATAGAGGAACCTTGGTTTGCAGGTTTGGATTTGCCAAGAGTGTAAACTGGGAGATGATGAAGAGGGCATGCACTCTGGAGGGGAGAAGGACACGGTGAGCAGGGACAAGTTTACAAGCACATTGGCTTGTGGGGAGAAGGATAGGTGGGCCAGATTGATCGAGGATTTCTTTAGACGCAAAGGCTGTTGCGCTAATATAAGTTGTTCCTAAAGGCTTTTGCTGGGGCTGGGGACGTGGTTGCCAAGGACAATGTCTATTCATTTCAGCATGGAAAATATATAATGGTAGGTGTCAAAAAGTAAGAGCTATAAAATACATACATGGCCCGATGAAAACATAATGAAACTGCAGAATAAAAGAAGTCGTACAGACTACAAAGTGGGTGAATCGCAAAAAAAAAAAAAACCCGACTACGCAGTGGATGATGTACATCAAAAGCGTGCAGTGCTGGACGTTTCCTCTGCGTGTAACCTTATAAATAATTACCATGGAGCTGAGTTGCGCGGACACTTTAAACACTCAAGTGATTTTTCGTGTATGATCTGTTTGCTAGCTATACGGTCATGGGCCAAACGATGATCGAGTTCAGTCCTTGTGCGTGGTAGCAATGTGTTGGAACCTCATTTTTTTTGAAGTATATCAATGTAAAATTGGAAATTTAACAAGAGTAAAATTCATTTTGCTAGAAACAGTTGTTTGGACTGCATCGGAAATCTGCTTACAAATTATTCTCTTTCACGCTCCATAACCATTCAAGTAGAATGACCAGAACTGGTCATGTTGATTGCTGCTTGTATATCACCAGAGCAGGGAAGCAAACTATTTCCAGGCACCAACAAAAAATTAATTCTGAATATTAAGAGTCTTAGCTGCAAATATATAGGACAAGTAACTACATCTGTGTGACGGAAATATATGCAACGGCTCATGATCATCCTTTATTGCAACCGATGCTGATTTACAGTTTCATAACATTTTTAATATGGAAAAATAATTTGAGGTTCTAAATTCTGATTTTCAGTTTTTTTTTTGTGTTTCTTGAACAAGCCTTGCACACTTTGCAGCAGAGCTATCTTCTACCACTATGCAGTAGCTACATCAGTAATTTGTATGGCAGCACTGCAGCCTCTCTTATTGAAGAGGTGATCCCATTGCTCTCTGGGACAGTGGTCGGCAATGTCCAGAATGTGAGCATGGTAACGTTTGGTGGCCTCTTGGGGCAATCAAGCAAGGTGCTGTTCTCAGAACAGTGCAAGATCCCCGGTGCAGTATCGCATCAGAATATCTGCGAACACATGGTTGATTTAGGTCACATGTGTTTAGTTTTGTGATTGAGTGATTGTCAACAGTCAACATTTTAGTTCCATTTTCTTTTATTTTTTATGCTTCGGCTATGTTCACCGGCACACGTGGAGTGTGTCGAAGACGATTCTTGGTTCGTGTTGTACAGGTGTGGAGCTTGGAGATGGTAGCCGACGGCGAGGTGAAGGGGCCAAGGAGGACGTGCCGGGCCGACGGACCGCGGAGGTGAAGGACGGACGTGAGGCTTGGACCGAGGGACCGGATCACCGGGTGGCTAGCCATGGTGGCTGACATCTGGGACATCGACGAATGCAAGAGGACGGGCGGGACCGTGTCGATCGGGTCAAGACGGCGAAGCGTGCGGCGTGCAGAGCGGGAGCTCGGATGACTTGGCGACTTCGGGCGGTCAAGACGGCGATGACACGTGTCGAGGAGGTTTGGTGGTTTGGCCTCAAAACCACGGTGCGGGTTTGGTGGTTTGGGCCTCAAAACCATCGGCGGGTTTTACGGGTTTGGGCCTCAAAACCCGGGCGTTCCGGTGGATGGAAGGACGGCGCGTGGCGGCATCCGGGAGATTGCGCGGAGCAAGGCTGCAGATGAGGAGGCGTGGCGGTCGTCGGATTGATAATTACCCGAGTCGACCAAAATAGCCCTAGGGTTAAAAAAGATCGACTAATGTATCTTAGGGGTAGTTTTAGGCGGAGGGAATATTGGACTATTTAGTGGAGGCTTACCCCTTCATCCCCTCTTGCCTCTCTTATTTTCGTTTTTATTTTCCCTCATTTTAGGGTTCTTGTTTAGAGGTCCAAGAACACAATTTTGTGTGGATTTGTGCTGTGATTTTCGTTCGTAGGAAGAGTGGCCCTTAGTTCACTCGTGCCCTCCGGGATTCATCACTTTTATGCTGTGATTTTTGTTCTCAGTTTTTCCCTATTTTCGTGCTTATTTTCGATCTGAGATTCCCGGAGTTCTAATTGATTTCAGGCAGTGATTTTTGGGGAATAGCTTCACGCTGTGGTCAATTTCATCTGTGTAAATTTTGGAAGCGAGTTCTTTTGAGTTGACGGAGATCTCGTTGATTTTGGTCCTGGCGAGCTGCTGTTCTTAGCGCTCGGGCTCGGTCTGTTTTTCGCTTGAGTTGCGACGAGCGCTCCAGGTGTGGTCAACTGTGACCATCGGTGCTCAGTCGCTGTCGTCTATTTGCTGTCAATCTCGTGCTCTCTCTACAGATCCAGCACCAGGTCGGAGTCGAGTTCCTTGGTTGCCTGATTCAAGCAGTGCCGTGCAGACCGGCCCTGTTCGTGCGTCAGTTTCAGCAGGTCAGTGCGTTCCCCCCCTTCACTGCATGTGCTACCTTGATAGTGTGCATCAAAGTGAGCAGCCCCTGAATCGTGAATGGCTTAGGAAATCAATTCTTGAGTACTCGTCCTTTTCAAGCTACAGGTGCCTTTTTGTTTATTGTTTGGAGACATGATGCTTACGGGTTCAGATGGTGATGCTACCAGCGCAGGCAAGCTAGTACCTTGCGAGCTAAATTGATGAGCGGCACTTATTCTCGACCTGTATGCTGATTGCTTCTCCGTTTTCCCAAGCCTGTAAGCTAGCGCTTTGATCTTGTCGATTTTGTGCTTTGTGTCGCTATAGCACAACAGAGCCTTGCTTCAGTTCGTGGTTGCAGCGCGTGGGAAATTTTCAGGCTGCAGTTTTTCTCTCGTTCGATCCACTCGACTGACCCACAGAAACTTCCTCTTAGTTCCTTATCTGCAGTTGACTCGGTAGCGGTAGCGTGCAGTCCAGCTACCTCGCTGTTTGCTCTCGGTTTGTTGTGTCCGTCAGGCTATTTCAGTGCAGGTCATGTGTTGTTCATCAGTTTGAGAGAAGTCGGGCTCGTTCGAGTTGGTAGGCTGTGCACCTTCGAGTGACATGCAAATCCAACTCTTTCTTTATTGTTGATTTTCTATCGATCCGAGGAATTCTTCTACGTACTCTCGCCACAAGTTGGCGTTGGTATTTTTTATTCGAGAACTCACTTCTTCTCTATAGAAGTTGAGTGACTCTTTTAGTCCTCCTCCGGTTCGATCTTTGCTCTTGTCGGTCGTGTGCGATAGTTTGAGGTGTCCCGCTGTGTTCCTAAGGAACATCCACCCAATCATTTGGGTCGTGGACATCTCGGTGTTCTTGCTCGTGACACCTTGCTACCAGTTAGCACGTGTGTTACTCGTCTCTCGGTTGAGTTTGCTTTTGAGGTTGGGGGTTGAGCCGATGACCCAAAATTGAAAAGGAAAATCGAGGCTCCCATTCACCCCCCCCTCGTCGCCGTTTCGGTCCTTCAATATCTCATCCATGCCTCACATATCTCACTTGCATCTAGCGTGAAGCACAATAGTGAGTCACCTCGAATATCTGGCGAGCTATCTTTCCTGGGTGCCACCCATTCTTATGTTGTGTACTGAACAAGCTTGCATCAGGTGGCAAAGTCATCAATAATATGGATGAGAACTACTGGGAGAGGCTGCGGGCACAAATTGTTTTTCATAGGCTCCTAGGAAAAATGCTTGGTTGGGACTTCAGGTTGGTCGTCAGGGTTGAATCACGAGTCCTAACATATAGGCCTAATGGGGACTTCACACCTGCCATAATATATAGGCCTCTCCCCATTAGGACTCGTGATTCAATCGATCATTCAACCCTAGGCATGTGTTTGGTGGGTGACAAGGCTGCCACAGCAAACGAGCTGAGCAAACCAACTCGGGCACCCCACGGCGCCCTGCACACCAGTATTGCCACATGCTTGTCACCACGATAGCTTCTTAATCTGCTCCTTGTGCTGCCTCGAGCAACTAAAATGTCATTGCTCAAGCAACTCCAGTGCCTCGAGGTAGCTGTGCTACTGTCATGTCGTGATTATACTGATATCAATCGATCAGACAGCAGATCGATCCGTGGGGAAATGTGACACAACCAGCAGTTATGCAAATAATTGAACATGTTTATTTGAGTTATTAAACATGTCTAATAATGCAAATATATCCCAATCAACCAATTCAAGATGGACCTAGCTAGTGAACGGAACAAAAATAAGATAGCAGAGAGTTATGGCCGTATGCAGACAGAGAGGAAACACATATTTTAGCTAAGGTGAGATTTATTGTCCATCAAGAGATTTAGGAAGAAACCAGGATTAATCGGCCCAAGAAAATCAGCAACTGGCCAGGAATCAGAGATGTTAGCTAGTACTATGAAAGACCAAGAAAATCAGCAACTGATATCAGAGATGTTAGATATAGTCCTATTTTTTTTTAGATAAAGGAAAATATATTTCCGGCTTCAGTCATCCGAGGATGCATCAGACCAACAAAATTACAACTGCAAGACAAGTGTTACAGGTAAAACAAAGTCACCCGAAAACACTGGTGCACCTTAAAAAAGAAAACATCGGTAACCCTTCCACCATAGGAGACTCGGATCTTGGCACCAACATAAGGCCCTCAGAACGTGTGCGATGAACCGCCACCTTGATGTCGGCGCCAGTAGACACCCAACGGATCTTTCACAAACGACGTCTCCAACGAAAAATGCCATCCATAGACGCCATCGCCGCCCACCCAACCGGTGTTGGTTTTCACCCGTAGAGACCCTCTTGAAGAAAAGACGGCGCCTCCAGCGAGGAAAGTGGCGCCCTCGGGCGCCACCGGCATCGTAAATGCGAGCGGCCAATGCCATGTCCCCGGGCCATGTGGTTACGCCAAACACCAGCGGCGTGCACTATTGCCGAACCGATGCGAGCGAATGCCGACGTCCATTGCCAACCTCGCCCCCCTTTCCACAACTACTCCACCTTGACAAACGCTGTGGAAGCCACATGGCCGGCCACCAGGGTTCCGATCCGAACGCCTTGACGCCGAAGCACGCATCCCCAATACGGCCAACCACTTCACTTCTCCGCCGCCGCCCGTCCGAAATCACCCCACCATGGTCGACGCACTACGACGCCCATCGTCCCCGTGTCGCGGATCAGCCCGCGACCGGGTTCTCCAATGCCCAGCATGGGCGGTCGGCTGCGCCACCATGAGAAGAAGAAGGCCCGACGGTGGATGTCACCGTCGAACGACTCTTCGCCTCCTCTCGCCCAACGCCCCTGCGCTCCACCGCCACCGCCCGTGTCGCATCGTGCCGTCCGCCTCGCCTCCAAACACTGCCTCCGAAGACTCCACCACCGCCCACCGTCGATCCGGACGGCCGGTGGATGGATCGCCCTCCTCGAAAAAGACAAAAACACCACTAGCAAGGGCACCACCGCTATGGCTGCTGGTAGGTGCGTGAGCACGCCGACCATGGCCGCTGCCCCCAAGTCCACAAGCCCCGACCACCGCCCCATCATGGCCGACCAACCATATTCCGGCCGCCATGGTGTCGGATCCCAGCGGCATCGCCACGGAGAGGGGGAGAGAGGGCGACGGTGAGGGAACCCGCCGCCCCGCCGGGACTCTGGCCGACGCCACCACATCACCGGTCGACTTGCGACTCCGATCCCCACGCGATACGAAGGCGCCGGCGTCCGCCGGTTTGCGGCTCCAGCGCCGCCACTCCACGGACAAAGGCGCCCGCCGCCGCCGTCCTGGCCGACCGCGCGGCCACCGCCGGCCAGCTCGGGTGGTGGTGCGGTGGAAGAGAGATGAAGGAGAAGGGAGTCCGGCGGCTAGGGTTGGCCTCGAGCCGCCCTCTTGGGAGGCGGCGCGAGAGTCCGTCTGATTTTTGGTTGCCACTTGTTCGTATGAGAGACTGTTCATGATTTTATGCAGCAAGAGCACAATAGAGATAACTTGCATTAGGCAAGGAATAAATTAGAAGACATTACGAAAGAAAGGAGAAGAGAAGTTCATGATCTTGAAAGGCCCTACACATTTGGGGGGCTCATGCTGTCAAACTATATGCATATGCGTGGGGATGAGCCTGAGCATGCAGATCTCCTGCTGCTGCTATGCGAATAGAGATAGACCACCGATGGCTCTCAGTGCTACACAAACTCAACTTTGCATCATAACCAATTGGACCTATGCCGCAATCACAGTTCCATGTACAAGATTGACGAACCCCATATACATCACCAAAGCTTCGTTTGTACCTAAACCTATAGTGCTGCTATGTTGACAGAGAAAATACTGAATCCTAGGTATAAAATGTTTCTTGAGAAAACATAGAGTGGTAGTCATGAGAGACCGGGCAATATAAATAGAGACATGATCATGGTGGTATTATGAAGACATCACTGTACTACCCATGGAAGGCTATTAAGCATGGATTCACTTGTTAGTCTAGGATCGCAATTACTCGCTGTATGGTGGCTGGAACACGCTATGATCACAAGAACAAAGCACTCAAACACAGCAATGGCGAAGCAACCGCCGGATGACGACCGGGAGACGGTGCCCTTTTTTCACCCACGATAAGTTCGAGTACGAGTGCCAAACCGCGTACAATGTGATACTCCACTACTCCTATGTCCGGAGCTTAAGTACAACACGATAACTCACACACTTTAGCTAAACATAACTGCTAAAACATGGATACAAGTTGCTAAGAAACACAGTCTTGGTAAACCGGCGTAACGTGGCGCGCCCCACCATCTTGCGGCGCACAGGTGTCCTCGAGTTCAAATTTGAATCTCCCGCTTCTCCCACCTTTCTTCACCTTCTGAATCGGTGTCAATCAGCAACACCGTCGGGCTTAAGCTAACATACTCCCCCTAAGCCCGACACTCCTCGAGGTTCCTCACCCCAAGCAAATGCCTCATCAGCGTCGGCTTGCCCACCGGCAAAGTGGTTTAGTCAATGAATCAGCCTTACGCTCATTTGTTCCCACCCTCTTCACAATGATCTCCCCTCTCTCTACACACTCTGTTATGAAGTGATATTTGATATCAATGTGCTTGCTCCTCCCATGGAAAACAGGATTCTTCATAAGAGCTATAGCTGAGTTATTATCAACAAAGAGAGTTACTTGCAGTTGGCTTCTTCCCACCGATCTCACCGATCACATTTCTCGACCCACAATGCTGCTGTGCCGCTCCGAGTGGCTGCCATGAATTCTGATTCACAAGATGACAGGGGTTACTATCTTCAACTTATTGGAGCTCCAGGTGATCAAATTCTCCCCCAAATAAAATGCCATGCCACCTGTGCTCTTCCTCTTCACCAAGTCAGACCCATGATCACTGTAAGAGTATCCCACCAACAGTCCTGCATTGCCTCCTTGGACATACACCAATCCAAACTCTGTACTGGCATGCAAATGCCTCATGATCTGCTTGACTGCCTTGGCATGCATCACTGTGGGTCTTTTCATAAACCTGCTAGCAACACCCACTGAATAGGATAAATCAGGTCTAGTGTGCAACAGATATCTTAAACAACCTATCATTCTTCTGTATTCTGTTGGATCCACTGCAACTCCCCCCTTATCCATATCCAGCCTGCAACCAGGGTCCATAGGCACTTTGGTTGAGTTACACTCAGCCATGCCAAATTGCTGCAGGACCTTCCTTGCATAACCTGATTGCTTCACAGTGATGTAATCTTCCTGCTGATTAACTTCTATGCCAAGGTAGTAAGACAACAACCCCAAATCTGTCATCTCAAACTCAGTCTTCATTTCATCTTTGAACTCCTTGATTTTTGCTGAACTGCTTCCAGTCACAATCAAATCGTCCACATACACTCCCACTATGACTGAATCAGTGTCATCACCTCTTATGTAGACTGCCTGCTCACTCAGACACCTTCTGAAACCAAGTTTCTTGAGGCTTTTGTCAAGTTTGACATTCCAAGCCCTTGGTGCTGTTTTTTTCCATCCATATAGAGCCTTGCTCAATCTGAACACATGCTGCTCTTTTCCCTTCACAACATAGCCTTCAGGTTGTGAAACATAGACCTCCTCCTGCAACTCACCATGCAGAAAAGCAAACTTCACATCAAGGTGATGAACTCTCCAACCAAGATTAGCCGCATATCCCAAGAGTAACCTTATCAGATCCGGTTTGGCAACAGGGGCAAAAACTTCCTCATAATCAATGCCAAACTTTTGCACATACCCTTTTGCAACTAATCTAGCTTTGTGTTTCAGCACAATCCCTTCTGAGTTCTTTTTCAGTTTGTAAACCCACTTTAATCCAATGGGCTTCTTCCCAGTTGGCAACTTAACCAGTTCCCAAGTTCTATTCTTCTCAATAGATTCCATCTCCTTAATCATGGCTTCCTCCCAAATCATGATGACCAGCAGCCTCCCCAATAATGTAGGTTCTTACGATCAACCAACAAAGCTTCCACATCACTTTCCACTTCGAGTCAACCAACTCAATCTCAACGGTGTCATCATAAATCTCATTTAATCCTCTGAATCTCATAGGCTCACTGCTGTCACCTGAGCTTGGTGTGGAATTGTTCCCACTAGAGGTACTATGTGAAGGTGTCATGAAACCTCGCATCGCCTGAATCGGATCCCGAGTTACCCCGATTTCCTGCATTTGGTGACTGTAGCAAATCCGACAACTGGTCGAACTGAGCTGTAGCCCCATCTGCATCTGTCTCCTCTGACTCAACCTGAATCTCCTATTCATTCTGAGCATCTCCACTGCTTTCACCAAAAGAAACACTCTAGTTTCACATTCGAGATTATCCACAAATTCAACTGAATTGTTCTGCATTGCTCCAACACTGAATCCCAATTCCACAATTTTGATTCTTCAAACACAACATCCTCACCGACAATGACTTTGTTCTTTGTCGGGGGTCATACAATCTGTGTGCCTTGCTACCTTCTTCAACTCCAAAGTAGATTAAAGCTTTGCTTCGTCATCAAGCTTCTTTAAGTGTGGAGCACTGTTCTTTGCATGTGCAATGCATCCAAACACTCTCAAATGCCCCAAAGATGGCTTCCTCCGTGTCCAAGATTCATATGGGGTAATTGTCACCCAAAATTTTTGTTGGCAATGCTGAGCAAATATACGTAATGCCCGACGGCCTTCTCCCCAAAATCTTCCCCGGATTTTCATACTTTTTAGCAGTGCTTTCTCGCCATATCCATCACAAATTCCTATTTCTTCTCTCCACTACTCCATTCTCCTGTGGAGTAAAAGGTGCTGTGAATTGCCTTTTGATTCCAGCTTGTTCACAAACCTTTGCAAAAGCAAATCCCGCTAGAAACTCTCCCCCGTCGGACACGAAAGTGTCTTTATCTTACACTCAGTGAAGTTCTCCACTTCAGCTTTGTACTTGACAAAGGCTTGCACTGCTTGGTCTTTGCTTTTCAGCAGAAAAACATTCATCCATCTAGAATGATCATCAACTAACAGCATAAAATATTTGTTCCCTCCAGCTGTAGCAGGTGTAATAGGACCACAAAGGTCTACATACACCAATGAGAGTTTACTTTCAGCATGCCACTGAGCATTCTTAGGAAAAGGTAACCTAATCTGCTTAGCTGACAAACAATCAGTGCACACTTGCTCTGGATGGCTAATTTCAGGTACCCCACTAGCCAACCCCTTACTCACTAGCAATTTCAGTGATCTAAAATTGACATGGCCAAGTCGACCATGCCAAAGCCAAGCCTGATTCTCAATGTTCACCATCGACAAGAGGGTTCAACTGTTTTCAAATCAATCTTATACATTCTCAAAGATCTCTGAACTTTCATGATCAATCTATTTGGGTTTTTCTCTGACACCTCTAACCAGTCATCATCAAGCACGACTCTATGACCAATTTCAGTCAACTGACCAAGACTAATCAAATTGCTACGCAGCTTGGGAATGTAATAAACATCAGACAACACCCAATGATCACCTGTTTTCCCTTGAAACAGTGCAGTACCCCTTCCCTGAATCTCTACAAAGTAGAATCATCACCGAAACGTGCCTTGCCGGTGATGGCATGATTCAACTCTCTGAACTTGTGACGATCACCTGTCATGTGGTTACTAGCACCATTGTCCGGATACCAGCGACGGCTTCGATGGAGTGCCACCACTGCCGGATGAAGCTCGGCAACACCTTGGGCTCATTCAAACACTCCTTTCTCGAGCGGCGGCTTACGTCGTGCATCTGCGCGGTCCCGAGTACATCATTTCCGCGCGAGCAACACCGGCTCCTTCTCCTCGCCTCTTGCAAAGTGTGCCTCCTCCTCCTTCTTCTCCTCCGGGACACCGATTTGCATAGTGCCCGTAGTTGTGACACTTGAAGCACTTTATGTGGCTTTTGTCACGCTTTCCGCGTCATCCTTGCCACCTGCACCTCCATTGCCGCGGCCACTTGCACCCCGCCCGCGACCACCCACGGCCCGCGGCCCGCGTCCGCCGCTGCCTTCACTTCTTTTGGCCTTCCCGAGGACTCTCCTCCCGAGTTCTTACGTCGGGCCTCCCACTCGGCTGAGTGAGGAGAACATGACCACCACTCTCCGAGCGTCCCATTGCCGCCATTCCGTCGCGTTCGCTCGTCGAAGGCCTTCAACCTCCGGATTGCATCACCAAACGCCAACTTCTTCATGTCGCACGAACGCTCGTCGGAGCCACCACGTTGAGGTAGCGCTCCGGCATGATGTCGAACAGTTTGCGCGCCAGGTCGGGATCTTCGGGTTTCCCCCAAACCGTTGTAAGCGCGACATCGCCGTCAACCTGCCCACCAACCGATCCAAATATTCATCGCCCTTCATCCGGATCGAGTCAAAATCGCTCTTGAGGGTCTGCAACCTTGCTTCCTTCACCCGCTCCTCACCGACAAAGCGCGCCTTCAAGGCATCCCAAACCTCCTTTCCCCGTCTTCCTCGATCGACCTGCATCGGCAGATCGTCGGAAATGCACCGCAAGAGGTTTGCCTTGACCTTCTTGTCTTTGGCGGTTGCTTTTGCTGCATCCGCCGCCCGACAGCACCGTCGCCGATGATCCTGTCTCCGGCTCCACCACACCCCACTCATCTCGATCCTCCATAATCGCTTGAACTCGAATACACCAACTGGTGTAGTTCGAGATCGTCAAACTCGGGTACACCTGACGCAGCTCTCCACCGCGCCCACCCTCGCCGCCCGGCACAATGGACATGATCTTGATCTCGGTGTGTCTCCGCAAGTAACCTCGCTCTGATACCAGATGTTAGTCTAGGATCGCAATTACTCGCTGTATGGTGGCTGGAACACGCTATGATCACAAGAACAAAGCACTCAAACACAGCAATGGCGAAGCAACCGCCCGGATGACGACCGGGAGACGGTGCCCTTTTTCACCCACGATAAGTTCGAGTACAGAGTGCCAAACTGGCGTACAATGTGATACTCCACTACTCCTATGTCCGGAGCTTAAGTACAACACGATAACTCACACACTTTAGCTAAACATAACTGCTAAAACATGGATACAAGTTGCTAAGAAACACAGTCTTCAGAAACCGGCAGAACGTGGGCGCGTCCACCATCTTGCAGCTGCACAGGTGTCCTCGAGTTCAAATTTGAATCTCCCGCTTCTCCCACCTTTCTTCACCTTCTGAATCGGTGTCAATCAGCAACACTGTCAGGCTTAAGCTAACATTCACAACTCAAGAAGTTAAGATAGCACGTCACATATGCACATGGCGAGATTATTAGTCTGACATAAAAATTACTCGGAGAGCAAAATATTGAATATAGTTGCTTACAAGATGATATCCGGAGTGCACCTCTACTGTGGTGGGTCCTGTTATTTGGTAGCTTATCCAGAGTGCTGCTCTACCTGCGGGTGGTGCTACGCAGGAAAAGAGTGGCAATGTCCATGATGTGAACACTGAAATGGTCGACGCAGCGGAAGCGATCGTAATTTATTTTTTCCCTTTGGCACCCATTCATAACAAGAGCTTGGGGCACCAAACTGTAACACATTGATGCAATGCATTGTGGCTGGGAAAATTGTTACTAGGAGTGGAGGACGACTTCACCCTGATTTTTATATCCTCAGCCGTAATGTCGTCATGAGAGCAATCCAATTTATGCTCATGAGGCTATCGAGGCTTTTTGCGTGGGTTGGTGATGTGATTGCTACGGAGAATATCTATTCACTCAAGCATAGATCCTTTTTTTTTTTTGTGTCGAATTGCAGCATGGATCCTGCAACGTCAATATATATGTCCAGGAATTTGAGGATTGAGCTAAGTCGGCGTGTCTCTTGACTCCATCTATCTGTCCACTTCAAGCAGACTACATGGGGTATCCCCAAGGCAATAATGAGCCTGCAAGTGATGAGGCATTTGATAAGGAATTTTATTCCCAATACAAACCAGTAACACTGCTGCAATTTTTCGTGTTGTTAGAGGTGAAATCATGAGTTTGGTTGATGTGTACTAGCCATGTGTGCCGGAATGTCTTACGTTTTCAGGAATTATATTAAATATAAAATTACATAATTTACTCTTGTAATAAGTGTATTTTGTTAGAAAAGACTTCTTTGGCTTGAATCTGAAATCTGCTTATATGAACTCTTTCAGGCTCCACATCCATTCCAATAGAACGACCAAAACAAGACATGTTGATGCTACTGCACCACCAACATAGGCAGGGCTGGAAAATAACTTATAGAGCAAAACCATAGTGACATTAAGATTTGCATGGAAATAGGACAATTAACTGACCACAACGACGTGATAGAAATATATATGGCATTGACGTTATACATAAGTGCTATAATACTCTCTTTACCTACTAGGACTTAATACCTTCATCTCAAACAAATCTGAGCCCTTGATTTTTTTTTATGTTCTGATCTAATTAATTAATGGAGGAAAAGACAAACAAAATTATCGTAAGCCCATGTTACAGATACAGATACAGATCCAGATAGTGCCACTTCCTTTTCTGAGTAGCCTAGCTAATGATCCTCCAGCAAACCCACGCGATGACAGCAAGACGGCAGTCCACGGGCCGCCGACAGACACTGCTGCTGGAAGAATCTGGACAGGGCTGACATATGCATGCTCAGGAGAGTACAAGAACCGATGCCTGAAGAAATCGACATGCAATGGATCTTTCCTTGGTGCCACCCATTCACATCAGACCACCAAAGTTGCTGGACAGCGCCAGCAGGAGGCACTAAATTCATCACTAGCTTAGTGGCTCGAAGACAGACAATGGTGCTAACCAGGACAGGGGAATGATCCAAGGGGCCAAAACCGCTCCATTTTATATATGCTCCCCTGTGCCAGCGGTAACTGCTTAGTTGGTGGAAAATTAAAGGCAAAGGAGGATATTGGGCATTCAAAAGTGTGGTAAAAAATACCAGTATTACATTGTCATGATATTGAATTGGTCCATCCAGATAATGTTAATTAATTAATGTTAAAATAAATTTAATAAAACGATGGACCATAACGTATTTAAAAAAAATAAATAGATTCAAGAATATATATTTGGGAGGCCATCTCAGTTAATCACAACTCATAGACGTGGTTGCTTACCTCCTAAGTAGATTGAGGGAGGCAGGACTCTTGAGATGGTGGGGGACTCAGATCCCCATGATCGACCAGACTCCATTAATAGGCGTGACATGTTACCATAGGAGGCTGGTTCTTCGCCGAGAGGGTGGGCCCCTCGGCGAAGGCTTCGCCGAAAGTGGAAATGTACCGCACCGTTGGCGAAGGCCCTACAGGGAAATTTTCGTAGGCAATGACGATTCACCGAGAGCCAGGTATCCATCCACTCGGCGAAGCCTTCCGCCGACGGCCAACTTTAGCTCTCGGCAAACAAAATGGCCGTTAACGGCAGTCACACTAACAACGGTTACAAATACCTTTGCCGAGCGCCTCAACCTCAACACTTTCGGCAAAAGGAATTTTCTTATTTTTCTCTAAAAAACTTTGTCGGCGTAGTTGGAATTGCTGCTCTCGGCAAGGCACGCTTGCCGACACCATACTCGGCAAAGACGGTGGCATTTTCTATTTTTTTATCCTTTTCCATGTTCACAAACAGACACATATACAACATTTCTCATGTATTTCACATCCATTCAATCACAAAACACATATATATCACATTGACCACATATATATCACATACGGCACATATAAAGGCAACTCATAGTCATCAAGTTCCACATATATATATCCATGATCCAAAAATAGATTAAGTGGTCTAATATCCATCACAAGTCATCAAGTCTAGTTCTAACTCATAGTCATCAAGTCTCAATGTACTCAACAAAACTAGCAACAAAACCTCAAGCCTGATGGTGGAGCTTGCACCAGCAGTGGGTGGTCCAAATTACCAATGCACTCAACATAGGAAGCTTCGCAAATGCTCTCGTCGCGAAAACTTGTGACACTTACCGGCAAGCCACTCACCTGATCATTGCATTTTGCCCAGCTATCATAGACTCCAGGAACCTCGCCACGGTATACAACATACGAAGCCATAGCCTTAAGAAAGTAGAAACAAATGTTAGTCACAGTTTGATGACAAAGATGAGGCAATATAGATGGGGCCTCAGCATCAGATAGTGTAGCCTTTTGCTAAAAAGAACATCGAGCTTCTCACCTCCCCTTGATGCTCTCATAGCATGAACAAGTGAGGATCATGGAGAAAGTGAGTAGCTTGATATTCTTTCTTTTGAGTAGCGGCAAATGCTTTGCATCACAGGCCACCATTGCATAAAGGGACTCGTCATAGGTGCACATCAATCATTATTGCTGCTAAAGCAATTTCATTGTAGCCATGGAACCGTTACTACACCCATACCCAGCCATCAGTGAGCTAAGTGAGCTCTAGTTGCTTGGGCATGGATGTTAGTCACGGTTTGATGACACCATGAGGTAATAAAGATAATACAGCTCGGATTCATGGCACTAACACCATAGTCATAAAATGTAAGCATTTCAAAATCAATTATCAAAAATAAGGCCTCAATTGGATCATTGGCGAAGCACAAAATGAGATAGGAGAACAACAGAATGAAAATAAGAGCAAAGCTTCCATGGGTGGCAAGAAAAGCAGGTGGCCTCAGCTTTTCAGGAAGGTTTGTTTCATAGGCTGCTAATAAGAACATGGAACTCCTCACTTCTCCTTGATGCTCTCAGGTCATGAATAAGAGATCATGGAAGTGAGGAGCTCCATGTTCTTTCTTTTGAGCAGCGGCAAAAACTTTGCATCATAGGCAACCATTGCATAAAGGGACTCAGTCATAGGTGCACATTGATCATCATTGTTGCCAAAGCAATTTCATGGTAGCCATGGAACCATGGCTCCACCCATGCCCAGCCATCGTGAGCTAAGTGAGCTCTAGTTGTTAGGGGTTGGATGTGAGCCATGATTTGATGACTAACACTACTACAAAATTGATTTTACATGGTGTTCCAATTTTATTTTCCGTGGCGGGCATTTGAGAAACCGCCATGGAAAATAGGTGGCCTGACACCCCCTCCGGGCAGGGAAAAAACCGCCGCGGTTAATCGATTAACCGTGGCGGACTTTTAACAATGCCCGTCATGGAAAATCACTATTAACCGTGGGCGGACATTGTTAAAAAACTGCACGCAAAATCAGCAAATGACGGTCACGATAAAATCGAGCCCAATTCTAGCAGCCCAAAAGCCCATACCAGCCCACTAATAGATGGTTCATATAAAAAAGAGAACAACACTCCCATCCCTAACCCTAACACTCTCTTCCCGCCCCTCTCTCTCTCTCATCCGGCCCGACCTGCACACCTCCCTCCCCTCTCTCTCACCCCGACGCGCCATTCTCCCTCCCCTCCCCATTCTTCCCGACGCGGCGGCCTTGGAGCGGCCGCGGCGCGGCGCCTGGGCACCCAAGCCGGCGCGCCCCCTCCGTCTGGCGCCCGAGAGCCGGCCCCTCCCTCTCCCCCCTCGGCGAGGCGGCACGTCGGCGCGGGAACCGCCATGGCGGCGGCGGTCCCCCAAGGACGGCGGTGCTCCTCGGCGTGGATCCGGCGTCCCCGAAGCGCGGATCCGGCGTCCCCGAGCGCGGCTATTGCGTCCCCATCTACGGCGGTGCGGCGGTGTCGGCGTCCCGTCCTCGAGCCCGTCCGGCGTCCTCGAAGCTCCGATCCGGCGTCCCGAAGCGCGGATCCGGCGTCTTGGGCGGCGGCGCGGCCCGGGCGGCGATGGCGTGGCGGCGGCGAAGCTGCGCCGGCGGTGGCGACACTCAAAACCCCTAACGGGCCCAGATCTGGGGCCGGGCCCGACCGAGCCCGTTAGGGTTTCGAGTCCGGATTTTCTTTTTTATTATTATTTTTTATTTATTAACCGTGGGCGGGCATTGTAACGAGTCCGCCACGGTTAATCGATTTTGCATGGCGGGCATGGAGTCCGCCACGTTAATCGAACGATTAACGTGACCCTAGCCCGTGGCGACCTAATGCTAGTGATTTTCGAAAAGGTTTTGTTATAGATTGGATCATGGACTGCCCAAAGAGGGAGATCTCCAACATGTGTTAACAAAACTCAACCTCAAATCTTCGTGGTTTTACGCAGCCCAAGATCCAACCTTGCACAAAATCTTTTCCAAATTTTTATCACAAAGGTGTACACATGCGATATCACGATGACTCGTAAAATTTCATGATTTTTCAACTTTGTTTTTTTTATAGAATTCTAAAATGATCCAGCCACAAGCGAGTGGACATGTTTCGCGCACAAGATGTTTGAATTCGGGGCATGGACCACGCTGAGGACTCAACATACACTCACAAGCATGATTTTTCCAATTCTAAAATGATCCACCACAAGCGAGTGGACATGTTTCGCGCACAAGATGTTTGAATTCTGGGGCATGGACCACGCTGAGGACTCAACATACACTCACAAGCATGATTTTTCCAATCATTTAGATCTATTATTTGAATGACTTGTAGTTCAAAATTTAGTTTGGAAAAAGAAATTCAAATAAAAGATGAAAATTCAAGAAATATACTAAAAAGTTGGAAAAAAATTCCAAACTTCAACATGGAGCTCAAAATACTGTAGAAATGCTACAGAAAAAAAATACGGAAGGCAAAATCCAAAAAGAATTAAATATTTGCCGAGAGCCTAGCCGGGCTCTCGGCAAATATGATCGCTTAGAGAGCAACCCTGGTAAGCTCTAGCCAGAGGGCATGGTAGGTGGGGCCCATAGGCGGTCGGTTTGCTGCGATGAAAAAGAAAATGTCGGGCACCCCTTTGCCGAGAGGTCAGCGGCGCAGCCCCCGGCAAAGACGCCAATCTCTGCCGAGCGGATAACACATGTTCCTCTGGGCGAAGATGCGTGGGTGAACAACATCAGGTTCAACGTGCCTCTGCCGAAGTTTGTACTGTCGCCGTGGGACCTCCTCTCGGCTAAGGTTTGATTTGCCTAGGGTTGCTCTTTGCCGAGGGACATCCTCTCGGCAAAGCCGCATTCGCCGACGGTTGTGTTTTAGCGAGAAAGGCCGTCGGCGAAGATTTAGTTTGCCGAGCGCCGCGCGTTCTGCCCCTCGGCAAATCACAGTCCCAACGGCGAAGGTTCATTTTCATGTAGTGCATGAGGCCCAAGAATAGGCCCAGTAAGCCCGCTACCTGTGTCACGTATATATACCAGACTCTCTCTCCCATTCTACCTCTATCTATCTCGGTGTCCATGCTAGTCGAGCTCCGTCAACAGCGTATACACCCTCTACCTCTACAAAAGAAAAGTAGCTCATGGCCAGTCATGGGGCCACATGTCATGCCTGCCAGGTACCACACGCTGATAACCTTACTCGCATGGTGTGGACTCCGTTTGAGCTGGACTTCTCACTTATCACTTGCTTTCCTTAGTCACAAAATAAATAATTTTCTAAGGTTTAAATTCTGACCCAAAATAAATAACATTCTACACAAACATGGAACACTGCCTTCTAATACAGGACCTAATTAATCATGTGTGCCCGCAAACCATGTCATTGGTTAGCCGCTACGTAGCTGCAACGTCTGATCCTTGAGCAGAGACAGCAGAGAGGTGACTGATCCCTATCCAACTCCAAGTTCAGTTGCACCATCGAATCGCCTTGCAAGCTCTCTTTTCCTGGTGCCTACCATTCACATGATGATACAAGGAAGGTTGTGGCAAGGCAAGTGGCAAAGAGTGTCAGACTTGTAAGATGGAGAATTTACACAAACCAGGGTGTTGGTGTGGTTGCTCGCTTGAAATACCGAGTGGCAAAGGGGAATAGGAGTGTATCGGAAGATCTGGGCACTGTGTTTTATGCTACTCACTATGCTCCCCATGGTAACGAGATGGCTGAACCAACCCACTACATTTCCTATTGGACTGCTTCTCTGCCATGACCCAATCTCTTTGCTGAGTGCAAATAGATATATGGTTGTGCTTGTCTTCAACTTTTAAATTGTTACCTTGATGCGTTCAACCACCATTGATGTTTTATGGGTCGACTTGAGGTCATGTAAAATTATATTACAGCTTTGACACCAATTTCTGATCACTACAAGTTGTGATGTTCTCACATTATATTACAACATTGACACCAATTTAAAATTAGTAAATGTGTTCTATGATCCATGTAAAATGTATTCTAGATCGGCAGAACTAGTGCCAGGATGCTGGCTTCCGTCTAGATGCCATTGGGGTCGGCGACCATGCATATGATGGGTGGGGTGGGTGCAGCAGCAGTGGCTCGTACAGCACATCACACATGTCTCGGGATGGAGCTTCTGGGTATGGTCTCAGCAGCATGTACCTCGCCGGTAACGTGTAGCGCACAGAATAACGATGCTGCACAGAGCTGGGTGATGGCATGCGGTGGCATCAGCGCGCATAGGACTTGAGAACACACATTTCTCAAGGGAGCGTCCGTTTCCGGTCGCTTGGGGCCTATCGTTATCGTTCAAATTTTATATTGCCGAACAATAATATTTTCTCAGATAAAATGTTTTGTCTCGATCTAAGATGGAGAACTGTATATGATTGATGGACTATATTATTGCGCACCAAATCTAAGGTAGAAGCAGCGATATCACGTTTTTCCTCTGAGAAATGAACTGATGGCATGTGGCAAACGCCTTCACAACTTTCTCATCTTCATGGCAGGCCGTTGAGTTTTTAACTCATGCATACCATCAAAGTGTTGAGCAGGTGAATAATGTACAGGCGCACCAAGCAAGCTGCCTTTTAATTTCTCAGTGCAACGGACTGAAATGAGACAACGAACGAAGGTCACATGAGTCACAGTGCAAGCATCTGCTAAGATGGACGTCTCGATCCGGCTGATGGAGAACGAAACATCATGGGAGCTAGGTTGTCGATTGTCTGGAATGCATATGCTGAGTGGAAATGTAACCAGTAGTGTATAGCAAGATGTATGCATCCTGTTTTATGCTCCTCACACGCAGGATGGTAACGTGGTGGCTGAGCTCAGGTCATCTGATCCATTACTTTGCACAGTGCCAACCTAATTTCAACATCCTTTTTCTTATATATTGTGGGATGGACAGCTTGTTTCTCCGGTATATATAAGCATGGCTTCGTCTTAGTTCCATCGCACCCCTCTATATATGCTCCACTTTCCCTACTCCACACATACAAACACATGTACACTGATAAACACAATATCAGTGTGTTCATCGTCCCATTCTGCATCAAATGTCTTAGTTGTTGCTCATCGATCACTCCTATATGTAGCAGTATAGTGATAAAATATTCATCCATCTCAAGATCCTAGTTTGCATTAGGACTGGGATGTATCAAGAAATCATTCAGGAACTCAGAGGTTTTTGCTGCTACTAAATTGGCAGCTGTTCTGATTGTATCAATTTAACTTCTTATTTATATGAAATACAAGACTAGCTAGACTGAGCTTGTGTGTTTAGGTTGCCTGGGTATATGTCATTGCTTCGATCAACTTTTCGCTGACTACGTCCTGTTTGTTTGCTCATTTCGTGTTGGTGCTGGGGGCTTTGCCCCACGGTTTTTGCTCAAAATCTAGGCTGCTAATCTGCCCACACTTCATCACTAGTATTTGTTAGAGTGTGCAGCGGGGCCCAACTCCCTACAGCCACAAGCTGGTAGTACCGTGGCACAGCCATCAACAGGGGCTGGCCATTAGATTAGAGTAGTACCACGGATTGCAACGGCCAAAGAGCACAACAAGTCACGCAGAGCATCGAACCTGCAGTGTTGGGTTCTTGGGATTCAAATGGCGAAAAAATTCAGACCCAACTTCAAGTGATGAATCTTGGATGTTTTGAAAATTTCAGAACATGATTCATTTGTGTTAACCAGTTAAAATTTTTGTTTTTAGCTAATATTTGGCTTATTGTAAAGATCACTATACTATGCTATATGCTATTATTAAAAATTAATAGTATACTAACTCTCAACATCAACGAAAGACGCTTCTCTTAGGTTCATGGTGTCTATAAAAAAATAAATAAGTACTACAAACTAGATGTGACAAGATGGAAAACATGTATTGATGCACCTAGACCAGGCATCTTTCTTTTTTTCGAAACCGGGCACTTAGCCCGTACTGCATTAAGAGAAAACGGATTGTGGCATTACATCCCCGCAAGCGCCCATGCGAGATGCAAGGGAACTCACGAGGCGGGGCACACTAACAGAAGTCACCGGCTGCAACGGTGGAGCTTAGAGTGTTGTGACTAACTAGGAAACTAGTTTTGCGACATAGGAGAAGTGCGGCACGCTGGCTATCCCTAGAGCAGGCATCATATAGATTGTAGAGGATTTAGGGGCTGCCCTGGCACATACTCCCTCCATCTCAAAATAGATGTCATTCTCGCTTCCCGAGAAGTCAGCGTTTTCAAAATACCGACAATTATATATTTAAATATATAAATACTTATGCTAAGTAATTGGTATCATCGGAAAGATTTTGAAGTCTAGTTTTTTAACAAATTTATATGGAGATTTGAATGTTGCACGTATTTTGTACAAATGTAGTTAAAGTTGAAAAAGTTTGACTGCACGCTTCCCATAATGACATCTATTTTGAGATGGAGGGAGTATGCTCAATTACTATGTAGTATCATCAAACGAAGACTACAGTATGGTTTGGAGGCAAAGCTCACCTTAAAAAAACTGGGTCCTGCTTCTGTGACCCTATCTTTTTGAACTTACATATAAGGCCCCAAAATAAATTACCATGTCATCGGTTATTACAAAGCGACAGAGAAGTTCTGCAACGTCCACTCGGTCAGGAGAGAAATGACTGATCCCTATCCAAGTATTCAGTAACACAGCTTTCAGAACATTCACATCTTCTCGTGGCTGGCATGCTGCTAGTTACTGATCACATGCATGCCTGATGCCTCAAAAGTCATGGAAGTGAACGGCTGTGCCACCTTGCAAGCTCCCTTTTCTCCCGGTCTCCCCTCCCTCTTCACCCCAACTTCTCCCGATCTTCCGGTCTCCACTCCACGCAGACGCAGCCCCAACTTCTCCCCTCCCTCTCCCGACGTGCCACCTTGCAAGCTCTCTTTTCTCAGTGCCTCCCATTCACATGATGAGACGATGACAGTTGTGGCAAGTAACAAAGAAGTGACTCTCATGCTTGTAAGAAGGGGAAAGACACACCAGGGTATGCTCCTCACGAGGCTTCTCATGTATGGTAACGAGATGGTTGAGCCTTGCAGGGTCGTAGATTATTCATTCGGCCACCTACTTGCTACGTTTATATTGGACTGGTTGTCGGCCATGACCCAATCGCTTCAATGAGAGGAAATATATATATGTGTGTGCTTGTCTTTATCTTTTAATTATTACATTGATGCGTCCAACCACCATTGATGTTTTATCTGGATCGACTTCAGGTCAGCACATGTTCCACATTATGTTTCAGCTTTTGACACCAATTTAAAATAGTAAAAATGTTCTATCATTAATGTAAAATGTATTCCAGCGGATTTGCGAGAAAACCAATTCCCCTTGTTATGAACACAAAAATGTTCTATCAGTACGTGCAAGTGTCCTATGTTGTGACTGTCCTTCACTTTTGTGATCCACAACCTGAAAGCCATAAAAGGATCTTTTGCATGCCCTTGCTGCAATCAAGCATGTTCTTCTCACATCCACAGAGATGAGTTTATTGTTCATGTGGACCATGAATAGCTCCCTAAGAATGAGAGAGCAGATAGCCTGTAAAGGTATCATGACAAATCTCTGGGGTGCAAACTGCGAGGCAGGAGACAGCTTAGTGGTCCTCTGCTTGTGATAAGGAGAACATACCATGAACCACTGAAGTGATCCAAATTGCACCTAATTCATGAGACAGATGCAGTGGAGCAGATTTCAGCTTTAATCAAGAACAAACTAATGATGGTTCCACTCATCTAAGTAGTGCATCATTCAGAGATGGATGAAGCGAAGCAGTTTGGGGATGGAATCAACAGACTTAGAATGGACAAAAGGCTAATGTGTTGCCTTAAAAAAGAAACAAAAGACTAATGTGGCCTTGAATATGCTAGAAGTATAGTTGGTAGACGATGGGCATCAATTGTAAGACAGGATGAGACTATTCACATCGCCTAAAAATATTGTTTTGTAACCATTGTAATTAAGAGAGAAATATAATTTTCTTCACGTGCTCATTGTTTTCATGTTTACCTTTTTTTACTTTTCTGCCACTAGTACGCAAATCTCTTTTACAGTCGGCATCAATTTCTTACAAAAACGGCAGAGAGCACTGTAGCTAGCAAACCGTTTTTTTCTGAAGCATTAGGTGCAGTATTTCCCAATGGTACATGACAACTGCCACTGTACCACTGTTCTATGAAGAATACTGCACCTAATGCTTCAGAAAAATATCACACCAAGCTTCAGCCATCTTCAACAAGCTGCTCTGTTTTATTTTGTATTGTTTATAATACAACTTCAATGTACTTTGCTATAACATCGACCACACAGCTCTTTTTCCTGGAAGGTGTGCCACCTATTTACATGACAGGACCCTGTGATTGAAATCATGAGCGGCAGCTCCTGGAAGAGGAGAGGGCACTCATATGTTTCTCAGGATCAGAAGAACTGTGACAACTGTTTACTCAATCCTTTCTATGCTCGGCTACTGTCAATTTTGGTCCCGAACAAGTGTTTCAAATAAATTAGCCTTCTCTTAGCTTTCATGCCTTCACCTTCCTCTCTCTGATCCATATATGTAATGGTGTAATTCGTCCAAAAAAAATGTAATGGTGTAGAAGTGAGGTTTTGCTTCGATCTTAGGAGAACACAATAATTATGCAGAGACAGTGCGCTCACAGCACAGGTTTCAAATGCCTATAGTAGACGTATGATAGATGGAGTTCCGCTTTACATATGCTCAGTCAAGTTCTGTAGTCTATTTGATGACTCCGGACTTCCCTAACTGAACTGTTGGACTTTTCATCCTCACCATCAGTGCGATGTAAGATCAGTTTTCTTGGTGCCACTCATTCTCACATCAGAGCGAAGGGTCGTGGCTTGGAGCCGTGATATTAAGTCATCGGAATTTTATCAGGAACGTACGACCAGGGTGAGAGAACAAAGTAGATAGAGGGACCTCGGTTTGCTGGATTCGTTTTGTCAATATTGTAAACTGGGAGAGGACGGTGAGGGCATGCACAAGTCGACCAGATATATGGTAACTGGCCAGCGAAGTGAGGAATTAAGGCAGCTGAAAAATAAAAAAAGAGTTTGCATAAAAAAATAGAGACTGAGAAGCAAGACTACATTAATTCAAATTCAATGCAAACTCAATGTTCAATTGCTACCAAATATTAAAAGTAAACGTTTCTTAATCTACATTCTTTTATTCCCAAAGTACCCTTATCTTTGTTCAGTCACAAGCCATACATATATATAATAATGTCCTCACACCTTCATTCCTATATTGCACAACCTTTACAACATTTTATAGCGCTGTTTCATTTTACGTTCCGGACTCCACACGCTTTCACCTGTCCGCCTCATATTTCCAAAGTTCCTACCTAGTATTTTTAGTTTCCATTTTGCACCCAATGTTTCCACTTTTTAAATATTATAACAACGGTTAGTACGCATACATTTATGGAGGGTGGGGGCACACTTAAGAGTCACCTCCGAAAAGTCCGATTTATGTTGTCTCTTGGCAAGGGGAAGATGTCCTGCCTGCCGCATCATAAACTAAAATGTCCACCTTTTGAAAAGCCATCCTGGGCCACCGTGTCGATATTCGACGGTGATGGCCAAGTCCGGGAGAGCAAAAAAGATGGTGGATGTGAATGGAGAAGTGTAGTTCGGGCTTGGGTCGTTGTAACACTGATGTAATATTTCCGCAATCTCAGAGACTTTGAGATGTGTTTTCCTTGGTCATGAGACAAACAACCTTTTGTTATTAGAGACGCTTCAAGATGAAAAGAGTCTCTGATAACTTATTATCGCTGTCACATTAGTTTGGTGGCCATTGATGACACCCAACGAGAGACTCCTCTAGTTTGCTTGCCATTGATGACACCTTTGTGGAGGGCTTTTGACTGATGGACTATGTCATTGGTTACTAACTACACACAGTAGCAGCAAGGTCTTATCAGTGATGAAGAACTAATCCATGTCTTCATGGCAAGGTGCCGCCACTGATTGGATCTATGCTGCAAGGGTCATGGTTGTGAGTATTGACTGCACTAAATCTCCGTGCAAGATCCATTTTTCTCGGTGCCTCCCATTCACATGATGAGATGATGAAGGTTGTGACATCCAAGTGACCAAACTATGAGTGTCAGCCTTGTAAGATGGTGAAAGACACCAGGGGGTCCGTGTTGTTTCGGTATGGAATGCCGACTTGAAAAGGCAATTATAAGTGTATAGGAGAAAGTCTGGGCACTCGCTTTTATGCTCCAAAGGGTAATGAGGTACCTTAGCATCTCAAGACATGAGCTAAGTGTTGATGATTCATTTGGCCACCTACCGTGTACATTTCCTATTTGACCGCTTCTTGGCCAATACACAATTCACTTCCGTGATGTTTTAATTATTTGTTTGATGCACTAATTAGCCAACCATTATTGTTTTATTTCAGTTTTTTATGCAGATTTTTAAGAGAAATATTAGCCTAAATATTATTTTTCATTTGAAAGAGAGAAACAGAGTAGGAGTCTAGAGCCAAGACATGGTAAAAACAGAGACCAAGGAATAAGCCGGTCATGGTCTTACGGACACCATATCTTGCACGTGCAAATAGTGCCCACTATTGATGGACTACATTTTAGTTTCAAAAGTCTATGTCAACTCGACGTATTGCTGAGAGTGTAATCAAAGTTTCATTTATAGAAAATCAAATGAAAATTAATATATTACAGATGCATGACAAGAATGTCAATAAGTAAGAAATCTTAATATTTTATTTTATGCCTTGACTAGCAATGCTCAAAGCTGAAAAACTGAATTAATTTATAAACCAATCAAAGGAACTAGATTAATTAAAAGAGGATGGTTCTTACAATAACAAGAAACTCAAAACGAGAACTAGTGAACACAAATGAAGAAGAGAGTGCAGAGAGGGCCTCTCGGTGCAACGTAGTCCTGCTACGATGGATCGTGTTAACCGCAGCTTACCCAAGCTCCACGTCTGTTGTTTTCACTCTTTTTTTGTCTCATGTCTGCCTAACAATAAATGTGTGGCCAACCATATAAGCAAACAATAAATATGATAATATATTTGGACAGATGGACAGTTGCTGCTGTGGTGTGATGGGAGCAGGCAATATATAGAAAGCACAGGAAAAAGTTTGGCCAAGTGACTTGTATTGGAACTATTTTTCTTTCTTTACAATTATAACACACATATAAGATAACCTTCACCAGTACTCTGTTATTATCTTCAACCTGCGGCTCTGTCTTATTTTTCATTGTTTATAACAAAACTGCAATGTACTTTGCTACATGGACCATGCACCTCCATTTTATTGGTAGGTGCCATCCATTTACATGAGTCGACCCAGTGCTGGAAGCATGTGTTGAAATGCAGTGCTTGGAAAGTGGAGACATAGAAGCCAAGAGGTAGATCAAGGCCTGCGAAGAATTATGGTCACCAGTTCAGAATGCATAGATGGGAGCTGCTGGAAGTGGAGATTGAGTGCACTCATTTTTATGCTTCTCAGGTTCAGTAAGAACTGTGGCAACCATATACTCCTTTCTATGCTCGGCGAGGGTCAATTTTGGTCCCCAACAAATGCTTCGAATAAGTCAGCCTTCACAGTGCTTTCGTGCTACCTTCCCTCTCTCTGATTCATACATGTAATGGCGTAGAAGAAGTGAGGTATTGCTTCGATATCGGCAAAACACTAATTATGCAGAGACAGATGGAAGGCGATAGAGAGCTGTGATCACAGCACAGGTTTCAAATGTCTAGAGTTTAAACCGGGGGTGGTGTGGGGTGGGGGCAGATATGGACACAAGATGACTCAGGAGTCAGGATGATCATGCCTAGATCTGGACCATACCTGCCAGCACACTAGGTAGAAAATTTGCAAAACAATAAAGTCAAAACACTTAAATTTGTTAACTCAAGTAAATGAATTATTGGTACTAATATATATAACAAGATGGAAAAGTGCAATGATATGATAGATGGAGGCAATATATGTACCAAAGTATCAAACTGTTTTAAAAAATACTATACAAATTTGATTTTAGGAGATTGGTCATCTTATTTACATGGTCGTAAAAAATTGACACTATCTCGTAGTAATTTTTAGAGGGGATCACATCATTTATGAAAATAATTTGATAAATAACCATCTCCTAGAATTATTAAACAGTGTCCAACCTCTATTTTTCTACATAATGGAACAAGGCTCTAGACTCACCACCTGGGGATGATAAACAACTATAACAGTCACTGTACAACTCAAAGCCATAAGGCTATACACACAAGAAGAAATAAAAGCTAGGTTCATCCCACATGGCAAGCGGAGCACGAGGCCACATTGTACCATTTGGAGAAGATGCAGCCAAACATTGTAAAGATAGCCATTGTCATAGTCTCCCACCATCTGCAAGCGTTCTTGAACAGTGGCCAGCCTCTACTGAAGTCTTCCTCTGCAAATGGATGCATTTTCAGAGATCATATAAAGATCTAGGACATGCAGGATGTTGGCTTTTTCCAAACCCTAAGTTGAAAATGTTTACTGAACTGGACTTTCCAAGCTCATTATTTTAGAGTGTGCCTTCCAGACTTAATCTGTTCACCATTGCAGTCAATCGCAGGGATTTGGGATGTTCTCGTTTGTAGCAATTTTTCCTTTGTGCCACCCATTTCCATTCTGCTGAACTCGTGTTCCATTGGTACTACACATCCTCACATTGCATTCTTCAATAGAATATTAGTGTCAAAGGGTAGGGACACAGGAAAAACAATGAGAGATAGGTAATAGGATCGGGAAAATGGAGAGGCAAGAGTAATCACTGACTTGTATCACAGGGCTTGTGGTACATGGAGATATATATAGTGAGCTAGTTCGTTGGTGCAAACATATGCCGCCTACGTCACCTATTGTGAGAGAGGTTATATCAATGCTCATGATATAAAATAACTATCAGGATCTGATACGAATAAATAATCATATATGTTGGCTGTACTGGATCAGCTATATGTATAGCAGAAGCCCCATGTCGCCCTGCCCCACAGCTACTGTTTTTATCTGCACTGAAAATGTTAAAGCAGGTTCAAGCAAATTATGGAGGCGTTTACACCCAACATTGAAAATACTATTACCCTCTTGTTTATGCCGTCTATTGGATAAATGATCCACGCTCAATGAAAGCATAATACCAAACACAATATGTACAACAACCATTGGAATTTAGCCAATGTAGGCTTGATAATGACCAGAGGCTAATGTAGGCTTGATAATAACCATTGGAATAAAAGCTAACTGTTTTCTTTGTCATTATTATTTCAGATGGGATTCAGAATTCTACCATTTTGTTTTGGGCAAGTTGCTTGATAATGACCCGAGGCTAATGTAGGCTTCAATAAGGTGAACTCAGAATAGTGCCATACCAACTCTCTTTTCTCGGTGCCACCCATTCACAAGAGAGATGAAGGTCGTCGCATGCAGCCATAGCGATTCTACAGGTCGTGGCTCCTTGAAGGAAAGGATAGGGGAGACATCTGCTTTTTGCATCCTGTTTCCAAGTGCCAATACTGTAAAGTAGCAAAGGAGAACGAGGGCATGTATTCCTTTTTAGTAAACTTTGGATGGTAATGTTGTGGCTCAGGAGCATGCTTAGGGTTTGGAGACCATTGAGCTAGGCACTCTGTTTTATGCTCCCATTGAGATAGCACTATTAGGATTTGTTGAAACAGGGAGTTATATATGATGCCTTCAGTACAGCTTCTCAAGGATGGAAAAGGAGTAGAGGCATATAAATGGAGATCTCTGGCCTCTTCTGCTGTGCTTTAAGTTGCCCCACCACAATCTTTCTCTAGTTCTATATATGATTTGTTGACTGGGCATAGAACAAGGTTCCATTCCATGTAACCTGCATTGGTGTAGAAAAAAGTCTGTGCTACGCATGGGATGTATCAGCAAGTTTTGGACATGTGGATGAAAAACATGAAGTTTCTACATGTGCTTTTGAGCAGCTATCAGGTTCCATGACTGTTCTTCAATCCTATGGTTCACAACTTGACAACCACAAAGAATCTCAACCTCGTCTCTCCTGCCATGGTTAAACATTTTCTCATCAGGAAATGTCTCGTGTCCAGGTCAAACTCCTGTCTGGGAACTTCACTAGGCCCTTGGACTCCCAATTCTTGTTTAGATCACGTGTGCCAGTGCGAGGACCCCTAAAATCTGGACTTTCTGCATTGATCGAGGAGCGAGACGGAGTCGGAGTCGAATTCCAGAGTCATCGTGACGTTTTCTTGCTCAAATCTGGACTTTTTTCATTGATGGAAAGAAAGCAGTGTATACTTTCGATCATATTCCTCTTATTTTCGGTACATGGCAATGGGAGCCACGGGAGATGTTGAAAGCTTGCTAGAACTTGACATATGGCTTCAAAAGCTTGCTAGAACTTGACACATCCTTTTCAAAAAAAAATATTGGTTTGTTAACTCACACATGAATCCTTTTGTAACGTAGTGCTGCTTTACTTTGTCACAGATTTGTTGACAATGGAATATCCCAACACAGAAGCTTGCTAGAACTTGACATATGGCTTCAAAAGCTACAACTTCTAACTTTAAGAAAAAAAAAGGTTTGTAATTACGAAGATCTCCAAGTATAGACCAATGAACATACATCTGAGAGGGACGGAGGTAGGGCCGATGCTGAGAGTGTCGCAGCACTAGTCACTGCTTTTTCATCTTTTCCAAATCATATCCCACAGAAAGTACAAAGACCTAATATAATGCACACACACCCAGGCAGATTTATTCTTTTCAATTTAGCTTAGCTTAGCTGTTGATTACTTGATAAACCCCCTTTGAAGAGTTTTTGAGCTCTGCCCCTGTATCTGAGAAATATAGTTCGTGAAAGTGAACCTCAGGTTACATACTAGCACTGGCTGGCCAGCTATGATGCCCGGAACCTAGTGAGGACAGATCATACTTCAAGAAGAGATTGCAGCAAAGTCATAAAAATAATGTCAAGAGAGAACAGATAGACTTTTTATTCGATACTGTAAATATTTGCATTTATAGGGCTGGGGCATAGGGAACGGTTTTTAAACAAAAAAAAAGAATTGACATCTGGTTACATCGAATCCTGCAGAGACTCTACCAGATAGTTTCTTGGGTTTTTACTGTGCTGACTCCAAGACACTATACACCAAACTGACCTGTAGTATCCGACTAACCCAATGCAGCATGAGAATGTCACCCGGCACCTTATGACCTCAGCATTGATGTTTATCGTACTCATGCTAGCATTCTTTTCTCGGTGCCACCCATTTCTGTTCACAATCACAGGTGCACTACTGCTCCTTGCATGCTAACCTATTCTCTCCCTACAGTTTTATGCTCATTGGCTCAAATAGTAACCCATTCTCTCCCTGCAGTTTAGTAGAAAATGTTGGCAGAGAACGCTGGTGAGTAGTGACCAGCTTTGAATAGATGCAATACATATATATCGAGTGCACAGTGCACATTATATATGAAGTGTAATGTCACTTCGCGTCATCACACATTAGATATTTAGGTCATGGGCCCATAGTTCTACTTTACGTTTTCTCTGCACTGCAATTGTCAAGCACATTCATGTTTGTATGAACTACTACGGCTTAAAAGGGGTTCTGTACATAAGAACCCCTTTAAGGTAAAGAGACTCAGGTCTACCAAACGCTACATCTAAATTAACTGACAGCCCGCAGCACTTTAATTTTCTATTAAACTCAATTCCAAACAACTTGAATAAGAAAAATAAAATACAATAAACGTATGTGTCAAAAAATTAGAGTTATAAAAAATATAAATCGACTGATGAAAACAGTATGAAACTGCAGAGCAAAAAGGTCGTAAAGACTACAGGGTGGGTGAATCACACACACACATACACACGCACACAAAGAAAAAAAAAACCCTACACAGTCGGTGGATGTTGTACATCAAACCGTACAGACTACAGAGGAGCGACTTACAACCTTGATCTCACTTCTTGCTTAAGCTCCTCCTTAATTAGCATCTTTATTTTAAATTTGCAAAGTCGCAGCGGCACAAAATCATTTACTCTGTCCACACGTACGCAGTGTACATGTCGCCAGATTCATAGCTGTGGCCCTTTTAGGAATTTTCAGAGAGAAAAGAATGCATCTTTAGGCCGGATTGGAGCAAGGAAATAATTCAGCCTGAATATTGAAATGAATATTGATTTGGGTAGATTGAAAAGAATGCACCTTTGGGCCGCATATTGAAACTACTGATATAAGTAGATGGATGTAAGAGATGTGTGTTAGTGCCTCCAGTCTGCTGTAATTGTACTCGTAACCCAACTTATCGGCCCCGTCACCCTGGCAGTAACCGAGAGTGTTCGTCCCCATTTCTTTGTGTTCTTGCGTGATAAGATCTTTAGGCTTAGCCACCGTGTGATTGTGCTTGTGGTCTTCGATCTAGTGCCTACAATGCAACCTTCAAGGACAATCCTCAGCGGAATGGCGGCAAGGTGTGGCGTAAAAGCAGTACTCTGGTCATGCAGCCTGAGGAGGCTGTGGACAGCAGATGAAGCCATGGTGAATCTGGCTCCTCGCTCCTAAAGAGAGGGACTTTTCTTTTGTTTTTGTACGGAGGTAGACACTGCAAATTTCAATTGAAGGATACCTTGTGTGGCTGAGGCATGTGGCCACGCAGCGTGAGTAAATGTATTCTGTCCATTTCTGAAATTGACTTCTGTACTAGTGTAAATTAATGTATGATTCCCTCCAAAGTTCTTGCTATTTTTCTGTCAATAGGCACATGATTGTTTGATAGACAAGTTCTTGCGATTTGGAGCTTCTAATCAATTGTAGTAATGTTCCTATTTGTCGGCAGGCACTCACTATATATACAACAACTGCATTATTGAGGTCACCCTTGTGAGGTCAGTCATGTATATTTATGTAATTTCAGGTCAGAAGCATTAACTTTAGCCAGTGCCAAAGTTACAGCATCCTCTTTCTCTTATATATTGTGATGATGTTATATAGGGGTTGCATGTTGCTTGTTTCTTTTGTTTATATAAGCACAACATCATCTTAGTTCCCTCCAAGCTGCACCTTGCCTAACAGAAATCATGTAGATTCGACGATAACCATGATATCTGTGAGCTCAGCGCATTCTGCATAAAAAGTATCAGTTGCAGCTCTATCCTATAGATGGATGGTGATCAAATATTCAATCACGGGCAGTGCATCCATGCCAAGTTTTTATTGGGGTTGGGAGGTATCAAGAAACCGAAGTGGTGCTCTGAATGCAGACAGAGAAACTTATCAGCCCTGCGAACCTCAGGAACCACTCTCAACTTCTGCTGGCCTTTTGGAATGTCCACTGCCCAACTACTAGACAAAGTTATTGCAATAATGGCATACACTGTCCCTCCATCACAGCGGGTAGTCCTGGATATATTCCGCTCATGAAGAAAGACATGTGGTGGACAAATTATTAGCAGCAGTGCCGTTTTGTAGTCTTACGTCAACATTTCCATTTGTCTCTCCATCTCTGCTTTAGCCCATATGTGGTAAGTTGAACTGCTCAATCAGTTCGTGGATATTAGCAGCAGTGCTGTTTTGTAGTCTTATGTCACCATGGCAAAAGAGTTGCGTGCTTACATGATTTGCTAGGATAAGCACATGGCTTACCCATGACATGGGTCCTCAAGAAGAAACACAATATTTTATTTACATCTTAATTAGGATAAATCAAGAGGCAACAAGACAAGACACAAAATCAGAATCTTACAACGGTTTACAGTTGGTAGTAATATAGAGTTTGGACGATTTAATTTACATCCTCACAGGTACAACTACGGTATACGGTGTTAAATCTGGGCATTTGTCAGCATGTAAGAAAGATAGGTTGTGTAATGGCTACCGCCTTGATGAGTCCTCGCAAGTTTCATCTCCAATCGCTGCTTCTTCATGGGGCCAACATGGAAACAATATTATTATGATATTACTATAGTGCTTTATATCACACTTTAAATATGGCTAATACTCGGAGACCGAACATTATTTATACATGCTGACGAGTGAGTCCAGATGGTCATGTTATTTGGTACTCCCTCCGTTCCACAATACTTGCAATTCAACTGTGTTTGATTGCTCGTCTTATTCAATTTTTTTATGTAAATTATAAAACAAACAAAACGTCATTACAATATCTTTAGTGATGTAATAAGTCATGACAAAAGTGGTAATATTTATTAAAAAAAGTTGAATAAGATGAGAGGTCAAACACAATTTATAATGAAGTCAAAGAGTTGCAAGTATTGTGGAACGGAGGGAGTAGCTTATCTAGAGTCCACCTCAATTAATTACGCAAGACGGTTTGAAATCACTACAAGACCGTGCTAACATCTACGATGTGAACATCGAAACCATCAAAGTAAGGTGATATTTGACAAGATCTCTTTTCCTAGTGCCGCCCATTCATATGCATGCATGAGACGCAATGAGCTTGGGGCACCCGATTGTACACCAATACAATGCCATGTGGCTGGAAAAGTAGAACGAGGGAGAGATGTGCAGTGCTCACTGGATTGAAATGTGGAGACGGTAACTAGCTAGAGGAGGACGAGGGCACTCCATTTTATACCCTCACTTGGGCATGGCTTGATCGAGGGCCAGGCAATTAATTTCAGCATGGGTCTGGTGCATTCCGTGCAGAGGCCCACCTTTGTCGGTGGAAAAACTATAGGGCAAGGGATTTGTTTCGTTTACCATAATCTGTAGGTTTTCTACCTTTTGATTCAGGCAATTAACTTTCCCATCTAGTTTGAGTAACTAGATGGGAAAATAAACTAAGAGGACTAGAAAGTAACAGGAAACAAGACAAGGTAAACAAGGGGGGAAAGTTTTGCAACTGTACTATTGAACTAATGCTCTAATTCCTGTCCAGACAAATTAATCAACGTACTGTTGGTCAATTTTAAATCACCTCTATTAGATCTATGAAATACTCGTTTGCATATTTCTTCCCACAAATACTAACAAGTTGTAACAAGTTTTGGAATATTGCAAACCCTGCTTCTTTTGGCATATAAGTAGTACACAGTTTGCTGGTAAAGGCACAGTTACAAATTCGGTTCACTGGGTCCCCTGTATGATGGTTGGTCGGCTGTCAGCAACCTTCATAGGAGCAGCTAGATAAATAAACAGAATTTGTGCTCTACATCCATTTTCTCGACATCTCTCCAGTTCTGATCAGGGAAGGTCCCAAGGAACTGTGGTTTCTAAGCTGTCGCATTGATCGAGCAATGCCTTGATAGTTCTCCACGCTACTGTTCTTCTAGCCACTTGCATCAGGAGTTTAGGCTACGCTGCAAGACCATGCATTGATGTACTGGAGTATCTATTAAGCTCTTTTTTTTTTTTCCTGATGCCACCGATTCTAGCACCTTGCTTTAGGTGTTTAGGCTACGCTGCAATACCATGCATTGATGCAAAGAACCAACAAAAACATTGTGACCTTTGCTTGGTGGTAGTTATGAAAACCTCCACTGAAAATAAAAAAAAAAACTGCCATGGTAAATCTGATAGAAGAGATAATTGGTGTATAATGCAATGGATGAATATTACTCAGAGTACGCAGGTACATATAGCAATGCCGAAGCACTATGGGCCACTAGTTACAGTCTTCATGCCTACATGGAAGGGAAGAGATCTTGTGGACTATGACCCATTACAAATGCTAAATATAGTCCAACATTCCCCCGCAATCGCAGCGGGAGCACCGCAAACAATGAGACTGGAGAAGAAGGCACCGCAAACAATGAGACTGGAGAAGAAGTTAAACTGACTCCCCCCCATAGTCACAAGTTGGCACGGTGCAGACGTTGCGATTGGAGAGAAAACCTGCGAGACTCATGCAAATGATAGCCCTTGGTGCCAATGTCGACGTGGACCGAACGTGAGGGCGAATAGCCAGAGTCGAAGATGTCGTAGGATAGCCGTGGGTCGACGTGAAGCTGTCGAGGTTGCCGACGGTAATGAGCCGCCGCATTAGGAGGCCGCGGGCGCACGAGGAGGCGCATGGTGGATGGTAGCGCAAGGGGAAGCCACCAAGGACGGGCGACGGCGACGCTGGCCGAGGCAATCGGCGAGGAGTCAATGCCGAAGTCGATGCAGTCGAGCCGACCGGGCGACACTCCCGGTTTGCCACGCCTCGAAACGCCAGACGGGCGATGGCACGCACTGCGGTGTTGCCAATACCGGACGTCGCGAGGGAGGGTGCAGCACCAAAGCGCCATCGCCTGAGGGACCAGCAGAAGGCCTCGAACGGTCGTGAGGTGCGAGAATGGCGCGTAGAAGATGCCGGCGCAGCCCACGCTTGCCGGAGTAGACGAAGGGTAGAACGAGACGGGCGACGCCGCGCACGAGGTGGTGCCGGACGGCGTAGAGGTGTACCGGACGATCCGGCGCAAGGCTTGATGATCCGGATGACGCGGGCGGGCGAGCTCGAAGAAGACGCGAAGAAACTCGATCAGCCGATGAAGACCGTGGCGTACAAGTGCGCATCGACGTAGTCGATGACGATGTCGGGCGACGCCGCGGGGGACAGCGCGGACGAAGTCGAGGACGAATCGAAGGCGGTGAGGGTGCAACGGCGGGGAGACCACGGGTGGCGCCATTGCTGCCCGGCGAGGCGGCGCAGCGGCAACCCTTCGTGACTCGGTGGAGTGGTGCGCAAGCATGGGACGAACGCCATGGGAGCGGGTGGATCACGCACATCGGGCCGATCGACCGGCATGCGTGAGGGGAGACGACGGTGGGCAAGTCGGCGAGGCGCCCCGATCTGTAGAGGCGGCGATGATCCGCGAAGGACGATGTGTAGGCGATCGACGAGGAGGGCGGTGCGCATGGGCGCCCCCGGCACCGTCCATGTCGCCATGCCGCACATTCAAAGACGAGGTAGAAGCAAAAATAGAAAGTGGGCTTGAGTCACTACAGAATGGCCGCTTTGCCGAAGTGCAGAGCGCACCCGGCAAAGGCTGTACCGCACTCGCAAAGGCTTTGCCGACCGCCAAACTTCGGCGACAGCACTTCGGCAAAGATTGACTCGGCAAACGAATCTTTGCGAGTGCCAAATGTCGAGCAGTTGGCGAAGGGTTACGCCGAGTGCCATGTCGATGCTTCGGCGAACTTGACGTCGACGTTAAATATGGAAAGCCCTTTCTTGAAAGTGCCAAACGTCGGGCACTCGGCAAAGATTTAAAATATTTAAATCTTTGCCGAAAGCGCCGAGGTCAGCACTTCGGCAAAGTATTTATTTTACAAAAACAAAATAAACTTCGCGAAAAGCGATGCGGATGGCACTCGGCAAAGTTATGGTCATTTTGCCGAGTGCCACCTGCACACTTTCGGCAAATCTCGCCATTTTGCTCTGGGGGTAACCAAATTTTGCCGAAAAGCCGAGCCGGGAGTTTCTTTTTTTTTGCTGTTTTTGTTGATTGTTGTTTGCAAATACACGTATACATATACCATAAGCATTCATATGTACACATAAACAACATATATCACCAATTCACATATATAATCCACATATCTCACAAATTCACATATATAATCCACATATATCACAAATTCACACATATAGTCCAAGCTAGTACGATGAAATCCAACATGTCCAACAACCAAACATAATCTAACATGTCCAACATCGAAACGAGATCCATCACAAAGCAACATGTCCAACATCCAAAAGAAATCCCTCACGGTGCCACAGATCGAATATAATCACCACCACCTCAACTTCACGGCCCCGACCCGTGGCCTCCCCGGTGCGAAAGAGTGTGGGGGCCCTCACCTTGCCCCGGATACCACCCATGCTGCGGCGCCGATTGGTACGTCCACCCGTGGTGTGGAGGGGCGTGTGGAAGCCCAGTAGTGTGGGTGCTGCTTGCGCCGGAGGAGGAACGCCACCCAGGCCACGTGTCGTGGAGTCGGGCCGACCAGGATAGGGTGGATGGGGTGGAGAAGGGCCACCCGGAGGAGTCGGGTTCGAACCCGCCCGACTGCGGGCTGCACAAAGGAGAGGCGATCTCATTAGTACTGCTGTGAGCCGCATGTGCCAAATAAATAAACAACAACATATACTCACCTGGAGTCCTGCATGCAGAGGAGGAACGGGAAACGGGGTGGAGCGAACAGCGGGAGGCAACGGAGGCGGGGTCACACCGGTTTGGAGGCCCCTGGAAGTAGCTCGCCACGTCCCCGGCACACGCACGAGTATTACCGGATCGCCTCCAACTCCCCGCCGATGGGCCTCGCTGGGCCCCGCTCGGCCTCAAACTACGGCCTGGGCCGCTTTGCTGGCCTCCAACTCGCCATCCGGGCTGCAATATTACAACCGTAACATTGAAACAATGCATAGGTAGCGGACATGTGTAAAAAACCGCTGAACGACGAATGAAACCGGGTTACACCGAAAGTCCCGCATCATTCGCGTGGAGCTCACGCCGAGGTGCTATGGGGATGTCGGGTGGAGGTCGTGGCCCTTGAGCGAGTAAGCTTGATTTGGCACTTTCGGCAAAGATGCTCTTTGCCGAGAGTGCCCGACTTTTTGCCACTCGGCAAACTTCTTTTGCACTCGCAAAGAAGCGGATTCCTCGTAGTGAGTGGTGTTTGCGGCTAAGCAAAGTTTGTGGTTGGACCGTAAAAACAAGCTAAAAAGCGAACTTGATGCTAAATAAAAAATGCACTAGAAGGAAGCTAAAATCAGCTCGACCATGCAAAAAAGAAAAAAAAGGCGAAGCGGTGTGCGGTAGAAGCGCCCGGCGCATGCGGATCGATCAGCGGGCGGCGGCGGCATGTGGCATCGCGGACTAGATCAAAGATGGTAGGCGTCCGCAACGCGCTAACGGAAGAAGCCGCTGCGCGCAAGGGCATGCAAATGTGGACGGGATATCGAGTCCAACGGAGACCGTGTCCGACGGATCGTGAAGGCGAGAGGTGAAGGTGAGAGATGCCGGGCCCTACACAAGGCCGCGGGGAGTCGCGCCGGGACCACGAGGAACTCCAGCCGGGGCCACGCCGTTACCCGCACGGGGTCGCTGGTCCGCCGATCTTTGGCGGTGCGATCCGCCGCCGGGCGATGACTATCTGGGCGCTGCCCGGTGGAGGTCACAGAGAACCTCACCGGGGCACGCTAGGAGGCTGATTGAAGGGAGGACGGCCGCGGCGCCACGAGGCAAGGGGCGCCGAGATGGGCAGCGGAATATTTGCCTAGGATCTCAAACCCTAATCTCGTGATACCATGTTAGAAGAGATAATTGGTGTATAATGCAATGGATGAATATTACTCGAAGCACGCAGTACATATAGCGATGCCGAAGCACTATGGGCCACTAGTTACGCCTTCATGCCTACATGGAAGGGAAGAGATCTTATGGACTATGACCCATTACAAATGCTAAATATAGTCCAACAAAATCTGTTATGTAGTAGGGAAGCTCGCGATTCCGGTGCCGCGGATTCACATGGATGCATGAGATGCCAAGAGCCTCGGGCACCCAATTGTACAATACCAATAAAATGAAGTGCAATGTGGCTGAGATCTACGGAGAAGATATAAAAGGAAAATGTGCAATGGTCACTTTGGATTCAAAGGTGGAGACTATTACAAGGACAGGGGGCGAGGGTGGCGGCGGTCCATGTTTATACCCTCATCCCTAGCCATTGCTTGATTGAGGGCTGGGCAAATAATTTGTGTGCTATTTATGGATCTCGCTTGTTTATCTTGATTATATAAGATGATGTCCCATGCCACCCTCTAAGCTCCACCTTACATGATCAACTCAAGCAAAGACATATCATGATAAACATGATATATGTCGATTCCAGCTAGATTGGGCGGAATTGACACCTTGATTGGAGAATTGGGAGGAGGAAGAGGAAGATGACGACGTGGTGGTGGAGGTGGTGGCGGCGGCGGCGCCGCCCGAGGGGCCTGGGTGGCCTGGGCTTGGCGGGGAGGCGCCAGGCTGGCGGCCCCAGCGGCGGTGGTGGCGGCGCAGAGGAGGGGGGGGCGAGGAGTGAGGGAGAGAGCCGAGATTGCGATAAAATTTCTTTATTTGCTTGTTGCCCTGAAAGATTACTGCACCCCTTACTTATATAGCCCGGCTATTGGGACTTGTATCTCAAGCAATCTCTCTAAAGGTTTCCTTATAGATTGGAATACCTTTTACAAGCGTATCCTATTTATTTATTTCCTAATAAGGGTCTCCCTTATAGATGAGATAGCCCCTTGCACACCAAAACACCTAAGGATAATCCTAGATAGATAATTTTTCTTCCTTTTCTCCCGGATTAGTTGCCGAAGAATCCGCGGAAGGGAGGAGGCGGTGGCGGCGGGCGCTACGGAGCCTGGGGCGGCGGCTGGCGGCCCCTCAAGCCCGTCCTCACGGGCCCTATTTCCTGATCATGACATCTCCCCCCTTCTCCCGACCGGCGCGTCCTCGCTGGATAAAAATCCATTCGGTGGCGCTTTGAGGGGGATTGGCTGCCCCGGGGAGAATCGGCCGACTGTAGCATAAGACGACCACCTACCGGGGTTCCCGAGGATCATATTCTCCCCGGTTCGCTTGGGGTCGAACTCAAGAAGATAGTGAAGGTTGCCAATGTAGCCGTGGTAGATGTAGCGATGAACAATGCGGCCCCCGGCTTGAAAAATGTTTTGACGACGGGCTGCCAAAGAAGAGATCCCTTGGAACACCCACATCGAGGTCCTGTTGCACCACATCGCGAGGGGGGCTCTCCAAGAACAAGAAGCGCTCATTGGGTGGAGCGTGGACGAAGAGCGGCAGCAGACGCCAGATAGTGATGTCCCGGCAAGTAGGAGGGGTAGCAGCCAAGTTGAATATCGTACCGTACATGAAGGTGCCGACGTCGAAGAGGGAAGGTGATAGCTGGTGCGTGGCCCTCTCTGGATCGTAGCTGATGTGGACGTTGTCGACTGTGAGGAAGAGGCGATCCATGCCGTCGAGGAAGACGACCCTGGCAGGACCGACATGGTGGCGCCGTGGCCAAATGCCGCCCAAGAGGATGGCCGTCGGTGCTGCTGAAGTGGGCTCCGCCGTGTAGGCTCCCAAGGCGAGGAAGTTCATCCTGCGAACTCCGCCCTGAAGCAAGGCCTCCAAGAAGTCCGCGGCAGGTGGAGAGGAAGCCGGAAGGTAGAAGCGGCCATCGAAGAGGAGGAAGCCGTCCTCCGTCAAGCCGGAGCAGCGTCACCCGTGGTGACGTCGAGGGCGATCTTGGCGTAGATGTTGATCCTCCAAAGTGGCTCGGCGTGAAGGCTGGGCGAAGACGCCGGCCGATGTGTCGTAGAGGTCAAAGGTAGTCGCGTGCCTCGAACGCTTCCCCAAGCCGAGTTGCCGTCACGGATGCCCGCGAAGATGCGGCGGAGCAGGCCATTGCCCGGGCGCCCTCGGCCCAGGTGGTGGGGCTGAGGTGAATGTGGATGGGCGACCCTCACGGTAGTACGAAGCTCGTGGGTCGCAAAGTCCCATGTCACACGTCCCTAGGCTTACCAGCCAAAGGCAGGCCAAGGATGATGTCGACGCCCCGCCCAATGGCATGGCGTGAGGCGCCGGCGTCGAAGGTGCCGGCGCCGGGCGTAGTGGCATCGCCGAAGGTGGCGGCACGGCATGTAGTCGTGGGCGCCGGTGCCGCAGGTGACGTAGACGCCGCGACCGGCCGAGTCCGGAGGCTGCCGTGGTCACCACGCTGGGTCGGCGTAGTTGTGCGTTGCTCAAGTCGACGATGATGTTGACACCGTTCTAATATCATACCAACGAGGTAGAGAATGAACACCACGCATCGGGAGTTGGGGTCCCCAAAGTGAGGACCTTCGCCCGGCCAGGCTCTTCTTTGACGCCGCTAGTGGAGCGTTTGGCGTGTCATCGTTGTAGTCGTTGAAGATCGTGGATGTCGAAAGGTGCTTGCACTTGTGACCCCCGTGAGAACGGCTCGCCGCAGTTGAAGCGGAGACCAGCCTTGCATCGTTACGCCATCTCTTCCGTGTCGGCCGTTTGAATGGCCGAGTCGGTGCTGGCGGGCGAAGGGGCGCTGGGGGCGGCCCAAGAACGGCGGGGCGCAGGGCCCCGCCCTTGACCGTGGCCGGCTTGCCGTTGTTGTAGAGGATGGTGAGGCATTGCTCAGTGCGCCAAGCGAGACATGGCTGCCTCCATGTCCTTTGGATCTTGCATCTCGGCGTCCGCCTTTAGCGGTTCGCCCAAGCTGCGGTGTAGATGTTCACTTGCCGCTTGTCGCCGAGGTTGCTCGCTTTCGTACCACGTGCGCCAGAACTGCTCGTGTACTCATCGATTTGTGCTGTCTTCCTTAGTGATGCCGGCTCACCCAGGATTGCGCCGCTCGGCTAGGCCAAAAAACGCCGTTGACGTTGTGGGCGAAGCTTGCCCAATCGCCACCGGTTTCTCCCCGGATAGCCTCATATACCATTGCTGTGCTCCGCTGAGATGATAGGAGGCATACCGGACTTGCTCAGAGGCTGGCGTACCTTGACCCTGAAGAATTGCTCGCAGCGGTTGATCCACGGGAGGGATCTTCTTTGCCATCATAGGTGGGGAAGGACAGCTTGTGCGGGGCGAGGAACGAGACTGGGAAGGTTTCAGCCTCGAGGTGGAGGGGGCACATGTGCCCTGGCTGAGGATGATCCCCGCCGACATTGGGCGTGGGCTTCAAGTAGCACTTCATCGGTTTATTTAGATGGCTTGTTGTCACCGATTATCCCCGTTACGCTTGCCATCCGTCTTCCTCTTGATGAAGTCCTTGGCTGCATCTGGAACATCGCCTACATCTCGAGCTCAAGCGCACGAAGTTGTTGGCGGCGCTTGAGTTCACGTAGGATCCTCATCGGTAACGGTGTTGATCCCGTCGTCCGAAGCCGATCGATCTGCTGTGGATCCCGCGCGACCTCGGTCGCCGGGTTCTTCAACCAGCGTCTTGGATTCGGTATCCATGGTGGTGGGTGGATCGTAGTGGTCTTTGATACCAGCCGTCGATTCCAGCTAGATTGGGCGGGAATTGACACCTTGATTGGAGAATTGGGAGGAGGAAGAGGAAGATGATGACGGGTGGTGGAGGTGGGTCGGCGGGCGGCGGGCTGCCGCGCCCGGGCGGCGGCGGGGCGGCGCTGGCGGGAGGCGCCCGCCCGCGGGCGGCCCCGGGCGGTGGTGGCGGCGCAGAGGGAGGGGGGCGGCGCGTGAGGAGAGGGAGAGCCAGAGATTGGGATAAAATTTCTTTATTTGCTTGTTGCCCCTCAAAGATTACAGACCCCTTACTTATATAGCCCGGCTATTGGGACTTGTATCTCAAGCAATCTCTCTAAAGGTTTCCTTATAGATTGGAATACCTTTTACAAGCGCATCCTATTTATTTATTTCCTAATAAGGGTCTCCCTTATAGATGAGATAGCCCCTTGCACACCAAAACACCTAAAGATAATCCTAGATAGATAATTTTCCTTCCTTTTCTCGGATTAGTTGCCGAAGAATCCGCGGGAAGGAGGAGACGGTGGCGGGCGGCGGCATAGAGCCTCCAAAGCCTGGGGGCGTACGGCCCCTCGAGCCCGTCGGGCCCGTCCCCTCCCCGGCCCTATTTCCTGGATCATGACAATATATATCAGGGAATTCAGCCAAGTAGATCTGCACCAAAAAGTCCCAGCTGTAGCCTGATTCAATACTAGACAGGATGGTCTTCAAATATTCATTCACTGGCCGGGCATCTATGACTCGTTTTTATGAGGGCTGAGAGGAACAAGATTGTGGTAGCTCAACGAACTCAATTTCAAAGTGGGCAAGCCAAATGTGGTAACTCAACAAACTCAATTCTAGAACTCAATTTCAAAGTAGGCAAGCCAAATGTGGTAGCTCAACGAACTCAATTCTAGAACAAAAGGAAGGTTTGTGGGCATGCTATTTCATTATAGTAGCTAGCTTCAAATGAAACTGATTCAGATGTGAACGAGCAAAATTCAGGCATGCTGTCAGAGAAAATTCAGGCATGCTATTTCAGAGAAAATTCAGACATGCTGCTTCAGAGAAAATTCAGGCATGCGCCACTGAATGCAACAGCCGCCAGGCCAGAGGAGTGCATGGCGCCTCGGTGCGCTTCTGAAGGGGACAAGGACGTCCGCCGGGCCAAGGGTGCGAAGCGCACAGCCGTCCGATCAGGGAGCACGCGGCGCGGTGGCCACCAAGCCCGCGGCCATCCGGCCATGTGCGCGATGGGGATCCTGTTCCCGTGCCTTGGCGCGAGGCTTGCTTCTCCCTGCGGCATGCTGGATCCTGTGGCTCGACACTTGTAGACGGCGATTCAGTACAGCGCGTCCTCCTCCGGGCGACATGACGTGGGAGCACGAAATAGACGGCTTTCAACTAAGCGCTGAACATGCCCGGCGGCCGGCAGGCAGGCAAGCACATCCGCGTCGGACATCTGGTCGGTGGCACTGAATGTGGAGCGGACGGAGGGAGGCCGGCCATTAAATGGGTCGAGAAAGAAAGGGAACGAACAGAGCAGATGAAGAAAGAGACGAGCAGCGACGAGTGCGTAACTAGCAATCCTGGCAGGGACGAACTGATCCGGACGCCAAGAGCATGGATCACCTACCGGCGGTCGGTCCTCTCCGCATGGATCGGTAACTCGACGAGCCAGCTCGGCCGACAGTTGGCCACTTCGCCTCCGTTCCGTTCGCTGCAGCGACGCCGGTGTTGGAGCCTGAGTCAGTTACTCGGTCGTGGGAATAGATCCGATTATTGGGTATGACCGAGTCACAGAGAACGGAGTGTTTTGGCGGCAGATGTCTGTTAGAGGGAAATTTTTGGTGGGAAATATTTTCCAGAAATTTTTTTTGAAACTAATGAATTCTTTATTACAATCAATTTTCGGTTATATTCAGTATGAGTAGTTAAAAAGGTTGATGACATCCGATGCAGTCCTGAATTATGTCTAAAAAAATACTAATAAATTTGGCTATGTAAAAATTATATTATGAGTAGTGACATGTATATTGCAAATAGTTTCTTGATACGAGTATTTGGGATTGTAAAAAATCAAATGAAAGTAGCATAACTTTTCATGATCTATAATTTTCATTTTGATAGTTTGTTCATCCGACGTAATTTTCGTGTCGATGTGCTGGGCGCCTGTCGCCCAATTATTGGGCCGCCCACTTGCACAACACGTGCTGCTGCGTACACCACTCGCCCCCGGTGCTCTTGCCACTCGCCTGTCTCGTGTCGGCCGCATACCGGTGCGCTTCAGCGTCATGCCACCGATCCCATGTTGCACATTGTTCACAGATGGTCTTGCTCCCTCCATTGATAGCAATTTTTTTGTGCTAGGGGAAGCAAGCGAGCAGGAGCGGGATTCAAGACATCTGTATCCACCGTGAGGGAACATGTGCGCCACGAGTGTGGGTGAAGTGAAGAGTCTACCAGACGATTGCTCTACAAATCTTTGTAACACTTGGATTATAACATTATTTTCTCGTTACTACATGGCTTATATTTGTAACATACTTTATATGTTCCATTTATGTGTTACAACGTAGTGCTCTATTGTAACATTTTTCTTGTAACACTAATTTTGTGTTACTAAAGTTATTGTCAGTAACACATGTTTATGAAAAAGTGTTTTGTGTTACAACTGAAGTCTGTAACACTCTTTTTGGTGTTACTGTGAGATTTCATTGTAACACATTGATCAATATGTTAAAAGAAAGTGTTACAATATCCTTGTTGTATAGTAGTGTTCCTACATTTAAATTAAATCAAATACAGATGATACTCTAAGTTGGTAGGTAGAACTTATGGGACCATGTAATGGCAAAGGAGAGTGACTTTTGTTGACAGACACAAATATGGGTATATATATAGCTCAATCGGTGAAGCCTGATCCACCCTCCAGCCATTCATATATGTTGCACCTGTAACTCCACTATAACGACATACACATCCTGAGAGCTGTGAGATTGATAAATAATTATCCTGGAGTTCAGCTGAGAAAGCATTTGATCGTGTTTTGCATTGGTCATGGGAGGTGTCAGGACATGAAGAAATCAACCTCAGTCTTGGTCTCAATGTCTCTGCAAAAATTCTATCTTAGAGATAGAACTACACAAAAGCGACCAGATGGTCTGTAGCAGCTTTTACGGCCGGCTAGCTGCCTCTGCATGTAGCAGCTTCTACAGTATCCGCGTCTGAACCAAGTGTAGAAGCTGATCCCAGTCATTGTAACAATGAGACAAGGAGAGGAAAATATTTGCCAAGACATGCTATGAACATGCATCGAAGATTACTAGTGTATTAGCTGATCATCCTAGTCACAGTAATGATGAGATTAGAAGAGAATGTGTAGCAATCCATTACCATGTAAGAAGCAATGTGTTGGAACCTCATTTCTTTATGAAGTATATCAATGTTAATTTGGATAATTAACAAGAGTAATAAATTCATTTTTCCAGAAAGACTTATTTGGTTTGCATCTGAATTCTGCTTACGAATTATTCTCTTTCAAGCTCCATAACCATTCAAGTACAACGACCACAAACTGAGCTGTTGTTTGCTGCTTGTATATCACCAGAACAGGGAAGCAAACTATTTCCATGCAACAACAAAAAACAATTAATTCTTCTAAATATTAAGAGACTTAGCTGCAAATATATAGCCATAGGACAAGTAACTAACCACATCTACGTGGTGGAAATATATGCAAAGCCTCATGATCATCCTTTATTGCAACCGATGCTGATTTATACTTTCATACCATGTTTAATAGAAAATAATTTGAGGTTCCAAATTCTAATTTTCCATTTTTTTCTATTTCCATATTTGTAGCAGTTTTCTCTGTTCTCATCTCCATCCATCTCATTAGTGTGAACGATTTAATGTATATCAATCAAATTGAGGCGTGAAACGATGAATTTAAGATATCTCTATAATATTGAGGACAGTAACTTTCATTGTCATTCAAGTTGTATTCTAGTCCTATGGCATCGTCACTCGCGGAGTAAAACATATCATGAACAAGCCTTGCACACTTTGCTGCAGAACTACCATCTACCCCTGTGCAGTGGCTACATCAGTAACTTCTATGGCAGCACTGCAACCTCTCGTATTGAAGATGTGATCCCATTGCTCGCTGGGACAGTGGCCGGCTGTTGACACTCAAAATGTCCTAACGGCCCGGTGACCTCTCCAAGTTTCTCGCCGGTCTCGCGGACCGCTTTGATGGCTTACCGACCACTCTGGGCAGTTCACCCGCCTCTCCAAAATGAGGTGCATCGTATAAGCTGCTTGCATGCCTGAAAGTGCTCGTACATGGTTACACGTGATGAGAAGCAAGTAAGCAGCTAACAGAATATAGCATCACGGATATATCAAGGGAGATGGCATGCGTGTGTGGATTAATTAGAGTCCGTTGGTGATACACAATACACGTTCCAGCAAGGAAGGTAAAAGCATAATACGCCCGCCCGGCCGTTTCAAGCCCGCCGGCCGGCCGAAACGGTCGGATGTCCGACCCTCGCGGGCGAGCCTCCCGACCCTGCGCGCCATCCTCATCCCGCCGCCGGCGATCTCCCACCTCCACACAAATCAGCATCTCCCACCTACAGATCCGAGTTCCCCTAGCCCTGATCTACATCCCGATGGGTCCATCGCCGCCCCCGAGCCACGGATTGCGGAGCCCTCGCCATTCCGCGTGGGCGGACGGCGGCCATGGCAGCAGCTGCCGCCTCCGCCGCAGGCTAGGCCCGAGCTCGCATCCATGGCTTCCGCTGGCGAAGGCGCAGGCGTGACGCAGCCGGGCGGCGCTGCTCGCGTCCCTCCTCCCGCGGGCGCCATGCCCTCGGCGGACGCCGGCCATGGTGACCGCCCCGTTGCCGTCGGCACGCCGTGAGCTTCAGGGCTGGGCCGCCGCCTCCGCCGCCTTTGGGACCTGCAGCGCCTCCGCCGAGCGACGACGCCGGCCATGCCCTTTTCCCGAAGGCCAGGTGGGTCAGCCGCACAGGTCCCCGCTGCTCGCCTCACGCCAACGCTCGCCATGGCGGCTCCCCGCGGCAGCGACAGTCGTCCATGGTGCCCGCCGCGGCGACCGAGACACTCCCCGCCGCAGTCGCCTTGGGCACGCCATGCTCTGCTGCCATGGCCTCCTCCTCCGCCGCTGTGTGTGCCATGGCAACGACGCCATCAATGCACGCTGGATTCCACGGGTCGCCGGATGAGCTCGGGCGTGCACCACCCGCCGGGCGGTACCGCGGCGTCCCCCATCCACCACCGCGTCGCCGCGGTCGCGCCGCCGCATTGCAGCGTGGGCCGCCGCCACCGTGACGCCCACCGTAGGAATCTGTCTCCAGCCGAGGCTGCGGCAAGCCCCTCCCCGGATGCGCCCCCTACTTCCTTCCGCCGAAGACCCAAGGGTATCTGGGTGGGTGGACGGCTTCTTCTCCGATCGCCGACAACGAGGACGAGTTCATCGAACCGAGGCCCCCACCGCCGCATCGCGCTTGTCCATCCCTCCCGCCAGAGCGCCCCTGGCTCGCTGACCTCGCGGACGGACCGCTGGAGCCACCAGGCAGGCACGGGAGCTCCTCGCCCGCGCCGCAACCAATGACCCCAGCGTAGGCGGCGGCGCCGTTGCCGCCGCCGCTCCACGACCCATTCGCCGTCGGCCGCTCCCACAGACTCCATCGACGCCCTTACGGTGGCGCCCCTCCTCCTTCTGCCTCAGGTGCCTAAGACTCGAGGATCTGGCCGACAGACCGACGCTGCCCCTCGGCACTCAACAACGGCAAGCCAAGACGCCAGACCTACGACGCCGGTGACCGCCGCCGGCCGCTATCGAGCACGCCCTCGCAGCCTCCATCGCCGTCAACACCACTTGTCGACGCACGATGGTTTCACTTCCGCTCGTAGGCGCAGTATCAAGCCGGGCGCGTTTCAACCCCGGTCGCCAATCGACTGCGCCACCATCCCTTGTCGGCCGCTTCAACCGCTCGCCGGGATCACGCCGCCGCCCGCTGCTCCGCCCGTCCCGCTGCCTCATTCGCTCGGCCACGAGGCACCGGCGAGGAACTGCGGGCATCGACCACGCCGCCACGCCACTCCTCCGAAAGGCCGCGCACGAGCCTCGACTCCGTGTTAGCCCTCGCGACTGCTCCGGCCGCCGTGGTCGCCCTCAACCGTGTCCGGGCCTGACGCCCCACGGGTGGCCGGGTCGCCGGTACCCTTTCTTCGCCGGGCGGATCCTTTGCTCCGCCCCCCTTCGACATCAGCCCTGACCTACCGAGATCGACAAAGCCGCCGACGGAGTTGGGCAACGCCGTCCACCCCACGCACCCGCCGCACTTCGAGCCACTTGTGGGCACGGATCCCCCCGCCGGGTGGACCCAATGCTCGATGAGCTTGAGGCCTCCCTCGTCGCGCGCCCATCTACCTCGACCTCCCCAGCGGCGCAGACGGAGCCTCCCTCACCACTACGCTTGCCGCGGCTCAATCCGCGGATGTGGCCGTGCCCGAGGTCGGATGCACCGCCCGCGAAACCTCCAACAACGACGACTCACCCGCTGGACGGGATCACGCCGACTGACCTTTCCGGCGACCCGCCGGCCCCACCACTTCGCCAGGCCCGTCACGGGGGATGCAACCCTCGCATCTGGTGACCGCGCCGCCCCACGGCCGCATCCGCCGCCGCCTTCCTCGGCCCCTCGCCGTGCCGAATCTCCCTATCATCAAGGAACCCCTCGACCCGACCTCCAGCTCAGCTTGATGGCTGGGGGCTTCGCCGCAAAGATTGCTTGCGGCGCTGTCCGCCAACGCGACCAATCCGAACGCCAGCGCCGGGCCGGTCATGCGCCGAACGTATTGAAGGTCGTCCGAGGCCCCCTCCCAACTCGCTGCATCTGATGTCGCAAGCGCCGTTCCGCAAAGACTTCGGAGGGAGAGATCACGACGCCAAGAGAGAGATGCCGCGGGCCGGATTCCCCATGCCGTCATCTCGCGAGGGCCGCTACCGACGGGGACCTCGACCGGCAGCGTTGTCGCCGCCGGTGCTTGTAGCGCCGTCGGTTATAGCCTTAGTACGACCTATTTGCTCCGGGCCCGTTAAAGCCGGGCGCTTTGTGTAGTGTTCCACCACTTTAACCTTTGGCATCTCGCCATCGGCCAATTGTGGAACTTGTAAGAACTCCACTTTCCCTTAATACAACACGTGCTTAAGCACGCTTTCGAAAAAATAAAAGCATAATACAATTTGGACTCGGCTCCTGATTGGATGGCTCTAGCTAGCATGTACGACTCCACCAAAGCACTTGGAGGCTCAGGTCTAATCGGAAACCATTGGCTTGCCGATTCACGGTACTTTGTTTCAGGAAAGACCAGCGCCCAATAAATAAAGGGTGACGGCCGATTGAGTTACCCATCATCCAATCGACACAAACAAATCAATCTACTACTCTTTACCCTATTTTCTCCCTTCAACCTTCTACATGCTGTTCATCGCTTGATCCGACGACCAAGGATGGCGCCCTAGGCTTGCCGGCCAACCTAGGGCAACCCGACGACGTCCTTGCCCTGACGGGGTCCCTCCCGGGCGAGAGCTTCGGCGGCTTCTTTGCTAGTTTGCTCGGAAACTAGCCGTTCTTCGTCACGTAAGCGCGATTATTATCCTTTGCTGGTTTGCTTGTAAACTCGCCGCTCTTCACTGCGAAAGTGTGTTGATTATCCTGCTGTAATCTCTGGTCCATCGTGACCTTCGAGTGTGTTGGTGCGAACCCTAATTTGCGTCAACATACTTTTTGGCGACTCCGCTGGGGAACGATTGCTTCGGCTCTACTTTGCAGCCGAATTTCTCTACCCTAGCCATATTCATAACTGATCTATTATTTGTTTCACGTGATCGCCGCTGCATCGATCTGGCCTCACGGCCGATTGTATTTATTTCCGATAAATCAATCAAGCATAACGTCAATCGCACGGAAGGCTGTAAGTACGTAACACATATACACATATATACGTGCATCACTTTTGTTTGTTGGCTTGTTTCTGTCGTTGGTGCATGCTTGCTTGGCTTTCGTATCGCTAGTTATCGGGAAGATCAAACAGGAGAAGCCTGCCCCACACTGCGTTGCTAGCTGTTTTTGGAAATCAGCGTTCCAAGCTAAGATGGAGACATATCAGAGTACAAATTCAGCACGCTACAGTTATCCCAAGGTACAGCTTGCAAATTCATATGATAATTATAATAATTATTTTGCAAGTGATAATTCTCATGTTGGTATTGCTAGTTATGATAATACTAGATATGTTGCATCATCGGTTAATAATTTTAGTGGCTATTATAATCAAGAGCCGATGTTTGCTACAAATTCATTTGATTTTAATGCTACTAGCAGTACACAACATGTAAATCCATATTCATCGGCTCTAAGCTCACAATATGTGGTTCCATCACAAGTTAAGCCGATGGATGAGAGAATTGGCTATGATAATGCCAATTATTTTGCCAATTACTCTCAAAACTCAGCAACTTATGCCAATGCTTATGCTCATAATTCGACTTCTTATATTACTCCTAACTTAAGCCGAACTAATAAAAATTCAGCAAGGCATGTTAATGATAATACTCGCAATTCGGCCGTATGTTCCTCATAACCATAGCCGAATTAGTGAAATTTCAGCAAGGCATTCAAGTGCTAAAACTTATGATTCGGCTTCATCTACTGCTAGCGAATTCAAGAAGATTTAGCACATGCTAGAAATCCATATGGTTCTTCTAAATGGAAGGTACCCACTTATCATAGGCCATACCCATTACATATTGATTACTTAGAATCTCCTAGTGGTTGGCAGGTACCTAACTTTGAAAAATTTAATGGTGAAGATGATAGGACTGCTCTGACTCACATTTGTATGTATCTCTTTCGGTTGCAGTTGAGTTGCGCCAATATAGAAGACTATATGAAAGTGCGAAATTTTCCTTTATCCCTTACTGGCATTGCTTTTACATGGTTTACATCTTTACCCGAATGTACAGTTGGGTCATGGTCTAGAATAGTAGAGCTTTTCTATGAATATTTTGGTGAGACCTATGAAAAAAGACCGATTAGAATTAAAACATCGGCCAAAAGTGGATTACTAACAAATCCTCAAAAATCAAGTCTTGCTACTGAAAAAACATGAAAAAGCGCCGAAACATGCTATACTTGACTTTTCAGGGAGCTAAAGGGGTTGTGCGCTTATCTAGTGATTATTATATTATTGATGGAGATGAAACCCCAACAAGCACAAAGGAAGGGCTGCTCACCTACCCACAGCCAACTAAGCCGATTTCCAAATCGGCTAGGTCGACCGTCACTATAGCTTGCCCACGCGGCTAAACCGACTCTTCGATCGGCCAAGCCGACTATTCCTACCACGTACCTTGAATCGGCTAGGCGGTTGTCCAATCGGCCAGGGCGATTCCCGTTGTTGCTACTTGTGTTCGGGGCAGTGGAATCAAGTCCCGTCACCGAGCTGACTTCTTCGGTTCCTGCGCTTGCCGATGTGTCTTTGGATGATTTGGCACCTGATGTTGATCGTTCCTTGGAGGTGAAAAACCACATTATTCAAGTCAAGGATGTTCATCTCTCTCGACATGATCAACAAGGTAGAAAACACAAATATTTTGCTTAAATTCCAATCCGGTCATACTATCTCAATTTCTGCCGCTATTAGAGATATCATTGGAAGTAGGAGACCGATTGGTAATAGCAATTTATTTGTTTATGATAAAATAAATTCAGATTCTATCGCCCACGCATCATGTCGTATGGCAAGGCCGATAATTCTAGCTTGTCAAAGCTATGGCCCTCAAAGAGCAATTGTAAAGCTGTGGCGAATGGATTGATAATAAATCTGATCCTTTCGTTTGCCTAGCTTTGAAGCCGACTCCAGAAAAGAATCGGCTTGATAAATTAAAATAAAGCTTTGACTTTACTTTTTGTGATCATGTCTTTGATATCTTGCTCAAGAATAATTTTATTAGAATCATTGATCACAATGCTTTGCCATCAATTAAAAATTTAGAAGAGCTTACTTATTGCAAGTGGCATAATTCTTATGATCATAATACTTGTGACTGCAATTTGTTTCGTCGTGTGATCCAATCGGCCATTGATAAAGGCCGTTTGAGATTTTCTCGAAGCTCATCAAATAGACCGATTGGATTCAATCGGACTTGATGGTAAACAGGTTTCAAATCGGCTTGCATTAGCCGATTCACTCAAAACTCAAAGCTTTAATGCCCAAGAGAGAGATGTGGAGCCCTCGGTGGAGACGAGGTTGCTGTCCAAAAAGTGCAAATTGAAGAAATTTCAGAGGACAACAATGTCACTTCAGTTTTTGAGGACACTTTGGGGCGGGTGAAATCTCTACAGCCAAAACAAATGCCGATTGATTCTATTGAGCAAAGAGAATCGGCTGAGGATCCTTCTTTGGAGCATATCAATCAAGATGGAGAAACGAAGGATGCTCATAATACTAATGGAGGTGAAAGTCGTGGCAAGCAAAAGCATAGAAGGCCGAAGCTTAGCTTCGAGGAACTTCTAGCTAAATATGAGAAGATAGGTGAAGCGAATATTGCCAATCGGTCAAAGAAGGTCCAGCCATCAAGATTGCCTCCAAAGCATAAATCTCAAGGGTGGAATTGGCAAGGAGATAGATCTCAAGCAACAGCAACATATTCTCCTTTTGAGCAGCCAATTCCCATGTCTTATGGACCGCAACCCGCATATTTTCATCCTTATTTTTATTGGGGCTGGTTTAATGAAGAGGCACATGTTCCACCATATTTCAGGCCACATTATATAGAGTATGCAGCTCCAAGACATTCGCAGAGATCGACATCTTATAATGACCGTTTTACTATAAATCGGTCTAGGGCTGAACCAAAGAAAAAATCGGTAAAGCAAGTTTACCGTGTCAAGTATGATGGCCGAAAGAAGAAAAATTCAGATCTGAATGTCGCTATTGAAAAGCCGATTACTTTGTTGAAAAATCCGCTATCAATGGTAAAGAAGTGGGGAAACCATCTATTGATGTTGTAGGTGCCAAATCTGAACAACACAAGGTGAAAGTGCCTAAAAACAAGAAAGAGTTGCCACTGTCCAAAACAAAAACAAAACCGAGATGCTCAATCGGTTTACCGAAGTGGCAAGAAAAGAAGCTACAAAAGCTTAGCGCATAGAAGCTGCAAGAAAAAGGCTTAGCATGGGTTCCTAAAAATAGTATTCAAACTCAAAAGGATGATGTTGAAGCTAGTGGTGCAACAAAGGCAAAGAAGAGAATAAGGAGAGTCAAGAAACAATTGCCAAGTGAGAAGGTTGCACTGGATCACCAAAATTATTGGTCATGGCATCATCCATATTCTTTGCCTATACATATGTGGAATTCATCTCTAGGTATGCATGGTTATCCCTCATCTTCTTATTTTGATCCTTGGCATGGATCTTTATATTATGGAGGGTTGCCAAATTATTATGCTCATCAATGATCAGGAGCCGAAATATTTTGTTTCGCTATGCATGCTTTTTGTGGATGAATTCATATGGCCGATACTTTGTTATCGCCCTTAGCATGTAACATAGCCGATGAATGTTTACAACCATCGTGCTATTGGAAAAGCCCCTATAGAAATTTACTTTGATGACTTTAAGTTCTCGGGGCATGATATATGTAAAGAATTACATTAGCCGATTATTTATTTAGTCATGGCCTTTTGTATCAAATTTGGCCGATTAAAATATGTTAATCGTGCTTCTGTTTAGTTGCATATAGATGGTCATCCTGCTGCGCTGCTGTTAACTTAATTAGGCAGCATGCATTTTCTACGGGATCGGGTTGGCCGATTTGCCAATCGGTTTAGCCGATCATCTTTCTGCACTGCAGTTAACTAAATTAGGCCGCAAGCTAGCTTGCAGGCAAAGCAGAGCCTACGTGAGTCAACACGCAAATACTTGTAGGTCTCGTGCTTTGGGATGTGCATATGATCGCTTTATACAGAATCGGCTTGGCCGATTAGTAAATCGGTTTAGCTGGTCAGCCTGCTCCACCGCTCGAAATTAGGCCTGCAAGCCACTTGTGCGCTGCATGCTGTTGACCGGTGCCTATGCAGTTTGGTCTTCAGAACAGCCAGGCCGTTTGCGTGCATGAACCAAGATATATTGTTGAATTCTAAATTCGGCATGTTCCAAGAAGACAAAATAGCAAAGCTATAATGTTGGATCAACAAGCATCATACTTTGGTGTCGGTGGATAAAATTTTCATATGTGACAAAATACTGCAGGACAGGAAGAACTGGCTCAGCCGACTGTTCAGTCGGCCAAGCTGGTTGGCAGCAGCAAGGTGGCCAAGCTGGGACTCAACCGGATGCCCAGGCTGGCGTGCTGCCTTGGGGCGGTCAGGCCGGGTCACCACCGGCCAAACCGAGTTCCTGCGCCGGCTATGCACAGGCGGCCAAACCATGTCACAGACGACCTAGCCGAGTAACCAAGATGGCTTGCAAACGCAGGCAGCCAAGCCGGCATCACGGCAGAAGCCAGGTCAACTCAAAGGCAGCTTGGCCGACTTCATGTCGGCTGAGCCAGCAGTGGCGGGTGTCCAGGCTGGCCATGCTGTGCTGGCTGGTCATGAATTGGCTAAACCGATTTTAAAAAATCGGCCAAACCAATTCCGAGGTGTTCAGTCCGAGCAATCTGACTAGAAATATTTTAAATCGGTCTAGTATTATTTCTAATAAATCTAGTGCCGATTTAGAAGACCAAAGGATTCCTTTGTTGAATTTTTTCCAGGTTTCGAGCTCTACAGGCGAAGTCTGCATAGCGAACTCTATCAAAGGATCGCCAATTCTTCATTGCTGGACTACCTAAAAACTGATCAAGCTTATTAAAAGGAAAAAATTGAGGGGAATCCAAGAAGAGCAAAAGATTCAGTCGAAAGAGAGAGTTTCCTGAAGGAAATTAACGGGAAGTATATTAAAAATATTTCTCAAGTGTTTGGCAAGAGGCCTAGTGCTCTCCAAATAATGGCCGATGCATGCATCGCTCTTAGAACAAAAATGGCCGATATTTAATATCGCCCTTAGTTGCTGAACAGCCGATGTGATGGGCATCGTTGCTGCTCGGTATGGCTTGAGAGGTGTTTTCAGGTTCATGCATCATTCACCTGAAAACAGGGGGGCATATGTTGACACTCAAAAATGTCCTAACGGCCCGGTGACCTCTCCAAGTTTCGCCGTCTCGCGGACCGCTTTGATGGCTTACCGACCACTCTGGGCAGTTCACCCGCCTCTCCAAAATGAGGTGCATCGTATAAGCTGCTTGCATGCCTGAAAGTGCTCGTACATGGTTACACGTGATGAGAAGCAAGTAAGCAGCTAACAGAATATAGCATCACGGATATATCAAGGAGATGGCATGCGTGTGTGGATTAATTAGAGTCCGTTGGTGATACACAATACACGTTCCAGCAAGGAAGGTAAAAGCATAATACAATTTGGACTCGGCTCCTGATTGGATGGCTCTAGCTTAGCATGTACGACTCCACCAAAGCACTTGGAGGCTCAGGTCTAATCGAAACCATTGGCTTGCCGATTCACGGTACTTGTTTCAGGAAAGACCAGGCGCCCAATAAATAAAGGGTGACGGCCGATTGAGTTACCCATCATCCAATCGACACAAACAAATCAATCTACTACTCTTTACCCTATTTTCTCCCTTCAACCTTCTACATGCTGTTCATCGCTTGATCCGACGACCAAGGATGGCGCCCTAGGCTTGCCGGCCAACCTAGGGCAACCCGACGACGCCCTTGCCCCTGACGGGGTCCCTCCCGGGCGAGAGCCCCGGCTTCTTTGCTAGTTTGCTCGAAACTAGCCGTTCTTCGTCACGTAAGCGATTATTATCCTTTGCTGGTTTGCTTGTAAACTCGCCGCTCTTCACTCGCGAAAGTGTGTTGATTATCCTGCTGTAATCTCTGGTCCATCGTGACCTTCGAGTGTGTTGGTGCGAACCCTAATTTGCGTCAACACCGGCTATGTCCAGGATGTGAACATGGAAACGGTGGGTCGCATCTTGGGGCAATCAAGCAAAGTGCACTTCTCAGAACGGTGAAAGATCCATGGTATTGTATCCAACTATATAAGATCTCATCCATGCCTCACTGGTCTCACTTGCATCCAGCCTAAAGCAAAGCTTGAAAATCCGGCAAGCTATCTTTCCTGGGTGCCACTCATTCTCATGTTTTGTACTGAACAAGATTGCATCAGGTGGCAAAGTCATCAGTAATATGGATGAGAACCACTGGGAGAGGCTGCGGGGCACACATTCTTTTTATAGGCTCCTGAGGCCAAATGCTGTGGTGGGTCTCCCTGTTAGGACTTCAGGTTGGTGGTAAGGGTTGAATCACGAGTCCTGATATATATAGGCCTAATGGGAACTTCACACCTGCCATAATATATAGGCCTCTCCCCGTTAGGACTCGTGATTCAACTCTAGGCAAGTGTCTGGTGGGTCACACGGCTGCCACAGCAAACGAGCTGAGCAATATTTCGTGTTGTTGGAGGCGAAATCATGAGTTGGGTTGATGCGTACAAGCCATATATCGGAATGTTCTACGCTTTGAGGAATTATATTACATACAAAATTACACAATTTACTACAGTAATAAGTGTATTTTGATTCGCAATAAAAAGTGTATTTTGTTAGAAAAATACTTTTTTTGGTCGAATCTGAAATCTGCGTATGAACTCTTTCGTACTCCACATCCATTCCAGTAGAATGACCAAAACCTGACATGTTTATGGTACTGCACCATGAACACAGGGCTGAAATTAACTCTTAGAGCAAAACCACAGTGACATTAAGATTTCCATGGAAATAGGACAACTAACTGAACACAACTACGTGACAGAAATATATGGCATTGACGTTATACATAAAGTGGTATGATACTCTCACCATGAACACAGGGCTGGAAATTAACTCTTAGAGCAAAACCACAGTGACATTAAGATTTCCATGGAAATAGGACAACTAACTGAACACAACTACGTGACAGAAATATATGGCATTGACGTTATACATAAAGTGGTATGATACTCTCTTTACCTACTATATAACGTCATACCTTGATCTCAAGCAAATTTAAGGCCTGGATTTTAAAGTTTTTGAACTAATTAATTAATAACCTATGAAATGCAAAACAAAATTGCCGAAGTCCCAAGTTATTTGCTGAAGTGCCAAGCTACGGATACATATCTAGATGGTGACACAAAAGCCCTTGCTTTTGTGTGTCTATCTATGAATAGTCAGTGAGAACAAGAAACATGCAATTTCATCCAGGTACGGATTGCGTCGTCCTCCCGCAGACCCAACTGATGCTGATGGCACTAGGCTGCCGGCAGTCCGTGCACCGCAGATGGACACTGGCCACACTCAACCCCGCGTGCCAACCGCTGCTGGAAGAATCTGGACTGTACTGGCATATCCATGACCAGAAGAGTGCAATAGCGAATGCCTTGAAGCATTCTACAGCCAATGGGATCTTTCCTTGGTGCCAGCCATTCACATCAAACCACCAAGGTTGTTAAGCCAGATCTACAAAATATCTATACTTGGAAGTTGGGCGTGAAAGGGTTGTGACTCTACTAGTTGTCATAATGGATTGTCCTTCATTGGTCTCCGAAAATTAAATCTTATATTTGGTAGCAAATTAGGTTTTCATTTTATAAATATATTTGTAGGGCTATGTTGTTGATTACCAAATACTCCCTCCGTATTGACATAGAAGTCGTTTTGGAAAAGGTTTGGGTCAAACATTGGGAATATAAATGGTGAATAATTTTTAAGTCATTGAGTTTAGAAATGTGAAAATCATATAAATAGATTTGTCTTGAAAATTACTTTCATAAAAATATACATATATAACTTTTCAATAAATATTTTTATAGAAAAAAGAAGTCAAAGTAGTGTTTTGGAGACCGTGTCTCTGTCCTAAACTACTTCTATTTCAATATGGAGGGAGTATTAGGTAACATTGCAAATGCATGGCAAGAATACAAGTAGGACATTTTTAACCTTAATAAACATTACTAATTATTATTGGGAGACCACACAATGCTCAGGCCCAACTAAATCATGAGGGGCATGTTATTTGGTCACTTATCATATAGCTAACATCCATGATGAGAACATCAACCGACTAACATGCCCCTCAAGATTGAGTTGGGACTGATCAATAGAGAGAAACATGGATCAGGTCCAACTGCTGCTAGCACGGGGTCTTTCAGCGACACTACAAGACCGTGCAAACGTCCATGATGCGAACATCTTAATGACGAATGCACCAGGGTATCCGACAAGCTCTCTTTTCCCAGTGCCGCCCATTCACATGCATGCATATGAGACGCTAAGATCCTCGGGCACCCACGTTTGTACCATACCAATGCTCGCAATGCAATGCTGTGTGGCTGGGAGATCTAAGGAGGATATATAAAGGGAAAATGTGCAGTGGTTATTGGACTGAAAGGTGCGGACTGTTACTAGGAGGGGAGGAAGAGCGCACTCCATTTTTATACCCACTCCCTTAGCTAGGCCATGGCTTGATTGAGGGCCGGGCAATCAATTTGTGTGATATTTATGGATCTGCTTATTTCTCTTGATTATATAAGCAAGATGTTCCATGCCACCGTCTAAGCTCCACCTTACATGATCAACTCGAGCGGAGACATATCATGATAAACATGATATATATCAAGGACTTCAGCAAGTTGATCTGCACCGAAAGTCCCGGTCTCCCAGCTGTAGCCCTATCCTATAATAGATAGGATGGTATTGAAACATTCATTCACGGGCTGGGCACCGATCTATGTCTAGTTTTATGAGGGTTGAGAGGCAACAAGAAACCTAAGTGGCGATCCAAATGAAGAAGAAGGAACTCAGCAGCGCTACCTGTCTCTAGAAAGTCTCATGTGTTGTCGGCCTTGTAATGTACACGGCCAAAAATGATAGTACTCGCTGGTAGTCTAGAAAATATCGTGCTTGAGAATACTACTGTGTGGATTGTGTAAGGACATGTTGTTAGCAGGACACCAGTGACTGGTCTTGCTACATCATCGTTGCTGCCAACGTAGCCATCTGGCACTGGTTTATCCCCTGTGGTAGCACCTAGTTGAGAACGTCTCTCTAACATCATGTCATCTATAGCTTCATCCCCTGTCACCATGTGGATGGCCTGCATTTTGCCACAGAATTGAACTTTAAGTTGTGCACTGAAGAAACTCATGAAGAGGTTTTGGTGCTACTAAAACTTAAAGTTTTGTTCTGATTGTATTAGCTTCATTCTGATTAATTTCATTATTGGAGCACATTACATTTATTGCACAGCGCAGCTTCCTGAACATGTCACCAAGTTCTCTGCTTTGATATGTGAACAACGGCTAGCTGGTTTTCAATGCCAACAGTGACAATTATAAGATGTAAGAGAGCCAGATTAGGGCAATCCAATTTATGCTCCTGAGGGTCTAGAGTCTTTTGCTTGTGTTGGTGATGTGATTTCTAAGGACAATGTCTATTCTTTTCAGCATGATCATTTTTTTTTTTGCGACCAATTTCAGCACGGACTGCAAGGTCTATATATATGTCCAAGCTTTCAGGATCGAGCTGACTCGGCATGTCACTTGTGACTCCATCTATCTGTCCACTCCAAGCTTGAGTACATGGGGGATCCCTAAGGTAATAATCAGCCTGCATCGTGAGCAAGTGATGAGGCATTCGATAAGGAAATTTGTTCCCAATAAAAACTAGTAACACTGATGCAATTTTTCGTGTTGTTAGAGGTGAAATCATGAGTTGGGTTAATGCGCACTAGCCATGTGTTGGAATGTTTTATGTTTTTAGGAATTATGTTAAATAAAAATTTACACAATTTACTGTTGTACTAAGTGTATTTTATCGCAGAAAGACTTGTTTGGGTTGAATCTGAAATCTGCTTATTATCTCTTTCATGACCCACATCCATTCCAGTAGAATGATCAAAACCTGACATGTTGATGGTACAGCACCAACAGCACATGGAAATTAAATCCTGCATAGAGCAAAAGCATAGTGAACATTAAGATTTGCATGGAAATAGGACAATTAACTGACCACAACAACGTGACAGAAATATATGGCATTGACGTTATACATAAAGTGGTATGATACTCTCTTTACCTACTATGACGTATACCTTTATCTCAACCAAATCTAAGGCCTTGATTTTTGTAAGTTTTTTATCTAATTAATTAATAACCTAGGAAGTGCAAAACAAAATTGACCAAGTCCCAAGTTATTTGCCAAGCTAAGGATACAGATCCAGATGTCTATCTATGAATAGTCAGTGAGAACAAGAAACATGCAATTTCATCCAGGGCCGGATTGCGTTGTCCTCTCGCAGACCCAACGTCGTCCTCTCGCAGAGCCAAACGATCCGGATGGCACTCAGCCCCGCGTGCCAACTGCTGGTAGAAGAATCTGGACTCTGCTGGCATATGCATGCTCAGATGTGTACAGTAGCGAATGCCTTGAAGCACTCGACAACCAATGGGATCTTTCCTTGGTGCCGCCCATTCACATCAAACCACCAAGGCCAAATTCATCACTAGCTTAGAGGCTTGAAGATAGACAGTAGTGCTAACCAGAAGAGGCGAATGAGACAAGGCCAAAACCACTCCATTTTATATATGCTCCCCTGTGCCGGCCATAACTGCTTAGTTGGTGGAAAATTAAAGGGAAAGGAGGATATTGGGCGTTCAAAAGTTGGGCATGAGACTTATGTTTCGTTTAGTTAAAAAATACCAGTATCACATTGTCATACCATTGAATTGGTTTATACTGACAATGTAATTAATTAATGTTACAATAAAATTAATGAAATGATCGACCAATACGTATTTAAAATTAATGACAAGAGTTGCGTCGCCTCCCCTAGCCATGAGTGCCACCTCCCCCGTCCATGAGCACACGCCGCCTAGGACACGAGCGCCGCCTCCCCCATCCACGCAGTGCGCCCCATCCCGTCCACGAGTGCTGCGCATCCCCCAGCCACGAGCGTCGCTCTGTACGTGAAGAGGAAGAAGATAAGGACGAAAATTTATTTGATGTCACTCTCGAGGTTCCTGATGAAAGATGACTAGAGGGTTTTTTCTTTTCTATTCTCCTGACATGCGGGCCTTAGATGTCATAGGGATGGTGGAAAATCTGGAGTTGTACCAAACACTTTTTTGAGATCTCAAATCCACATTGGAGCTGCTCCATGGTAGAGCTGTGCGGATCTGTAGCTGTAGAGCTAGAGCTCTGCCAAACACGCCCTAATTTTCAAAATAAATTAACCACTATTCATATATATAACCTATGGATCGATTTTCTTGAGTTTTGTGAAAAACAAAAAAGATACAAGTTTTTTCAAAAATTATATGAAGTAGACACAGTTGTTGGAAGAACAAATAGTCCATAGAGGAAACCACATATATTCATGCAAGAATCTCTCCTCTGACAACTGTGATGCTGGGCCCATTTAAAATCCAGATTTTAGGCTGGGGTGAGATTCATAGTCCATCACACTATCTATTCATTTCAGCATATCTTGTACTAGTCATTTCAGCATTGAACTTTTTTTGTGCACCGAATTTCAGCATGGATCCTGCAAGGTCTACATATGACTCGGCATGTATTTGACACCATAAGTCCACTCCATGCAGACTACATGGAGGATGCCCAAGGCAATAATGAGCCTGCATCGTGAGCAAATGATGAGGCATTCGATAAGAAATTTTTTTCCCAATAAAAACCAGCAACACTGATGCAATTTTTTTCACACTGTTAGAGGCAAAATCATGAGTTCGGTTGATGCATACTAGCCATGTATTGGAATGTTTTACATTTCAGGAATTATGTTACATATAACATTACATATTTTTTTTTGAACCGACAGAATCCCCATTTCCATTACTTTGAGATAACGGAAATAATAAAATTACACAGTTTACTATTGCAATAAGTGTATTTTGTTAGAAAGAATTCTCTGGGTCGAATCTTAAATCTGCTTATGAACTCTTTCATACTCCACATCCATTCCAGTAGAATGACCAAAACCTGACATGTTGATGGTACTGCACATATATAGGAGAATTAACTGACAGTAAAATTACACGCAGGGCTGGGAATTAATTCATACAGCAAAACCATAGTGACATTAAGATTTGCATGGAAATAGGACAATTAACTGACCACAACGACGTTATACACAAGTGCTATGATACTCTCTTTACCTACTAGGACGTAATACCTTGATCTCAAACAAATCTGAGCTCTTGATTTTTTTTATGTTCTGAACTAATTAATTAATCTAGGAAAAGCAACAAAATTGTCGTAAGCCCATGTTACAGATACAGATCCAGATGGTGCCACTTCCTTTTTGCAAGCAGCTGGCTGTCCTCCAGCAGTCCGCTGGCCGCCGAGGAACAGTGTCATCTGGCCACACGCAGCCCCGTTCACTAGGTGACATATGCATGCATTCTGAGAAGAGTACAATAGCGAATGCCTTAAGCAATCGACAAGCAATGGGATCTTTCCTTGGTGCCACCCATTCACATCAGACCAAATGTTGTGAATCAGCGCCAGCAGGAGGCACTAATTCATCACTATCTGTGGCTTGGAGACGGACAATGGGGTGCTAACAAGGAGAGGCGAATGAGCCAAGGTCAACACCGCTCCATTTTATATACACTCTCCAGTGCCGGCCATAACTGCTTAGTTGGTGCAAAATTAAAGGGAAAGGAGGATATTGGGCGTTCAAAAGTTGGGCATGAGACTTATGTTTCGGTTAGTTAAAAAATACCAGTATCACATTGTCATAACATTGAATTGGTTTATACTGACAATGTAATTAATTAATGTTACAATAAAATTGATGAAACGATCGACCATAACGTATTTAAAAATAAATAGGTTCAATAATATGTATTTGGGAGGCCGTCTCAGTTAATCACAATTAATAGAGGTTGTTGCTTACGGACAAAACCTCCTAAATAGATTTAGGGAGGTACTAGCGAGCTGTTTGGTTCACCGGAATGTAACGTAATCCGATTACAGAAGGTAACAGATATCAATACTGATGTTTGGTTGGGCCTACTCCGGTATTAGGTACCCTGTAATCCAATTACAGCCCATTCATTCCCGATCCCGCCCATCCCAGAGCGTTATCAGCGATACGCCGCCGCCGGTTGCCTCGAGTGCATCTCCCTGGTGTTTCCGCTTACCATTACGTTCTACGATCAGAAACCAAACAAAATCGGTAATCGTTTAATTTGTTCCGTTTGCGGCGTCTTCCGTTACTGTTTGCGTTAACGTTTACATAATGCAACCAAACAGCACGTAAGACTCTTTGGGATGGTGGCGGACTCCGATCCCCCTGATACCTGACTCCATTAATAGGCGTGACACATGAGGCCCAAGAAAAGGCTCAGTATAAGCCCGCTACCTGTGTCACATGAGGTACTAAGAGGCTACCAATTGATCATGTTTTCAGAATGTCAACGGCTAGAAACTGTTGGGCACTTATTGGGTTATCTGTGATCAGCCCTCCAGATCCTGTTCGAAGACATGAAATCTTCAGGTAACAGATTAATGAAAAATTCTTTATGGAGATCATAGTTCTCATTAGTTGGACCATTTGGACTATGAGAAATGATGCTATCTTTAGGGGGGATTCAGATCTCTATTCGATGTCTGGATATTATCAAGGACGTGTTTAGCTAGCTCTTGTGCACGGCTAAAAAGAAATATCTACCAGCTATTGTATCATTGCTAGAGCTCTCTGTGTAATCTTGCTCATTTTCTTGTTTTCCTTCTATGTCTCTTAGAGACCTCTCTCGAACTATTTGTTCCTTTTTGCTTACCCCCCACCCCCTCGCTGAACTTGTTTGTTCTTTTTTTGGGTTTGATTGATATATTTTTAGTAGGGCTCTTCTACCCCTCTTGTTTCCTAAAAAAAGTCCTCACTAAAAGGGCCCCACAAAAGCTTGAGAGGGCCAATAAAGATGGTAGGGATGAGGGTGTTATATAGGACACCTTTGGTACAGCCTTTTGCCACGTAAGGAAAAGGAGGCGTGTAGACTAGCATCCATCACAATCCAAACAACATTCTTTGCTACTCTCAAGTTCCTCTCCTATCTGCAGCCTCTTCCTTTGTTCTGTATTGTGCATATACTACTATAAATCCAACCCCATAAACCCTGGACACAGAACATGCCATCTAACATGCAGCGGTGTAGACAGAAGTCTTGGCTAGGCATGAGATGTATCAGCAAGTTTAGGACAAGGTCGATGAGTAGCAGGCTGAAAAGATGATCAAGCTTGTTGTTCTACAGGGTCATGAACTGGTCAAGTGGGGCCGCACGCCACTACCAGAGATGGAGCCGTAACGTGCGGTAGGCACTGCATCATTATCGTTGGGCGATCACCGCGACATGCCTGAAGGCGCGCGACTCGGCGATGGATTGTACTGTACACAACTCTCTGGGATTCAACAAATAAAACCAACAACTAAATTTTTCTATCTCGTGCTTTTTTAAAACCATTTGGACTAAGTTAATACATGGGGCCAACGTGTACTTTTTTCCCCAAAACAGAGCAGAAAAATACATTTTTGTAACAAGTGAAAAATTATTTTTTTCAATACGAAGTAATCGTGAATGGTACAAACATCTTCATTTGTCTAGCGGATTAACAACTTTTCAAATGATGAAAACGGATGCTGTAAAGCAAATGAAATACTTTTGGCAAGTCGCATTAAAAAACTATGATCCTATTGTGGGTATATATGACTCGGCATGTACTAGTATCTGACACCATCTATATGTCCAGTCCATGCAGACTGCATGGAGGATCCCCAAGGCAATAATGAGCCTGCATCCTGAGCAAATGTTGAGGCATTTGATAAGAAATTTGGTTCCCAATAAAACCAGCAACACTGATGCAATTTTTTTCATGCTGTTAGAGGCGAAATCATGACTTGGGTTGATGCATACTAGCCATGCCAGGTATTGGAATGTTTTACGTTTTCAGGAATTATGTTACATATAAAATTACATATTTTTTTTTGAACCGAGAGAATCCCATTTCCATTACTTTGAGATAACGGAAATAATAAAATTACACAGTTTACTGTTGCAGTAAGTGTATTTTGTTAGAAAGGATTCTCTGGGTTGAATCTTTAAATCTGCTTATGAACTCTTTCATACTCCACATCCATTCCAGGAATCTTAAACCAAACACCACCGCACGCCGCCAAACGGGAGGGAGCCCCCGCCGCCGCCATCCCCGCAGGCCGTGCGGCCTTGCCGACGGCCCCCGGGCGGCGGGCGGCGCGGGTTGAGGAGTGGAGGAAGGGGAGGGGCGGTGGCTAGCGTTTGGCCGCCGCCCGAGTCGCCCGCGCGGACCTTCTTAGTTAATGTGATTTGCAGTATTGTTCTGAATGGTTGAACGATATTATGCCACATCGACAAAATATCTATACTAGGAAGTTGGGCGTGAAAGGGTTGTGACCCTACTAGTTGTCTTAATGGATTGTACTTCATTGAGCTCTGAAAATTATGTTTTCATTTATATTATAAATATATTTGTAGGGCTCCGTTGTTGATTACCAAATATTAGGTAGCATTACAAATGCATGGCGCCAACGGAGACCTACGGGGGAGAAGGCGGCGGCGGCGGCCTGCGTCATCGGCGCCCGACAAGTCCACCGCTGACGACACAGCCTGCGCGGCGTGTGTTCGTGCAACATCGCCTTGGTGCTCAGCAGTCAGCAAGGGTCCCGGTGCTCCAGCGGCTTGGTCCGCGGTGGCGAGCGTCGGGTCCAGACACAGGGTGTATTGTCGACGCCGACGGTTTCCAGACTGTTGTGAGTCGTTGCCTTCGACGCCGGTCGAGAAATGTGACAACCGAGCGACGCCGCCCAGTCCCGCGGGAGCTCGTGGGTCGATGCTTCAACTGCCTTGCGCGCGGCCACATCGCCGCTCATTGTCGCTCTCCATCGCGTTGCTTCCATTGCTGGGGTGTCGGCCATCAGGCAAAGGTGTGCAGCCGTGGTCGCTCGTCGCTACACATGCCTTCAGCCTCGATGGAGCGGCGCCCCGTTAGTGGTGGCCGCGATGCATCAGGAGGGGCCAAGTCGGTCACCACTGGCCCTGCCACCGACCGTTGCCGACGCCGCCGGCAGCGGTGCTGGAGCAAGCCGGCAAGAGACACATGCATTTGTCGGGTGCCTGACGCCAGACCGCAGTCTACAGCCACACCGGCGTCGCCGCCCAACGACGGTGACGAGGTAGGTACCTTCGGCGCGCCCTCCACAGCGCAGCCGCCCACGGTGCAGTTGGACCCAGTGGGCCGAGGGAGTCGACATCGAAGTTGGCAAGCGCCCTTCTTCGACCATCCTTCCGAGCCTAGCCCCAGTTTGACTACTGATTGGTGGTCGGAGATGTGTGTGCAGATAGAGTTGGCTACACTAGCTGCCGCATCGGAAGGGTGGTCGCTGAGCCTATGCCACCGCTAGCGGTGCGTAATCACCGCTACCGACCTCGGTCGAGGCGGGGGGCTTAGTTGTGGGCGAGGGAGAAGGAGGCGGTTTCGTGTTCACGGCAACCGCAGTGAGCTCGCTTGTTCACGCCCGTCGCCGCTCGAGGACTTCAGCACCCCCCGTACGGAACCAGTTGTCGGGCCCGGCGGGTTGGCTGCTCAGGTTGTGCAACAGCTTGCGCCGAGTGACCTACACCGCCCGCCCCGACCGAGGTGGGGGGCATCGGATGTGGGTGCGGTGTCTGTGCCATCGGTCGAGGAGTTCGTGGCCACTTTCAAGAAGCAACTCGAGCCCCCCATTCTCTCCATGCCAGTCTTGAGGAAAACGCGTCCACGCCAAGACGCCTCCGTACTAATACCGAAACACAAAGGCGCCGCATGCTGCAAAGAGTGCGTCTAGGCTCCATAAGCCGGAGGACCAGGCAAGGGGAGGGTTTTGCTCAAGAAGATGGGGATTGAGGTCGAGGCCGAAGCGTGAAGATGCGGTCTCCTTTGTTGAGCTGCACGCGCCCCCTCACGGGCCCTAACGCTGAGGTCAACATGGAGGCCATGCAGGTCTTCCTTCTGCGGGGAAGAAGCGGCACATTGGTGCAGCGGATCCAGCCTGAAAGTGTGCTTGCGGTCTAGTCGCGACATATGGTTATCTTGTAATAGGCTTATGGGTTGCATCCAGTAGTTAGGTTCTTGCTTTGTTTGTGTTGTTGTGTTGTGTTTCGTTTGTTTTGTCTCTCTGTTTCGCAGCCTGATGTCTGCTCGGCATCCCGGCTTAGTTTGTATTTGGATTTGGTTTTCCTCCTCTTAATGAAAAACGGGTGAATGGCCCGATCACGAAAAAAAACCTTAAATATTACTAATCATAATTGGGAGACCACACATTGATCAGGCCCAACTAAATCATGAAGGGCATGTTATTTGGTCACTTATCATATTGCTAACGTCCATGATGAGAAGAACATCAACCGACTAACATGCCCCTTAAGAATGAGTTGGGCCTCATCAATATGGAAACAATGACCAGGCCCCATCTGCTGCTAGCACGACGTGTTTAGGCAACACTACAAGACCGTGCTACCATCCATGATGCAAACATCAACATGACCAATGCACCAGGATATCCGACCAGTTCTCTTTTCCCAGTGCTGCCCATTCACATGCATGCATGAGACGCTACGCGTTTGTACCATACCAATGCAGGAAATACAATGTGGCTGGGAGATTTAAGGAGGAGATATAAATGGAAAATGTGCAGTGGTTATTGGAGGAGGAAGAGGGCATTCCACTTTTATAGCGTCTCCCTTAGGCCATGGCTTGATTGAGGGCCGGGCAATTAATTTGTGTGCTATTTAAATATCAGGAAGTTGGTCCAGTTGATCTGCACCGAAAGTCCCACCTGTAGCCCTATTCCAATATTCATTCGAGGGCCGGGCATCTATGACTAGTTTTTATGAGGGTTGAGAGGCAACAAGAAACCTAAGTGGCGATCCAGGTGAAGGCAAAGGAACTGAGCAGCGATACCAGTTTCTGGAAAGTCTGATGTGTTGTCGGCCTTGCAATATAATCTAGCAAACATGGTAGTACTCGTTGGTAGTCTAGGAAATATCGTGCTTGAGAATACTACTGCGTGGATTGTGTAAGGACATGTTGTTAGCAGGACACCGGTGACTGGTCTTGCTACATCATCGTTGCTGCCAACATAGCCATCTGGGACTGGTTTATCCCCTGTGGTAGCACCTTGTTGAGAACGTCTCTCTATCATCATGTCATCTATAGGTTCATCCCCTGTCACCGTGTGCATGACCTGCATTTTTGTCACAGAAGCGAACTTTAAGTTCTGCACTGAAGAAACTCATGAAGAGGTTTTGGTGCTACTAAGACTTAAAGTTTCGTTCTGATTGTATTAGCTTAGGTCTGACTAATTTCATTTTTGGAGCACATTACATTTATTGCACAGCGCAGCTTCCTCAACATGTCACCAAGCTCTCTGCTTTGATCTGTGAACAACGGCCAGCTGGTTTTCAATGCCAAGAGTGACGGTTACAAGATATAAGAGAGCCAGATGAGGGCAATCCAGTTTGTGCTCCTGAGAGTCTTGTCTAGAGGCTTTTGCCTGTGTTGGTGATGTGATTTCTAAGGACAATGTCTATTCTTTTCAGCATGATCCTTTTTTTTGTGACCAATTTCAGCACGGACCGCAAGGTCTATATATATGTCCAAGCTTTCAGGATCGAGCTGACTCGGCATGTCACTTGTGACTCCATCTATCTGTCCACTCCAAGCTGAGTACATGGGGGATCCCTAAGGCAATAATCAGCTTGCATCGTGAGCAAGTGATGAGGCATTCGATAAGGAATTTTGTTCCCAATAAAACCAGCAACACTGATGCAATTTTTTTCACGCTGTTAGAGGCGAAATCATGAGTTGGGTTGATGCATACTAGCCATGTATTGAAATGTTTTACGTTTTCAGGAATTATGTTACATATAAAGTTACATATTTTTTTGAACCGAAGAGAATCCCCATTACCAATACTTTGAGATAACGGAAATAATAAAATTACACAGTTTACTGTTGCAATAAGTGTAATTTGTTAGAAAGAATTCTCTGGGTTGAATCTTAAATCTGCTTATGAACTCTTTCATACTCCACATCCATTCCAGTAGAATGACCAAAACCTGACATGTTGATGGTACTGCACATATATAGGAGAATTAACTGACAGTAAAATTACACGCAGGGCTGGGAATTAATTCATAGAGCAAAACCATAGGGACATTATGATTTGCATGGAAATAGGACAATTAACTGACCACAACGATGTCATACACAAGTGCTATGATACTCTCTTTACCTACTAGGACGTAATACCTTGATCTCAAACAAATCTGAGCTCTTGATTTTGTTTATGTTCTGAACTAATTAATTAATCTAGGAAAAGCAACAAAATTGTTGTAAGCCCATGTTACAGATACAGATCCAGATGGTGCCACTTCGTTTTTCCAAGCGGCTGTGCTCCAGCAGTCCGCGGGCCGCTGAGGGACACATTCATATGGCCACACCCAGCCCCGTTCACTAGCTGACATATGCATGCATGCTCAGAAGAGTACAATAGCGAATGCCTCAAGCAATCGACAAGCATTGGGATCTTTCCTTGGTGCCACCCATTCACATGAAAGCACCAAGGTTGCGGCTCAGCGCCAGCAGGAGGCACTAATTCATCACTAGCTGTAGCTTGGAGACGGACAATGGGGTGCTAACAAGGAGAGGCGAATGAGCCAAGGCCAGGCCAACACCGCCCCATTTTATATACGCTCCAGTGCCGGCAATAACTGCTTAGTTGGTGGAAAATTAAAGGGAAATTAAGGAGGATATTGGGCATTCAAATGTTGGGCATGAGACTTACGTTTCGTTTGGCAAAAAAAAAAACCAGTATACCATTGTCATAACATTGAATTGGTTTATTCTGACAATGTTAAATAATTAATGTTACAACAAAATTAATGAAATGATGGACCATAACGTAATTAAAAAATAAATAGATTCAATAATATGTATTTGGGAGGCCGCCTCAGTTAATCACAATTAATAGAGGTAGTTGCTTAAGGACAAAACCTCCTATAGATTTAGGGAGGTACTAGGACTCTTTGGGATGGTGGCCGACTCCAATCCCCATGATACCCAACTTCATTAATAGGCGTGACACATGAGGCCCAAGAAAAGGCTCAGTATAAGCCCGCGCTACCGTGTTACGTATATATACCAAACAGACTCTCTCCCATGCTCCCTCTGTCTCTCTCGGTGTCAATACTCACTACCAGAAATATCCAGTTTCTGACAGACTAGTCGTGCTCCGTCAACAGCGTGTCTAGATCCCTCTTTCTCTTCCTTTGTTCAAACTGATTCCTCTGAAAATGAGCTCATTCCTTGTTGACCAGATTGTCCATATCGCATCATCACAGTGATCTCCATGAAAACTGATAATTAAACTGGGATCTTAGTGTGCTGGTAATCTTTGGGAACCTGCTGCCGAGAGGAATATCAATAGAGATCAAGCTTCAGCACATTTCTGCAAACTGTCAATTCCGAAAAGATGCTCAACCGATTCCTCCACCAATTCATCGCAAAGAGTATAGTTATATGAGTCCAGCTGCATATTTTTCCTTCTTAATGTTCCACTGGTGCTAAGCCTCTTGACAATTAAGAGTCAGAAAAAAATCTATGTGCTACGATTGAAATTTGCATGACCATAACCATTTAAAATAACAGTGTATATTTGAATGCCCAACCAGAACCTTATACATATTTTTGAGGTCTTTTATAATTTTTAAAAATCAATTAACGGAGGAAGCCGGCCTCCAGTTTATAGATTAACAGTGCTAAGTTTGAATGGAAGGGCCGTTGCAATGTTGGCCTCGAGCAAGAAAAAACGACTGCCTCCAATAAGTTCTCTCTATTAGCGTGGTGGCAGTTTCATGCCCAACATTGGTAAACTGCAAAATTCTTTATTTCACATCACATTCCGGCGAATCAGTTCGTCCCTCGCTCTGACCCTACTCTCCTATGTTGTGGCATACCTTATCCGCACCCTTCCTCTCACGTATGGCAAAAAATGAACACATGATAGGAGTCTCGGGCCGAACATATAAATGCAGACTGCATTCTTCTCGCTACCTAACATGACGTCCCCTAACTCACACCACATCATTTACGTGACAACATGGCTTGGCACGTCTGCCCTTCTGGCTTGCCTTTTACCTTTTTTCGACCGTAAAACATCCAAGTGCTCTAGCAATTTTAAGCCGGGTCGAGCAACCTTCAGATTCCCAATACATGCAAATTAACTACAACAATAAAAGTGTATTTTGTTAGAAATGTTTCGTTGCATTGCATCTGAAATCTGCTAATTGACTGACCAGACCCACATTACTGAAATATATGGGGTGTACGCTATACATAAATTCTACTGTACTCCTTGTACTTACTAAGAACTAATATCAAATGAAGCATCTGGACACTGCCAAGACACAGCTCCACGGAATCGTCTGTACACATGAAGTTGCCATCCCGCCACTGCACGACGTGGAATCCTATGCATCCAGACATTCAGAAGTGCATGTACTGATACTCATCCATCAACATCCTCCATTTTCTCAAAACTCTGATGAAGATTATGTCATCTGCACTGAACTGATGCATTGCGACAACATCTTCAACGTGAATAGACTCATAGACTATGCAAGGTGCATTTTCCCGGTGCCACCCAGTCAGATGAGACGACCGAGATCGTGGCAACAAACAAAGCTTTCCATTGGATGCATCAAAATGGAGAAATATCACAAAGATCAAGCAAGTTGGTGGCTAGGACGAGAGCGGTTTTATATATATGTACATGTACGTATGGTCACGTGATGGCTGAGGACCATGTAGTAGATTTGAGAATAGACCTCAGGTGCAGCTTGGTGGTCTTGTTTGGTGGTCGGAGTGGTTTATATATAACTGGTGCAAGGATCAAGATTTGGATAGAGGACACTCCAGCTTGTGCCCCACTTGCACGATCAAAATTATCTCACATTGTGACTCAGTGACTAGAAAATATAATTGAAGTCCTCACTAATAGGTCCCCACAAAAGATTAAGGGGTAAAGAATGGTATGGACGACGGTCGGCACAGCCTTCTGCCATGGAGAATGAACAATGTCTAGCATCCATTCCAATCCAAACAGCATTCTTGTTCCTAAGCTCCTGAGTAGTGAACTGGTACCCCGTTGTCATGTAGACAAAAGTTTTGGCTTTGGCATGGGATGTATTGACAAGTTTTGGACGAGTCGATGAGTAGCAGGCTGAAATGGTGATCAATCATGTATGATGTTCTACGGGGTAGTGAACTGGTACCCGTTGTCATGTAGGATAGGTGCACGATCATCGTAACATGGCTGCAGGCGCGAGCGACCCAGCAAAATTTGATGAACAAAGCGGCCAGGATGACTTAGGCGCTCGATCGTCAACGCAGCAGGAATAGCTGCGGCCAGAATTGCTCGATCGATCGGCGAGCAAGCCACCTCTGGAGTTTTGCCTTTTGCATGTTTTGCTTATTTGAATGATTGTAATGTAAGCAACTCTGGAATTGAACAAATAAATCAAACAACTCCAATCCCCTATCTCCTGCTTTGTTCTTGGAACCATTTCATACTAAAGTTAATACATGGGGCCAACATATACTTTTTTCCCAAAAACAAAGCAGAAAAATACATTTTGTAACAAATGAAAACTTAATTTGCTCTCAATAACAAGCAATTAATCATGCATGGTACAAGCATCTTCTTTCTACTACTTCACCAGTAACCCGGTCCAAACTCAGAAGAGACAGATCCGGGTGGCATGGCACGGATCCGGCCAACGAGGCCGGAGAAGCCCTGCCAACCGCTGCCGCAAGGACCTGTCGCCGCCGACAAGATGACCCTCGGCATCGAACTCCTGTGGCGGCCGAGTTTAGAGGCATGGGGCTGGGACAGGACCATGGGGTGGCTGTGTTTGGTGCCGCCCACCCCTTGGGGAGAAGAGGGGCACGGGGGCTGATCATTTTGTGGTTTTCCTACTATCTTCTCAGCACTGGGTTTCTTCAAATAAGACTAAATTCAGATATCACCATATACTAAAAACAATAATGCTCAAATGAATGATCAACGACTGATCGAATGTATTAGAGGGGCACGGTTCTCCTATTTTAATTAACAACATGCAGGTAGTAGGATGGTAAGGAAGGACCATGTCAACTGACTTTTGACCTTTATTTTCCATGTATTGAATTTATCGAATACAACAATATACCTAACCTCTTGGAATAGATATCGAAGGAAGCTTCTATAAAGGCAATCCACAATGTTATACGCCCTTCTTCAAAAGCATTTGAGTACCTGCCTATACAAATACTTTATTTGTAGCCTTGCTTATGTAGAGGGTATTGCAAGTTCCGGCCCTAGAATTAGGCAAGTTGCAGCCCAGCTTTTTAGTGCACAGTTTTCAAGCCATGGTGCATGCAAGATAGATATTCTGTGCTCACATACACACGCAATGAACATGATGCCATTGCGTGCCTGAATGCGCGGAAATGTCATGGGAGCCCTCTTTCCTTGGTGCCACTCATTTATATGAAGTGACCAAGGTAGTGTTACAGCCAGCAGGCCGCAAATTCTTCAATAGTTGTTGATAGAAAGACACACCAGATCGTGGGAGACCAGCATGCCAGTGCTAATAGTATGGAATCTGGCAACTTTTAACAAAGGTAGGCAAACAAGCCAAGTTGCTCGGTTTTATGCTCCTCATGCTTGCTGGAAAAGTATAAAGGGCAAGGACGGTAGAACCAATGGTTTTTTATGTCACTAAGTGGAACGTAGTATGATATGTATTGCCAACACCGTGCGAGAACAAAAATGGAAGTCCAATGTGAGCATCTGACAAAATCATTTCACAACATAAAGAAGGTATTAAATTTTATGAATTGTGATCCTATTTTTCCAACAAGTGTTGGGCTGGCACTTAGTGACATGGCTTCAAGGCCGATTACATGCTCTGTGAGCTGATTGTGAAGCTCATATTGTACTATACAGTTTTTACAACCGAGATTTATTTCTACAACTGGGATCAATAGGTAGATCTCCACTCACAAATTTCCATCTGAGAGTGATATCTCATAGCGCCACAGTTACACTGAAACTATTATTAGTCTAGGGATTATGACCAAATATAAGCGTCTTATTCTATACTAGTTCTTTTTCTCAAATACTCCCTCTGGTGTTTTATAAAATGAGCGCACAATCCTTTTTAGTGCTGTAGGGAGAGAGAATATCAACTCTCTGCATGATAAATGACCAACTAAACTGTGGAAGATCCTACTATGGAAGATCCTGATACAACCCTATGCAATCTGCAACGACTCTGGTGCAGTCCAAGCAAAGTGCAGTTCTCAAAACAGTGAAAGATCCCTGGTGCAGTATCCTACTACATATCTCTTCTCTGCCCTTATGACCCTGTGCTCACTTGCATCCGGTGAACACCAAAATAGTGAGCCAACTCAATTATCTACCGTGCTATCTTTCCTGGGTGCCTCCCATTCTTATATAATGACGAAGGCATCAGTAATAATATGGCTGTGAACTGCTGGGAGAGGGGCATAAGAGCATACACTCTGATTTATATGCTCCTGAGGCAAGGCATTTTTTTTTTTTTTTGCGCCTTCATGTTCGTGATCGGGGGTGAATAATGGGAGAATTAATGAGCCTCAATAGTGGAGAAGTAAATCAAGGTGAATTGTAACTGTGAGCGCTAGGCCAGACCAGAGGGAACAATAATAATGTCAAACCACTAGACTAGTTAACCGTATACATTTCAAAAAAATAAATTAACTTCAATTCTTATATAACTACTACTAATGAGTGCCTCGAGAATCAAGTAGTTGTGCTACTGACATGTTGCAGTTATACTGATATCAATCAGCAGCATCTAGAAAATGTACAGCAGATCCATCTGTAAGGATCTGACAGAACCAGTAGTGCAAGTATTTAAACAAGTCTACTTTGGGTTAATCAAATAAAATATGTCTAATAATGCAAATATATCACAATCAATCAATTCAAGTCGGAGTATTAGCAAAATAGAGAGAACATTAGCAAAATAAGATCAAGGAGAGTTATAATGCATTAGCAAATAGAGAGAACAATTATTTTACTTTTTAGGAGCAAATCAGGATTAATTGACGCAAAAAAAAAAAAAATCAGCCAAATTCATGCGCTTTGTTAGGTAGGGTTTCTCCACCGAGCTTGAAATGTGATGGTGAGATGTTGGGAAGGGAAGGGAAGTGGAGGGAGGCATAGTGGCGGAGAGTACGCTGAGGCGAAACTGGGTGCTCAGCCCCTTCCTCCATGTACTGGCCACTGTCAGTCTCTACTTCTGGTTGTTATTTGTTGCACTTGATGTGTACAAGTTGTCATCAGCATAGTTAAAGTGCTGCTTGCTGAAGCGTAGTCCCTGGTTGGCTTCACCCTCTGTCACTGAAGGGACCGGAGATAGAGAAAAGGAAAGGCTGACGTGTGCCGCGTGAGCAAAACGCGAAGTAGGAACCAAAAACTTTTGGCAGGCCACTGGCAGACAGCCCCCGGTGCCACTGCAAAATGTGCAATACTAAATCTACTTTGAAACAACAACAAGATGCAACATTTGCAACTGAAATAGTGAAACAATTCAAATATGCTCTTGAAACATATGGGTGTAGCCATTGCAGCATATTTGTCACCAGGACATACTTTTGAAACATCCGATAGAACATTTGTAGCATATGCTACTATGTTAGAAACACATAAAACACTTGAAACATGTGCTTGGAACATCCATATTTTATCATTGCAACCTATGCAACCTCACCGATAAACTATTCCAACATCTAGATGAAATACTTAAACAAACGCCTAAATGACTAGAACAATTGAAACACAAAACATTTGTCTCGCAAGGCCAAAGACCAACTTGGTCAAGAGGATCATGGTGCTATAGATATCTTGGGCGATGTTGTCAGTATTACACAGCTCAGTTCCCTTGGTCAAGAGGATCATGGTGCTATAGATATCTTGGGCGATGCAGTCAGTATTATGCAGCTCAGTTCCATGCACACCCATATAGATGTGGTTCAATTATAACCTCCGCTAGCAATGGACTCAGTAGATCGAAGTCTTAATGGTAATTGATATCCCATGCAGAAGACTATGTGTTTTCAATTTCAGAAACAAAAAAAAAAATTCCAGAACCCACTAAGAAAAGAGAAATTCCCAAAATTCCAGAAATTTCGGATCAAATTCAAATTAAATTCAAATAAAAAAAAAAAAAAATCACATGATTTCACTATAAACTATCTATGGTTGATCATACACCACAAATACATGAAAAAAATCCTGACATGATTCCACATTTCTATGGGGCTACAAGGGCTCATGGGTCGCGCAGCGTGGTGCACCATGGGGAGCCGCCGCCGCCAACAGAGGGAGAGTCGGAGACAAAGGGATAGAATGTGGATTTTGGGTGTGATTTTAGGGTCTTCTAGAGCTATATATATGGTGGGTTGACGGGGAAGTAGATTTTCGCCATCTTGGTGCTATTTGAGGGCGGAAGACGAATTCACACGAAATTTTTGACCGTAGAGGATTTCTTTTGGTACCCATCGAGAAACCCGAAATTTCAGAAATTCGAAAAATTTCGCCGAAAATTAAAACCCTCCCATCACACTGCATTGTAGACACATAGGCAGTTCAAGTCAAAGCTGTGAATGTCACTGGAGCATCCTGTAAGCTTTGTTTTCTAGGTGCCACCCATACATATATGAGATAAATGTCAAGGCAGGCAGCAAAGTCGCATACAGTAGAGCGCTGCTCTCTGCTTTGGGTGTTGGGATGCCGAGAGAGGGAACTGGATATATAAAAGAGGACAAAGTGAGGATGCTCTTCTTTATACTCTTAGATATATAGAGACTAGGATGGTGACAGGTTGGCAAAGTAAGTACTTCGTTTTCGCCTAGCGAACTGAACCGAGGGAATCATTTGAAGAAAAAAAACAAGGGAATTTTCACAAAGAAAAGAAATGGACCATTGAGACGGATTGGTGTGAGGAAATAACTCGGCCTTAAACTCGAATCATATATAAAGCATTGATTTGAGGATTGAAACTTATCAAAATAATTCGAATTTCCTTTAGTTGTGAGATCAATTTACATATACTACAAATAATCGCAGTCTCAGACGGTAGAGAAAACTTGCCTCAGTCGGATGGTCACCTCTCTATCCTATGTGTTGAATTAATTTGCATTGGTTCTAGCGCGCATTAAGCTACTACTATATATGTACTGAATGATTACATTTCATTAGACATAGTAGTTAGTACACATGAACTTATTTTCTTTGGCATAGTTTACATTCGAGTCAATGCTGGACTGAATACAATAGTCTTATAAACAATGCATGGTAAGTGCTTGTTCAGTCCGTATATGAATTCGTTATTCTAGCTAGTTGATTTTGTTGTGGAAAGTCATGGATAAAGCTCCTAATATGAAGTGGAATGACATATTCACCTGATGTCATATTTTCTTTTGAGGTCCCGACGCCTTCGCGATGTAGCCTAGCTTGTACTCCACATACTAGACGTCTTAACCCTAGGTTAGAACTACCAACTGACCAGCAGAACTTTTGCAGCTGAATCTGAAAGATTCCAATTTCTACCTTTTCTTGGCATTAGCAATATAATATGGTCCCACTCTTTTCTCCGTGCCAGCAATTTCGATTATAATACGAGTGCTACCCAGGCTCATTCACTTCATTCAAGAGGATCATGGTGCTAAAGATATCTTGGGCAATGCCATCAGTATTACGCAGCTCAGTTCCATGCGCACTCCATATAGACGTCCAGAAGGAGGTGTTGTTTCAGGACTTTCATGGACGCCACCCATTCTCAATATGTATTTCCAACAGTCTCTGGATGAGCAAGAAGTCACTTAAGAACTCATCAGCTAGTGGTGTAGCAATATGTTACTGAAAACAGCTCTCCCATTTTCTGTCCCTCTCTCTCTCTCTCTCTCTCTCTGTGTGTGTGTGTGTGTGTGTCTCTCTCTTTAGATCACCAGAATTTGTGAGCCAACTAGGATCATGGTATTGAGAACTACAGTATGGACCTCTGTTTTTTAGAAAAGGTTGAAGCCACCCTACCCAAAAAAAAAAAACGATGGTTCTTATTTCTATGAGAATTTAAGATGCGGCAAGACCCCAAAGAAAGCAGTTATAAGTAGTACATTACCTAGAAATGGTGTTTACAACCACCCGCTCTATACTTGTTTAATGCCTTGCGCTCGACCAAATGTCTATCACTTATCCGCAGACGGTTGTGATGCTACCAGTGGTCACAACGGATTGTGCTAAGAACTCTGGTTGTGATGGCAGAATAGATGTTGACAACTGGTTTGTAACATAACCATCTCCAAAAGATGAAATAACACAATCCGTTTACCTTTATAATAAATTAATGTATCACCCCTCTGTTCAGATTTAGTTATTGCCTTCAGCACGCTTTGAAAAGTACATTAACTATTTGGTAATAGATTTTTATTTAGTGAATAGATTTTGTAGGGTTGCTGCGCTAATTTTACTCTTTGGCTGTATTTGCTGACATTAGCATTGCTTATTTTTTTCCACTTCAAAGGTATATCACCAAAGCTTTTTTTTTTACACCTAGAAAACCCATTGCTGTTATGTTGATAGATAAAATACTGAATTAATCCTAATTATAATACCCCTTACGCAACTTCTCTCAAGAGTGGCTTCTGGTTTTAGTTTCAGATAGGAAGGGTGTGCTGAGAGAGAAAGATGTCCAATAATTTTGACAGACCATCTGTGAAGCAATACATTCTTCTTTTTTCTTTTTTCTTGTACTTAAAAGCTCCAATTGTTTCCACTCATTGATCCTAATTTTCAGCACATAGTTTTATTTTTTATTATGTACACAACTTGCATGAACACCCCAAAAACATGGTGACTGGAAGCAATTTAAACCACATCATACATAATAATGGTTTAGTACACCATCCCTTTTGGCCTGTACATATTTGCATTACAAAGAATACTTTCTAGTAAAATTCAGCACGCCGACACCAGAGTTGTTTGAACAGCTCCTTTCTTTCTCTCTGTGACTGTTTTGGTGATATTGCATTAGTAATTTTTTTTTCCGGTTTACCGTGTAATTTGAGCTACATTGGGTTTCTTCCACTTTTTTGCAACACATGTTAGCTAGACAGATCTGCTGCATTATCAAACAACAGGACTCATTGAAGTGTATACTGTTGTGTCAATGTATGTTAGGAAATGCAATAAACATATTAGCCCTTATTTGCCATTGAGAAATCCATTTTGAAGGTTGTGCAACAACTTATATGATCAATAATCGGAAGGCCAACAACTTATATCACCAAAAGCTTCTTTTGTACCTAGAAAACCCATTGTTCCTATGTTGACATAAAATACTGAATCCTAGTTATGAAATATTTAATAAGACAAGACAGAGTGCTAGTCATGAGACAGAGCGCCAATATATAAATACAGAATCAATCCGGTGATATCACTGTCAATATAGGAGAATTCTCCTAATGTTTTTAAATAATAATAAAACACTACTACTAGTCATAACATAGAAATCCACATTAGGAAGAATTTGGTAGAGAAAGTTTATACTGAATTTTGAATATTAAATCATTAGGAGCAACCCACATCACTATATATAAAATTCTGGTTGTTTACGTAGGCACATCATGGTACAAGCCTATCTGCTAATGGGCAGAGTATTACCGAAGCAAGGCTATTATTAAGCATGCATGATTCCAGTAGTTAAGATAGCACATTACAAATGCACATGTCAAGAATATTAGTCTGCTATAAAAATACTCGAGACCAAACATTGAATATACATGATGACCCTTTTTACTTGGATGCTTAACCAGGGTGCACCGATCTTGCGGGTGGCATCAACGCTCGGCTGCAAGACAGTGGCAGTGTCCATGATGTGAACATCGAAATGATGGAATCACCAGAACAATTGGTAATCTAGTTTTCCCCTTTGCCACCCATTCACATTCAAACATTAGACACACCAGGAGGTTGGGGCACCACATTGTACCACACTGATGCACAACAATGTGTGACTGGGATATCAACGTAGAAGGCAAACGGAGACAATACATATGCAGTGGTTACGGGATTAAGATAGTACATGTGAAGTCTCCGCTGCACATGCCTGCATATTGACCGTGTGGACTATGTGTAGTTACAGGTTCCTTGGTTTTATATCGTGGCAGCTGGCTGAGTTGGGGCTTGTAAGGGAATACGTCTGAAAAATAAGTTTAGATAGATGGGTTTCTTTATGAGTTTGCCCTGGAAATCTATTTTTAGAGGCCGTTATCCATGCTTCTTTGTTCTTCGAAATTCACTATATATAGTGGAAACATCTGTGGAGGCAGTACTAATCTGCATACTTTCTTATATAAATACCTTATTTGTAGAGACAATCATGGTAAAATTCAAATTCCACCTCTATAAACTGATTTTGATAACCTATAAAAATTCAATAATTATGTACATGCTTCTGCTTTGTTCCAGTGATTAATTGCTTTTAAAAAATATATATATTCTTATAAATGCACTAGATTTTTTTTTTTTTGTAAACACTAGAAAAAAATTAGGAAACCACATCAAAAAAATTAAGATGCTTTTGGGATGTATACATATTTCTTTGCAGAATTGCTCAGAAAATATTGTAACCCGATATTTTAAAAAGGAATATATTAGACATACTAGTTTTTGTGGATGAAACAGAAATTTATTAAAATATCAAAACTTAACTATTTTGTACAAAATGAGTCAAGATACAAAGAAAATAGCAAGTATTACACAAAGTGCTCTATCCATTGATCTATTTGCAGATGAAATCTCGCTCTATCCATTGATCTATTGGACATACTAGCCTAGAGAGAAACCAGATGGTTGCTATGCTCCATGCGGCCATCAATACCATGATTGATGGGCTGCCAGCAGGACGCTAGGTATATTACATTAGTAGAACAGGAAATTATATATTAGTCGTGCATATGGCATGGGTAATGAATGTAGCACACTGCAAATGTATTGAAAGTAAGTCAGAAATAATTAGTCTTAATATTTCATCTTACACCTAGTACTTTGTAACAAAAATATTCAAACATGAAGTACATTTTCTAGATAAAGTATGTTCAAACAAGGAGGAGGCTGAGCCCAAGTTCCGCTAGGTGGTCAGACTAAGCATATTTACACAAAACATGAAGTTCTGAACTGATGAAATGAACCAAAGGAACTAGCTAGATTAAGGAATAGGTCATACAGAAACAAGCACTATGAAAGACTATCTAGTAAAAAATGCAAGACTCGGACTATAGACTAGAGAGATTGGACCATTTAGGCTCTAAGCTTATGATCTTGTCATCCAAAGTGCCCTCTGTTGTTTGTGTGGGTTTCCTGTGAAATACCACCTATCCATCTTAACTTGCCTGCGTCATACAACAGAGGAGAATGAACATGACATCTTGCTAGGTGCCTTTCCATGATACCACTCATTCACATGAGGCCATGACCATGGTGGTCATGACAGACCACTGGTAAAGTCACAAGCGGCAGATGGGGTCGGAGATAAAGAAGACAAAGCGAGAGGTGTATGGACAGTGGCCACCAATTTATGCTTCTCAGACTCTGGAGGCACTTGGGTTGGTGACGTGGTTGCTAAGGACAATGTCTATTTCAGCAATCAGCATGGATTCCGGAAGGTCTATATATATGTCTTGTTTTTCAGGATTGAGCTGCTTCTGCGTGTCTCTGGCTTCATCTATCTTTCTATCCCATATACACCACTTGGATATTATAGCCGGTCGTAGTTCTAATGAAATGAACAAAAAAATGTTCATGGACATAAGTGACATCAGCCTACAGAGAATGGACAAGATTCGACACCACCAACTTCACACCCATCATCGTACATGGATGGAGACTCAATAAGATGGAGACCATGTGAAGGATGCACACTACAGCGCTTCGCTATAGTGTCACCTCTGGAGTGATGAATCGCCGTTGGCATATATTGTTGTACACCACCGATGTGCTTGGGGTCTTCAGCATTCTAGAACAATATGGTCCACAATTACACCTATATGATCGGAAGTTTTTCCATGCATCTATCACATGACATTAGTTCTTCCCATATCTAAAAAGAAGTCAGATGTCACGTGTTAAGTGAAAAATAATTTATGTTGTCTGCACATCACATTACAACCACCAGCACTGATGACAACACCTGCTTCACTAATTTGCTTCAAAAAAAAAGCTCCATCCACATTCACATTAACCCATTTGGCCATCCCTATTGAGGGGGAAAACAGGCAAGTGTATCCTAAAGCTTCGTTATGATTCTTCATGTAATCTCAGGGATCCTACATAATACTGTCATTTTCCACATTTATTTTGTTGCACCTTCATCAATATTATTTCCTGCATATTATTCAGTATAGAAAAGTGTGTCCAATCCCTGATGGGCTAGTTTGAGATCGATGGACTATTTTATTGAGCACCATGACCAGGGTAGCAAGAGATCACATTGTTCTTTATTCGAAAGAGGTATTTTTCTCCCCATTCAAAATCCTTTGAGTGGACATACGCACCGGCAGCAACCCCTCCACTCTCTCAAAACTCTCATCAACTTGATGCCACCTGCACCTAACTCATGCATGATGTCCTCAACATCGACCACGTCTCGAGGACCATGCAAGGTGTGCCCTTTCTCGGTGCCATCCATTCAGATGAGACGACCAAGATCGTGTGAAGCGATGAAGCCTTCGATCCAGTGAATACTTGGAGATGGAGAAATATTTCAAACAGTAACTTGGTGCCTAGGGATGAGAGCCATTTTATATACATGTATAATCTTATATGTTTGTATGGTCTTGTGATGGCTGATCAAGGATAGACCCTAGGTGCAGCTCGGAGGTGTGCTTTGATGGAAAATATCTCACCATGTCTTTCCTTCACTTTAGTACCTAGCATAGGCAATGATGTTGGCGCCCTTTTGTACGTGTTACTTCAGGTTGACACACAGTCCTGCCTCTCACTTTCTCTGCAATAAAATGCCAAGTAATGAAGCTGGTGTTAAAGTCTTTTGTTTCATGCATTGACTACAATATCTCTTTAGAGGATCTGACCCTCTAACAAGACTACAAAATAAGAAATATAATGATTGTCCTCACTCAAAGAATGGCAGAGGCAGCGAGGGTGTTATATATGACACCTTCGGTACAACCTTCGGCCTTGGAAAGAAAAGGAGGCATAGAGGCATATAAATGGAGAATGAGAGATGACTAGCATCCCTCCCCATCCAAACAACATTCTTGGTCCTCTGAAGTTCATCTCCTGATCTCTGAGTCTCGAGGACCATGCAAGGTGTGTCCTGTACGTTGCATGTTAGACTATAAACCCAAGCACATAAACCCTGGACAGAGAACATGCCATGTAATCTGCAAAGGTGTAGACAGAAGTCTTTGGTAGCCATGGGATGTATCAGCTAGCAAGTTTTGGACAAGTCGATGAGTAGCAGGCTGAAAAGATGATCAGGCTTGTTGTTCTACCGGGTGCTGAACTGGTGCCCGTTGTCAATCCGCACGCCACTACCGAGAAGGAGGTGTAACGCCCGGACTCGGACTATGGTCGTGGAGACGCACAATGGGCCGTAGGCACTGGACCAGTATCGCTTGCGTGATCACCGTGTCATACCTCAAGGCGCGCTCAGCAGCTTGCCATGTATAACATGCGGGCACGTTGACTCGGCGATGGATTGTCAAGGTGCCATGAATAACAGCGGGGCTAGGAGTTTTGCCTTTTGCATGTTTTGCTTATTTCTATGATTGTACTGTACGCAACTCTGGGATTCAAATAAATAAAACCAACAACTCAATTTTTCTATCTCCTGCTTTATTTTAAAACCATTTGTTACTGAAGTTAATACATGGGGCTAACGTGTACTTTTTTCCCAAAAACAAAGTTGAAAAATACATTTTAGTAACAAATGAAAAATTAATCTGCTCTCAATAAGAAGTAATCGTGCATGGTACAAGCATCTTGATTTCTCTAGCGGATTAATTACTTATGAAATGAGGAAAACGGATGCAGTAAAACAAATGAAATACTTTAGGTAAGTCACATTGAAAAAACTATGATCCTATGGGTATCTAATTTTCTAGTGCAGACTTGTTAAGAAAAAATGCAAATATCCTGGTTATTAACGAATATTTCTGCATATCAGGGCCAACATTAATTGGGCGAAAACATTAATCAACATGCAGGCTCTCGCGTCAAAGATCTCATGTCTTCGCCGGTTGAGCGCAACACAAGAATGAGTGAAAATCTGAGAACTACGCGATTATGCATAATTTCAACTTTCTTTAATTACCAATTATTGGTCATCTAGAACACCGTTCATATTACAGATTAGCAGTCCCTTCACCTAGCTAACGTATCAAGATTCGATCAATAATCATTCAAGCATTGAGATCCATTCCATCTCTATTCTGAACTGAAGTGAGTCTGACCGGCGGGACTACATAGAGGAGTAAACAAATTCCAATCATACGAAGAAACAGAGACAGAAATAGAAAAGTGTAGGCTCAACCATCTCCTTTCCTAATTAACATCTAGCCCGGCAGCACCACAAAAACTTTCCCACCGGCCACTGGAGCATAGCGAGATTTAGCAGATGGAATGGAACACTCTTCAGGCAAGGTGCAGAGACTGGCCTGTGCAAGGTGCTGAGACACCGATACTGTATGTTAATAAAATCCTTCCATTACGAAAAAACAAGCGAGGCTAGTGCGTAGTACACTAGATACTAGTACACTAGATAGCTGTGCAACAGTGCAAACTGGTAGAATTTCTATTCCCTGTGCCACCCATTTCTATTTGCCTGTGAACTTGCCATGCCTTGACCGCAGTCTTCTCAACTCAAACAACAGCATTTTCAGTCGCTAACAGATGAAGGATCGAATGGGCGATAGGAAGGGAAAGACAGAGGGAAATGCAACAGAAAATACAGGCTCTAGGCTTGTTATATATTGTGAGGGATCAGAGCTCTGGTACAGTAAGTTGCACACACTGAGCCGCAGCTCCTGTGTTTTCTCTGCACTACAATTTTTCAACAAGAGTGAAGTCAGTTGTCAGCATATACTAAAAACAATTTTGCTAAAATGCCCCTATGAAGCAAAAACCGCTTTTAATTTACTCTCAAAGAAAACTGCATGCTGCCTCATCAATGGACAACTTTGGGTGAATAACTTTGATCAACATATTTTCATATGAGGCTCTGGTGTGATCTAGTCTATCGCCTCAGTTGAGCACCGGAGCACAAATGCAATGTGAGCACCCTCTCTCCTTGTTCTCCCGTAGTCCACGAGAAGCTCTGAACTCTGCCGCTTCATTGAGCCGGCAACAGGCATCGATCAATCCTGCCTCTCGAGTCTACTATCGGCAGAGATCTGTCCAGGCTCGGTCTTGCTCTGATTTCTTCATGTACGTGCTTGTAATAAGAAAATGCTCCGAGTAACTCTTGCTTAAAGGGATGGATTCCTTTGTTCGTTTTTCAAAAATAAAACTAACTCCAGAATCCAGATTCATGACCAAAAAAAAAAAAAAAACCCAGATCCTTGGTTTCTCTTCACTGTGAATTCCTTGTGAACTTTTCTGTTGCGTGCTATTGTCAAACCACGGTTTGTCAGTCGCAGCCGCATGCTGGCATCAGCAAAACCTTAATTTTATTGTTAGTATATTACTTCGAATGTTGTAGTTTGGAGTTTAGTTTGACTGAAAGTAAGTGTTTTTTTTTTTTGACAGGAAAGACTGTGGGGGAGATCCCCACAGTATCGGTCATTTTCATTAAATTTTTAAAACAGGAGAGAGTTCATACTTACAAAAATCAACTAAAGGCATCTAGCCAAACACAAAAGGTTGTCATGAGATCAACCTTAAATCTACAAGATTGCAGTGAACACTGATTCTTAAAATTACCCACCCATCTACTCAACGCCGGATCATGCCTGTTGAAGACTTTGTCATTCCGGATCTTCCATAGTTCCCATGCAGCAATCATTGTTACTTCAGTAAAGCATGGAATCGGTTGTGCAAGCACAGGATGCAGCAGTCTTTCATGTAGATGAAGAGCTGAATCCCAGGTGACTCCAAGTCGGTTCCAACAGTTCTGTGCAAATGGACACTCGAAGAAGAGGTGTTCAAGCGTTTCCTCCTGACCTGTGTTGCACATAACACACGCAGTGCCCCCCTGGATGCTCATGTTGCGGCAATGTAACATATTCTTGGTGTTCAATCTGTCCACCAGGACAAGCCAAATAATGAATTTGACTCTGGCTGTACACTTCGATTTCCACATTATCTTGAAAATTGGGTGTGCTTGTACTACGCTGAAGACCTGCTTATAATATTTTCGAGAGGTGTATTTGTGTCCCCATACTGGTGTCCATCGATCCAATTCATCGTCATCATAGGACAAGTTCTGCAGTTCTTGTTGCAAGGAATGAAGCTCATCACAGGCTTCAGTAGACAGAGGTAGCACGAATAAAGTATCAAGGTCTGTTGCTTCCATTACCTCTTTAACTGAAACCTCATCATCTCGGGCATAGGAAACCAATCTGGGATATTTGAGTGCCAAGATATTATCTGTCCAAAGATCCCACCAAAAGCTAACCGTGGATCCAACTCCAATCTGACACTTGGCTATCTGTCTGAATAATATGTTTAAGCGGAATATATCCTTCCACCAAAAAGAACCAATTTCACGTGAGGTATGGGGAACACGGTTTTCATAATATTTGAACCATATAAGCTGTACCCACGGAATATCCTCTCTGTTATAGAACTTGCTAAGGTGTTTCATGAGCAGGGCGTCATTCTGGAGCCTGAGATTGAGAATTCCTGCACCTCCCTTCTCTTTTGGTTGCCTGACCACTGGCCAAGCTACCAAGTTGCCACCTCGTTTTTCCTCAGAATTCCCACGCCAAAGGCACTGTTTTAGACTTCGATCAACATTGTCAATGACCCCTGCTGGCAGCTTGAGGGTGCACATTGCATAGGTTGTTATTGGAGTGATGGCCGAGTTAATCATCTCAAGTCTCCCACTGTATGTCAGCCAAACTGAGCACGCTGAAAGTCTCCTCTCTACTCTGTCCATCATGCCTGAGAAATCATCAATTCTAGGCTTTGTTGTTCCCATTGGCAACCCAAGGTATGTAAAGGGCATGCATCCTATGTCACAACCAAAAGTATTTGCTAGAACTGACATTTTCTCCTGTGGGACATTGATGGAGAACATTTGAGACTTACTGTAGTTAACATGTAGTCCTGTTGACTCGGCGAAGCTGTTGAGCATTGCTTTGAGGAAGATTAGTTGTCTTGCATCAGCTTGCATCAACATAAGTGTGTCGTCGGCGTATTGGACGATTGGAAAATCATCCGATGGTTGAGGGATTGGCTTTATCAGCAAGTTCTGTTCTGATGCCTTGTTTACAATGATCTGGAGAAGCTCTGCTGCAAGCACAAAAAGGAGAGGTGACAAAGGGTCACCTTGGCGTACTCCCCTCTTGCACCTGAAGAATTTTCCAGGGACCCCATTCAACAGGACAGCCGATGTTCCTGAACTTAGGATCATTTGGACCCACTGTATCCACTTGTCTGGGAAGCCAATACGCTCCATGACCTGAAGGATTGTAGAGTGCTCAACTGTGTCGAACGCCTTTTCAAAATCGAGCTTCAGTATAATGATCTCACGTTTTGACTGGTGGCATTGATGAATGAATTCATAACACCAGGCGAGACAATCTTGGATCGTTCGGGATCGGATGAAACCGTACTGGTTTTTATGCACTAACTTCAGAATGACTGAAAGTAAGTGTTATTAACCTTATTATTTATTTCAGATTGGTTCACATATATCAGCTACTTGTGGTTATGAACTGAATTCCAGCCACTTAGCTATATATAAAAGAACTCGATAAGCAGGGTTCCATGCAGCAGGAACATCCGCTTGAAGAAGCAAGCCGATTTTGAATTATAAAAACTGTAGAAGCATACAGTTCTAGCCCGTTCTGCTGTCAGCCGCAACCTGTTGTGTGCCAACTGTGCAAAACCAGTGCAAACCGTTGTTGGGACTTGGTCCCTGCAGTAGGCAGAGGCTTGCACTCAAAACGGCGGAAACTAACAAACCCACAAAGGATCAGTGATGCTCTGCAGGATGCTCTGAAGGAACCTACATGATTGGTGGAGGTTGCTAGGCGGAAGACCGCGGCCTCCGGCATGCTAAGGCCTAGAGGACAATGGAGCGACATACAGATGAGGAAAATTGCGCTCGTGACCACGGGGTGAGCGGAGGTTCCGGACCACGGACGCGGAGGCATCCACGGACATCCGCTCGCCTTACAGGGGAACCAGAAGACTGGAGGTTTTGGATGGTTTTGCCTCGGATTCGGGTGCCAAGGCCACCGGAGCACCAGAGAATCATCGGGAAAGATCAGCATTCTACCCCTGCCCTAGGGATTCAACTCAAAATGATTTATGCTATTTTCATCGATATCAAGTTTCATGTTGTATTCATGATGGCTGTAAACTTTTATGTTTCAGGGGAGAGGTAATAGATAGAGGTAGCCTAATGCATGCAGCAAGTGGATGGACTGAAGTGCTAATGGCGACTGCATTGATTAGCTAGCTAGAGATAAAAACTCTTGTAAGCACACTCTACTGGAGGCTGAGGCTCTACCGAGCGCTAAAAGCGCTCAGTGAAGGCCTAAAAGCCCTCGGTGGAGCCACCACCGAGTGGTGCCCTCGGTACCAACCCCTCGGTGAAATTCTAAATGGGGAAAAGGTTTCACCGAGAGCTCCAACACGGCCCCTCGGTGCAATCCGTGCCAAACTGCACCGAGGGCTCGGCCCCCTCGCAAAACCCCGGCGTAACGCCGACGGCGTTTGCCACCGCCGACGCCAAGTACACCGAGGGCCACCTCAACCACACCCTCGGTGGATTTTAATTTTTAAAAATTAAAAACGTTATCTACCGAGCCATGTCAGAAGGGCGGTCAGTAGAATCAAAATTTTAAAAAACCTGGACACCAGATCTACCGAGGGCCAGGTCACCGACGCCGTCGGTGTACTATGGTCGTTTCACCGAGGGAGCGGACGCTCGGTGAAACGACCATATTACACCGAGCGCTTGTTTCACCGAGCGCTTCCATCGGTGTACCTGGGAACATGGGGTTATCTGGCCCCCATCTCCCAGATTCATCGAGCACTGCCCTCGGTATAGGGTCCTGTACCGAGTGTCCCACTCGGTGCAGTGACCATGTTTTTGTTTTTTTATTCCTGTTTTTTCTGTCCACCTTTACAAAAGAAACATACAGATCACATATGACATATATTTGACATCCATGCACTGATACAACTCATTCATCACATATATATCACATGTAGCTCAAATATTCATCACAAGTCATCTAGTTTAGTTCCACAAGTCATAGTTCACAAATCCACAAGTACCACAAGTCATAGTTCAACAAGTTCCACACAAGCTTAACCAAAAGTACCACAAGTTCCAAACCAAGTACCACAAGTGCACGACTAGCTCATGGAAGAGGGGAGGGGGCTGTTGTTGCACGCCCGGCGAAGGAGTCGACGAAGGAGACCCTTGATCATCATTCCCAGGAGGCGGCGCTTGGTTCGAACCCATCGATGCCGGCTGCACAAAGTCGAATATGCGACATGTGTTAGACGTGAACCCAGGACATCCACTAATATATGGACTTATTGACAGCACAAGCATACTCACAGGAGTAGGTTGAGGCGGATCGGAGCAAACGCCGCTAGCAGGGTATCGGGCAGCGGAGCCCCCGAGGTCTGGAGGTAGTTCATGAGCTCTGCTAGCTGCTTTGCTTGGGTTTCTTGTTGGGTCCGTAACGCTGCCTCCGCCGCCTGCCGCTATCGCTCTGACTCATCTAGCTGGACCTACAGTATGACAATCCATGAGAGGTGATGCAAACATATATATTGTGAGTAAAGAAATCTGTTTGATAGAGGAATAACCTGGAGTTCCTAGAGACGCGACTGTGCAACACTAGGACGCGGGAGTATAGGCAGGCTACTGATCGTGCTCTCGGATCGGATGCGTGAGAGACTTAGCTGGGAGCTGTCGATGCAGCCGTCGGCAATCCACAACCGTCCGTGCTTCTTACCTCCTCCCACCGTCATCACGATCTCAGGATCGATGTCCTGACTGAACGGATCAAAGTCTGGCCCATAGCGCTGCTTTCCCGCGTCCGTGTAGGCCTTGACCTTTTGGTGCACGTTGGGGTTGGTGTACACCTCGGGCGGGTCGTTGAGGCTGAAGGTTACGTTGGACGACGCCTTCCCCTTGTGGGACATGCAGAATGCCGCGAAGTCGTTGCAATCCATCCTTGGGTGTGCCTTTAGCTGCGAGAAAGACAAGATAATTAGAAATTAGGCAAAGTTGAGCGTTACATACGATAAAAGAATCCACGTACCCATCTTTCTTTGTATATGGAGAGGTTGCAGCTGCCTTGATGGTGTGCAGGACCTCCCATTGCCAAACGAGCCTCCCGCAATGTGGCATGCTTCTGCTGAAACTCCGGTGTGAACCACCTGTCCACGATCATGCGCCAAAGACGGGAGATCGCTTCGCACCAAGTAGGGACCATCTACATGACATATCAGAAGGTTAGATGAAACAAAAATATAAGCTAAAAACGCATCGACTTGTAGCATTTTTCATGTACCTCAATGTACTGGTCTCGGGTGAGCTCCATCTGTCTGGCGTCCGCTATCTTGACCTTTGTCCCAAGCTTGGACCCGTAGTAGTTGATCACGCACTGGTGCTTCACCTCGTGATGCATGTCGGTGATGCGCTTTTTCATGGACTTGGTCAACACCGCTTCCGCCTGCTCTTCATATCCCTTGAGCTGGTGCGAGTAAGTTTGCATACAAATGTGAACCATCCTTAGTCAGAGAGTGGATTAGTCTAATGAATGCGATGTATCGACAAAAAGTTTGTGCGACGAAGGCTTACCCAAAAGTCGGCCTTCACGTGCTCCGCCACATTGCCGTAGGGAACGTCCTCGGCTTTCTCGTAGTGGTCATACGTGTATGCCGGCTCTTCCCTGCCTTTGTATCTGACGATGCCAGGGAAGTGCTTCCTGACGAGGAGACCAAGGACGCCGTTAGGGGAGCGTGAGGATGTACCCGACCAAATTATCCAGTTCCTGCACAACAGAGTAGGACAAAAGATTAGTTTCCCTAAATAGTTCAAATTAATAGAGGATTGGAGATAACAACAAGGGATACTTACGATTGCCCGTCGGGGCAAATCGCTGGACGGTGGTCCTCGCGGGGAACCTGAGGGAGGCTCGCGGGACCTCGGAGGTAGACACTGGAAGTAGGGGACCCTCCAAAGTCATCGTACTCTCCCGGTCCTCCTCGTCCTCCTCTTCGGGGTGCTCTGCGGCACCCTCCTCCTCAGCCTCCCGTGCCGTAGGAGCTCCGGCCGCTCCGGCTGCTGCGGCGGCTCCTCCTCCCGGGAAGAGGCGCTTGCCTCCCGGCTGTCCTCCTAAGCCTCGTCCCCGGCCGGCCCCCTCGTCTCTTGCGGCCGACGCCTCCCCAAACTGCCTCCCCCCGCGGCCGACGCCTCCCCCCTTCCGAGTAAAGGGAGGACACCTCCCTCCGACGCGAGCCCGGCCGACTCGGGCCCGTCCCTCTCGACGCAAGCCACGTCCGCTCACCATCTTTTTCGGTCACCTACAATTAAACAAAATCTCGACTCATCAAGTACAAACATTAGAGAAGGACAAAAATTATTGAAAACTTAGATAAACAAAAAAAACATTGTATTACATGTGATTAGCTGGATCATATAACTCGTCATCACTATCAAAATTGTCCAAATAATCGTATCCATTCGAAGGACTGATGTTGTATTCATCATCATGGCCTAATTGTATTCGGCTCAAGCATTTGTAAGTCTCTCTCATTTGTGCCCTCATCTCCAGCGTCCTCCTCGTCCTCAACCATTTCGTTGTCTACGTCCATTTCATTCGCGTCGGGTAACTCTATCACAAATCTCCCTGGTAGCCCATCTTCTTGAAAGAATTCTCCATCATATGTGTCTGGGTTTATCAAGTTGTAATCTTCATCGATTGGGACAGGTAGTTTACCGTGTGGCGCTACCTTATGCACAATATCCCAACCCTTAAGGGAAGTTATGGTTTGGCGGGCGTATGGCATGTAATAAACCTCGCACGGCCCGTTGAGCCACAACATAGACATCGGCTCCCCGAATACAGAATCCCGTCGAACTTCGACGAGACCAATTTTTGGGCTCCGTCGAACCCCTCCTGACCAGGTCAAACCAATGGCATTTGAATATGACAGGTTGAAGATTCTTGGTGCCGTAGAAGGAAAGTTCATATATTTCTTCAATTCTGCCATAGTAGTCACGGTCATCTTGTCCAGGCACAAACACCCTGCTGTTTGTGGTTTTTCGATTGGGTCGGCCACGTTCATAGCTTGCGGTGTGTGAAAACGATATCCGTTCACATCATACATGTTAAATGACTTAACCCTTCTTTCAAAGCCTTTTGTGACCTGTCTCAACTCGGCGCACATTGAGGGATCGGTCCGGGCCTGTAAGGTCAACTGTGCAAGATCGTTACGATGAACTAAAAATGTCGATAAATAGAGCTGAAATAGACACTACCTTTCTTTTGAACCACGAAATGAAATCGGGGGCTTCCTGGTCCCGCACCCTGTGAAAGAAGGGTATCTTCTTCTTGCGGGGTAGGATCCCTCAATTCATGCCAGGATTGTCGAATGAATTCCCTGTACCAACGAGACAAGGTGGTTGGATGTTGAAAAGTGAAGGTGTATTGAAACAACTTCGTTGAGAGCATACCGTATGTCCGGTTTAGCCTCGTCCAGGTTGGTCAACACGTATAGCATGATACTCCGCCACTCTGCATTGTTCAATTGCTTACTGGTCCAACCACTTGAGGTTCTGAGTTGGCCTCGGAAAAGGCTGAGCGTTGATTCATTTTCACTGGCATTGTAATGAGGGGGAGGATTATGCACGCTAGGAAGCTTCTTAGTATAGTATTTCTGTGTGAAGTTTGACACCTCCTCCACAAGATATCCTTGTGCAATGGACGCCTCAGGTCTGGCCTTATTTCTACATTTTTTGCGTACAGTCTTTAGAACTCTTTCGATTGGATACATCCAACGGAACTGTTGTGGCTCCCCCATACGAGCCTCATACGCGAGGTGCACAATCAAATGCTGCATCGGCACGAAGAAGCCAGGTGGAAAGATCTTCTCCAAGTTACAGAGCATCACAGGTGCCGTTTTTTCCAAATCTTTGATGACTGTGGGAGATAGCTCCTTGGCAGAAAGCTGGCGAAAGAAATAGCTCAGCTCTGCTAGCAATAGCCATACATGCTCAGGGACATAGCCTCGGACCATCGCCGGAAGAAGCCGCTGAATCCATACATGGAAGTCATGACTTTTCATCCCGTTGATTTTAAGAGTAGTCAGGTTCACTCCCCTCCTCAGATTCGCTGCATATCCATCTGGGAACATTAGTGTCTTGATCCATTCAAGGACCTCCCTCCTTTGTGGTGGAGTCAACATATAATCAGCCTTAGGCCTAGTCCATCTTTTGCCAGCTACGGGAGGCCTCATCTCCTGCCTTGGCCTATCGCATAATGCTGCCAGGTCCAATCTAGCCTTAGGATTTGTCCTTAGACTTGTCAATGTCCATGATTGTTCCCCATAGTCCCTTGGAGATATTCCTTTCGGTGTGCATGTAATCTATGTAATGAGGTACAAGAAGGTCATCAACATATGGGAGCCTCATCAGGCCTGACTTATGAGTCCACATATGTTGCTTACCATATCCCCTCAAAAACCACCTTCGGGATTGGCCACAAGAGCATCTACCCGAGTATGAACCTCGGCGTAGTCGACATGTGTGGCGGAGGATCTAGCACTTTGACACCTTTTGTAAAGTTCTTGATGTCTTGTCTAAATGCATGGTCTTCTGGGAGAAATTGACGATGTAAGTCGAACGACGAATACTTGCCCCCCTTCGCAAACCGGTGGAACCTTACAAACCGCCTTGCATACTTGGACATGGGTACTTTCCGTGTACACACCAACCGCTAAATAAACCATACGCCAAGAAGTCATGGATGGAGTATTGGTACCACACATACATTTTGAAGCTTTTCTTTGTAGCCCGGTCGTATGTCCAAACGCCATCATTCCAAGCACCGACCAATTCATCCCAAACAGGTTCCATGTACACGCCCATATTACTCCCGGATGACCGGGATGATCAACGAACGTAATACATTTTGTCTTTGGAAGGCGACACACCGGGGAGGTTCGGGGGATAACAAACACGAGCCAACATGTGTATGGGGCAGCCATCATCCCATAAGGATTGAACCCGTCGTTGATATGATAACAACACGACGTTACGAGCCTCACTAGCTTTGTGAGGATGTCTGGAATCAAAGTAGCGCCAAGCTTCACCATCGGACGGATGTACCATCTTCTCAGGGTGATAACGTTTGCCCTGTTTGTGCCATGTCATCTACTTTGCAGATTCCTCAGTCATGAATAGCCGTTGGATCCTCGGTATGATCGGAAGGTACCGTAGGATTTTCTCGGTGATGTTAAGCTGCTTCTTCTCACCATTACCGCAGTCTACCTGCATGTACCTGGAGGATTTACACTTTGGGTGGAAAGCTGCATCTGCGTGATCATTCCTAAATAGCACGCACCCCTTCGGGCAAACATGTATATGCTCGTACGGCATCTTAAGTGCTTTGAGTACTTTCTCTGCCGCGTACTGGTTGAGTGGTAAATTGTGAACCTTTGGCAGCAGACTGGCAAACACTGTCAACATCCTATCGAACCCTTCTCGACTCAAGTTTAGGTCAGCCTTCAACCCTATTAAGCGTCCAACAAAGATCCAAATGAGAAACCTCGAGTGCTCGTGGAGGGGTTTAGTTGCCGACTCCATCATGTTGTAGAACTCCCATGCATCTTCCGTCATCCCTCCCTTTCATGAGAGTCAGCTAAACATGCGTCGTATGCATCATCAACCATGTTCAAGCTACCCGCTGACACTTGTTATCATATAAATTTATTAATCAAATAAACATGAGAAAGGGGTATAAATCATAATAACAACCTAGAATAGAGGGTCACTAACATATTTCCATCAGTTTTGGTAAAGTTGTGAATTGCGGGGACTAAACAGAAAGCACCGAATTAAGGAGCCGCATGCGACTACGCAACGTAACGCAATCCAACTCCGAGAGAAGACCCTAGAAGGCACCGGACTAATCCCGACGTGAACGAGACTTAGCAACCAAGAAACCATCATCTAGAAGACTCCGTAAGACACGACGGATTACGGGCACCGGGTGGGCCAGCCCCCGGGCGATCGCCCAATAATGGGGCCGATCGGCCTCCCCCTTCGCCCACGCCAGCCCCGCCTCCGAAGCTTCCTCAACCGACTCTAAGACGCAATCTAATCCACCCGTTTAATGTCGGTTTGATCCGAGGGTGTCGGTATGATCCCGAGATGTATCTAGGTCAAACCCTGGCACCTCCTCCTATATATAAGGAGACCCCTAGACCCCCTTTTTCAGATCATCTAGTTCATAATAAAGTTCATCAACGCTTCAAGATCCAAGTCATCAATCCCACGCTCTAGAAACACCGCTTTAGGAAGAGTAGCAATCAAGATTAGATCTAGTAGGAAGGGAGAAATCCGCTCTCGATCGTCGGAGGCCGGCTCAAGATCAGGCCTCGTTCTTGTAAGTTCTTCATTGTAAGTAGTCTTCAAGTTCCGCATTACACGTTCTTAATATGAATATCTTGATCATGTTTATATTCGAGATTATTTGTTCTAGTATTTACTTTGATTACATGTTTAGCATAGTTGAATTACTTTTATGTTCATGCATGGATTCGTATAGCGCTCATCCATCAATATTATGGGTGAGTGGTAGAGACGATGTAATCGTGGTGATTAGATCTTATTTACCTGCGTTTGCACCCTATGTGCCGGGTCGTGTGGTAGATCGTGGTGGTGACAAAGACCATTGAGTCCTTTGCAATTCATCCCCGTATGTAGGCCTAGCGGATGATATTATTATTCGGGTTGTTCTAAGTTTCGCCTTAGTCTTCACGGATTCTCGTCCTCATGTGTGGATTTAATTAGTCTTTCTTCGATGATTGTTAGATGTATTGCACTAATCAAGTAGATCCTAACTTATAGTTTAGAGTTACATATTGGAGTTTCTAATGCTAGCTAGCCTATGAATTGCTATCGTCCCACCGTTTGACACTTTCCAAGATGCACACCGGATATGACTTGGTTGAATCTATTTATTAGAACTTTTATCATTATCTTTACTATGAACCTTGATCCCTGTCTTAAGTAATTGATAAACTTAATACTTAAGCATTGCTTACGAGAGATGATTAATGTTTAGATACACACATGCATAGTTAATTCATGATAGTAGACTTCTTTCCCTGTGGTAGAATATAAATTCAAGACCTGGTTCTTACTCCCCCGTTAAAATGCTACAATGGTATATTCATATCTGTGCGCTTGCGGATACCCAGTTATAATTGTTTATTTACTTATTGAGAAGTTTATCAAGGCATAGTACGAATATGTTATTCTTTGCATATTAGTAGTTTAACTATAGGGATGACAACCTTTTCAGATATGCTATGAACTGCAATGAATAATTTTCTTTTAGTTTTATCTGAAGCAACATCTGATATTCATTTTTGACGCCATTGCTAGTGATAGGTTTATATCTGTTTCTAGTTAGTGACGTTAGAAATACCAACAAGCATTTTTGGCGCCGTTGCCGGGGAAAGAAAGTCTTTAGCCAAATAAAATACAAATATAGGAATAACTTGCATGCATCTCTCTCACGCATTGTAAAGTATTAAATTTATCACTAATTGCTTAAACAGGTTTACCCTTGTTATTATTCTTTCTATCTATTTCGTGGGTAATGTATGAATAGGAATCTTCCCGAAAAACTTCGTTTTCGATCCGAAAAAACTCTTGAAGCGTAAGATCCAAGTTGAAGTCTCGACCCAAGATCGCCGCCTCGGAAGACTCCTCCATCTGCTTGTGACTTAACACCCGTGTTCAAAGTAATGGCAAATAAGACCCTCCGCGAGTACTCTGCACCAACTACGGCCAACATCCGCACTGGGCCGACAGTCGAGGTGGGAGACAAAGCTTTTGAGCTCAAGCCTGCACTCATCAACATGGTACAAGCTAGCCAATTCTGTGGAAAAGCCCATGAAGATGCCAATGCTCACCTACAAAACTTCCTAGAGATCTGTGGCACTTTCACTATCAAAGATGTCTCAAGTGATGCAATCCTACTTCGCCTATTCCCATTCTCACTCTTGGGACGAGCGAAGCAGTGGTTCTACGCCAACAAAGACAAACTCACTACTTGGACACTTTGTTCTACTGCCTTCCTGGCAAAGTTCTTCCCTATAGGCAAAACCAACGCCTTTACGGGGGAAAATCTCAAGTTTCCAAAGAAGAACACGACGAATCCGTTCGCAGGCGTGGGAACGCTTCCAAGACTACATCATTGAATGCCCACACCATGGAATGGAGAATCGGCTACTCATGCGGACCTTCTACCACGGGCTCAACAACAACACCCGTGAGACCATGGACGCGCCGCTTGCCGGAGGTGCTTTCATGTCCCTTATACTGAGCCAAACTACGACCTTGTGGAGAAGATGGCATCAAACCAAGCATGGAATGAGGACCGTCAAACCCCAAGAAGAGAGAGGGGAATGCACCAAATGAAAGAGGTAGACATGCTGCATGCGCCAAAATGGACCTAATCATGAAGAAGCTCGAAGCTCCCGAGAAGAAGGAAGTCATGCAACTCTTCGATTCTCGCATGACATGTGAAGAATGTGGCAACACTGACACTCTCGAGGCAAATCAATGTCCCGAAATGGAAGAGGACATGAACTACATCAACAACAACAACAACCAAGATCGCCCCCGAACCAAGGATGGAATCAACAGAGACCCAACTACCAAGGTAACTACTCGGGTAACTATCAAGGTAATAACTCTTTCAATAATTTTCCACCTTTAAGAGAGTTAGTACAAAACCAAGGTAGACTCATGGATAACTGCCTAAGAAGTTAGCTTCCAACGATAAAATGCTAGAAACCATTAGTGCTAAAATGGAAAGCTTTTCTTCTGCAATAAAGAACCAGCATAGCTTTAATAAAATGATAGAATCTCAGTTATCTCAGCTGGCTTTATCTGCTCCTATGCCTAACCCAGGTAAGATTCCGGGCCAGCCGGAAGAATTAGAATCTGCAAATCTTGTCGATGTCTACTATGCGTATTCGACTAAGGGGTGCACGAGAAGGACTAAACTGCACTGACTGGGGTATGCCCGCCAAGAAAGGAGATCCAGGGAGACCAGTCATCACCATTAGGATCGGCGCCCGCACCTACGACGCACTCTGCGACTTTGGCTCAAGTGTCAACATTATGCCTAAGGTAAGCCTTGAGCCAGGTTCAAATTTATTATACACAACCATGTGCCTACAACTTGCAGATCAGTCGCTATGCTACCCCGAGGGGATCCTGGAAGACGTTTGTCTAAACATCGGTAAGCTCTATGTGGCCACCGACTTCGTGGTCCTGGATACGGGCAAAGGTAAAACGCCCCGATCATTCCTCGACGCCCGTTCCTTGCGACCACCAAGGCCATCATCTACACCGACACCGCGAAGATCGTCTTCACCGTCAACAAACGAGGGGAGAGATTCAACTGCAAACACAAGACCCTAGCTCCCCCCCCGTTCCATCAGTACCACTACCGCACCCAAGTACACGCACCGGCCCTCGCCGAGGAGAGGACAAGAAGAAGAAGCAAGAACAAGAAGAACCGGTCAACCTCGACCACACGTGGAGCAAGTCTTGATGATCAATCAAATTGCAAATGAACGCAAGACTCGACGCGACTCCACCATAACTAGAGAAGCTAGACGACCCCCGAGTTCCATCAATTCACCGCTCCATCAATCGGTGGAACTTCCAAAGAAGTTATGCGTGATACGGGATCGGGCATCAACTTAATGTCAACGTAACGTATCAATTAATATATGGTAATCTGCCTTTGTGTTCCACCTATGTAATGCTTTGCAGATGGCGGATCAATCACACCGATTCCCTAAGGTATTGCACGAAACATCCCCGTCAAGATCAAAGACGCAATGTCCTCACTGACTTTCTAGTCATGGATATGGGAGAAGAAGAACAAGATCCTCCCATAGTACTTGGAAGACCGTTCCTAAACACTACAAGAGCCATCATCTACATCGGGATTCTGCGAGATCCACTTCCAGCTTCAAGGTAAAAAGATACGCCTGTTTCTTCAATACTTACACTAACAATGAACACCACCAAGAAAGACCAAGGGCCGAGGCGTCTCCCGAGATTACAACGAAAAGCTGGACTCAAAGATGGAGGACATTAAGAGGATGGAGAAGGACATCAAGGAAAAGTATACTCAGCTCCTACCCATCTTGAACTCTGGACCAGCCACACCAGAAAGGTCTCCACCAAAGAAACAAACATGGAAAAAGAGAGAAGCTGCACCCACCAAGAAGAGCAACAAGAGTACGGAGACCCGACCAGCGCCGGCATCATCAATTGAACAATCGACTTCCACGGTTACTTCGTCTACACCGCCGTTGAAATCCTTGAAGGACCCTTACCAGGTACAACATTTACACGGGGCCCATAGACGACACCACGCCATGGGAGTAAGTGTTCTAAACTCTCGCCGAGAGGTAACTCGGTATTTATCTGCATATTTAATTTTCTGCAAAGCATATTTCAATTAGCATATTTCCTTTAAGCATATTTACTCTTTCTAAATCTGCATTTAAGAAAATCATAAAAATATGTTTGCTGCATTTGCATCAGTATCCTAAAGCCCCATGCAAGCACTCCTTGCTGTGGTGGCATAAAAAATAAAAATACAAAAATATTGCACTCATATGTTTTTGCATTAGCATCCCTATTGCATAGAAAAATTCTCAAAAATATGTGGACACATGAAGGTCCATACCTTTTATATATAAAAATACAAAAAAAGAAGTGAGCACATGAAGGCTCACAATAACATCCTAGAATTTGTTCCTTCGGTATGTGCGAAATTAATATTAACAGGGAGAACATTAAAGGAGACCCGAAAAGAGGAGCAAGCTCCAAGGATGAACAAAGGACTACTTCAAGATCAAGCTTGGGGAGAGCACCCCGTTTACCACGATAAGTATCACTATCTTATGTCTTAAATATTAGCTAGTTATATATTTGCTTAGAGTTAATGAGTCTAAAATAAAAGTCTTAGTGTTAAATAGTCAAATAAATACTAGATCTTTGCTAGATTGTTTTCTTCCTTTTAGATATGATCTTGATAATATATGCTAAGGAAATGATGAATAGTTGCTCCGCCTTAATTCCTCTTACAAGTACTTACACTTTGGACTTAGATTCTCCCAAAAGCTTTAAATGCTTAATTTTGCTCTAAACCCAACACCTGTGGGAAGCACATGCTTAATCTGAGTCTTAGCAATAAAGGATAAAGGTACATGAAAAGTTGAGCTGCTGTTTGTCATATTCCTAGAGATACCTGATTCCCCGGTTTTTATCTTTGAAAATTATAAAATATTACATGATGAGTTCCTTAGCTATGACCCTTAAGAGTTTCGCATCAAGATCATCCCACTTCACTAAATACGGCTTCTAACCCTAAGTACGCCTCCCCATATTCAATAAAGCCACTAGCCATAATTATAAAAATAAACTCTTGCAATTTTTGGATATGTCTCTCTCAGTGTGTTTTTATGCTAAAAAGAGGCTGGGCTACATTCGAAAAAAAAAAAAAAAAAAGAGAAGAAAAAAAGAGAAAAAAAGAAAAAAAAGAAAAATAAATATTTAGAGAGAAAAAGTGAGACGAGAGAGGGAGAGTAATGGACAAAAGTCATACTAGGCGAGAAGGGCCTACCTCCCCGAATATATATTTAGAGATGAATAATGGACATGTGTCCGAGGGTGAGTAGGGCCCACATCTCTAAGGAGAGAGAAAAATGGACACAAGTCCGGGCAAAGCCCACCTCTCCAAGAATGGATAGCCCAGGTCTTAGCAATTTTGAGAAAGAGAGATATAGTCCAAAATGCTTGAGAAGAAAAATACTAAAAGGCTAAAGGCTATCTACTACCTTTCATCCTCATCCACTTCACCACTATCATCCCACTATGTATGTTCCCCTACATGTGTAACTCCACTACATACCATCCACTTAAGAGGGTCATACATAGGAATCTCTGAAGTTTCTTTTTGAAAAATATTGCAAAACCCCGGGATGATAGTTGATCAAAGAACTTGAGACATGGTACTTAACTTGATTGTTTTATCTTGCTTATGATTCATGAAAAGGCTACGCCCCATGGTAAAAAATATGAGAGAGCAATGGTTAAGAGGAGAATTTATTTCGATAAACACAAGTACTTCCGAGGTATGAAAGCGTAGTAGCAACTCCTGATCCTACTATAGCATATAACTTTGCTAAGGGACTAGCAAAGGGTAAGCTTGGGGGAGTTTGTTGACACTTGTTATCATATAAATTTATTAATCAAATAAACATGAGAAAGGGGTATAAATCATAATAACAACCTAGAATAGGGGGTCACTAACATATTTCCATCGGTTTTGGTAAAGTTGTGAATTGCGGGGGGACTAAACAGAAAACACCGAATTAGGAGCCGTACGACGACTACGCAACGTAACGCAATCCAACTCCGAGAGAAGACCCTAGAAGGCACCGACTAATCCCGACGTGAACGAGACTTAGCAACCAAGAAACCATCATCTAGAAGACTCCGTAAGACACGACGGATTACGGGCACCAGGGTGGGCCAGCCCACGGGCCGACGGCCAATAATGGGGCCGATCGGCCTCCCCCTTCGCCACGTCAGCCCGGCCTCCGAAGCTTCCTCAACCGACTCTAAGACGCAATCTAATCCACCCGTTTAATGTCGGTTTGATCCGAGGGTGTCGGTATGATCCCGAGATGTATCTAGGTCAAACCCCACGGCACCTCCTCCGGGCTATATAAGGAGACCCCTAGACCCCCTTTCGGATCATCTAGTTCATAATAAAGTTCATCAACAGCTTCAAGATCCAAGTCATCAATCCCACGCTCTAGAAACACCGCTTTAGGAAGAGTAGCAATCAAGATTAGATCTAGTAGGAAGGGAGAAATCCGCTCTCGATCGTCGGAGGCCGGCTCAAGATCAGGCCTCGTTCTTGTAAGTTCTTCATTGTAAGTAGTCTTCAAGTTCCGGATTAACGTTCTTAATATGAATATCTTGATCATGTTTATATTCGAGATTATTTGTTCTAGTATTTACTTTGATTACATGTTTAGCATAGTTGAATTACTTTTATGTTCATGCATGGATTCGTATAGCGCTCATCCATCAATATTATGGGTGAGTGGTAGAGACGATGTAATCGTGGTGATTAGATCTTATTTACTGCGTTTGCACCCTATGTGCCGGGTCGTGTGGTAGATCGTGGTGGTGACGACACCATTGAGTCCTTTGCAATCCATCCCCGTATGTAGGCCTAGCGGATGATATTATTCGGGTTGTTCTAAGTTTCGGCCTTAGTCTTCACGGATTCTGTCCTCATGTGTGGATTTAATTAGTCTTTCTTCGATGATTGTTAGATGTATTGCACTAATCAAGTAGATCCTAACTTATAGTTTAGAGTTACATATTGGAGTTTCTAATGCTAGCTAGCCTATGAATTGCTATCGATCCCATCGTTTGACACTTTCCAAGATGCACACCGGATATGACTTGGTTGAATCTATTTATTAGAACTTTTATCATTATCTTTACTATGAACTTTGATCCCTGTCTTAAGTAATTGATAAACTTAATACTTAAGCATTGCTTACGAGAGATGATTAATATTTAGATACACACATGCATAGTTAATTCATGATAGTAGACTTCTTTCCCCGTGGTAGAATATAAATTCAAGACCTGGTTCTTACTCCCGGTTAAAAATGCTACAATGGTATATTCATATATCGTGGCGCTTGCGGATACCCGCTATAATTGTTTATTTACTTATTGAGAAGTTTATCAAGGCATAGTACGAATATATTATTCTTTGCATATTAGTAGTTTAACTATAGGGATGACAACCTTTTCGGATATGCTATGAACTGCAATGAATAATTTTCTTTTAGTTTTATCTCGAGCAACATCGATATTCATTTTTGACGCCATTGCTAGTGATAGGTTTATATACGTTTCTAGTTAGTGACGTTAGAAATACCAACACTACCCCGGCATCAAGCATCAAAAGCATCGAGACGTGGTCTCACCACCTCCTCTCTAAAACATTGATTTTCACCATGGAATCTCCACACGGTATAGCCCTCTATAAACCCATTAAAATGTAAGATGTTTACCCATAGTCTGCCTATTTTTTCTTTTTCGTATTGCCACACTTGGAGCAAGGACATAAAACTAGAACATGTGGTGGTTGGTTGGCAAATGCAAGGTCCAAGAATTGACTTGTCTTCATCATCAACTCCTGATCAAAATCCCACCTACTTCTACGGCCAAGGATCATCCACCGACGGTCGTCCATCCTTTAGCATATATATGAGCAAGTAAGATAACCTATGCCGTTCCAACTATCTAATAGGTGAGGATAGGTCCTAATCCCACCAGCGGATGCGTACATGGGTCGATTCCCATGCTTGATCCGACCAAGACAGAATTTCGGCAGCACCTCCCATTTGTTCTCCGACGATACACGCCCCGGGAGGGAGAGTGTGTATCCGGAGAACAACGAGGAGGTGATGCCGAAACTCGGCTCGATCGGATCGAGCATGGGAATCGACCCGACGCATCCGCGAACTATCCAAAACGTGGATAATCCGAAACGATCACGGTCATAGATATGCAAACAAATGCATACCTCCAGCCGTATCTGTTTCGGACGGGAGACGCCTAACTAGGTTCCGCATTTTAAGACCAGGCGAGTGTGGATTACGAGATAGTCATACCTACGGTGGCGGTGGCGCGGCAAAGCAAGCGTGCGCAGTCCCAAGAACACGGAGGAAGAAGATCGGGGGCGCCGGGTACTCCGACTCGACTCGTACGCGCTCTCTCTGCAAAAAGAAACATAGGGTTTAGTTCAAAATTTTGGCAGAACCTCCCCTGTACGGTGAGGTTTCCAAACCTGCAATAACACGTACGGCACGAAGGCCGACAACCACATATGCATATAGATTCATACCCACATATCAATGCCGAGTCTATTACTACCACACATACCACTTTAGTTGTTTTAGGGCGTTACCTGTTGCCTTCACCGACGGCGAGGATGGTCGCGGGAGGGCACGCCTACGGAGAGCACGGCCCGGCGGGGTGGTCGCGGGAGGTCGCGGTCGGGGAGGCCAAGGCCACTCTTCTCCTTCCCCTTCCCTTCCTCTTCCCCTCCTCGGTGGCCCCTCCTCCTTCTGTTCCCCTGCCTCTCTTGCTCGGCCGGATGGGAGCGTGGGAGCGGCAGCGCGGCTGGCGGATGGACGCGGGGAGGGAGGTGACGGGCGCCCGCGCCCGAGGGGGGGGGGCGCGGCGTGGCCGCGGCGGGCGACAGGCCCGCGGTGCGGAGCGCCGAGAATGGAAGGCGAGGGAGGGAGGTGGCGCGCCGGGCAACCGGATGGAGCTTGGCGCGGCCGGTCGGACGGCGGTGCCCGATTTGGCGGCCCTAGCGCGGCACCTCGCAGACGGGCGAGAGGGAGGGACTCGGGGGGTGCGGCCGCCGGATGAAAGCGGAGGGGGGGTGGCGCGGGCGGACGGACGGCGAGATGGAGACGGGGCGCGCGGGCGGACGGGCGATGAAGGGCGGCGACAGCGGCGGGGATTCCGGTGTGTGTGCGTGTGTGGTGAGAGAGAGTGAGTGTGGAGAGAGTGTGAGAGAGGAGTGGGGCGGGCTGTCGGGGAGGGAATGGATAAGGCCAGTTAGGGTTTAGGGGTTAGGGCCTTTACCGGGGCCCGTTTCCACAGCACTTTCGGTAGAATAGGCAACAAAAAATTAAATTTTTGAATTTTACAAACCAAACTTAACATTTGATTCAAAAATTTGAATTCGAAAGGGAGACCCCCCCCCGCCGGTAGGGAGTTCACCGAGCACATAAAACCCTCGGTAGACTTAGGTAGTTTTCACGAGGGCCTTACGGCGGACCACAGGTAAACACTTTCTACCGCGCGCCCGATCATTGCCGCTCGGTGAAATAAGCTTTTTGGAATTTTGGATCCATTTTTTTTTGGGGTTCATACAATGTCTCATAGGTGATGTTGAAATTTCAGAATTTTTCAAAACTATTTACTATATATTTTGATTTTATTCCTTTTAATTGAATTTTACGGAATAAGTTAGATTTGAACTGAAGTCATACGAGTAGAGTGCAGGCATGAGCCAAAAAATGGGATTCATAATCGTGAGTGCAATGTAAGGCCTCGTGCGGGGATAGACCCAAAACCACTGAACAAATTGTTCAGGAAACATGACCATTCACTAGCGGGTGATTAGTTTTTAATCATAGAAAATGCAAATCCTGAAACTTGTTCAATTGTTGTTGCATCATATGCCTAGACATCGAAAAAAAAAATTTGGTAAGGTTTCATCGAAGCTCGAAATCATGCTTGAAACCCGGGACATATATCACATGTGATGTCACATGTGATATATGTCTGGGTTTCAAGCATGATTTCAATCGAAACCTTACCAAATTTTTTTTCTAATGTCTAGGCATATGATGCAACAACAACCAACAAGTTTCGTGATTTTTTCAACTGCGCTTGCATTTTCTATGATTAAAAAAACTAATCACCCACAAGTGAATGGTCATGTTTCTTTTGTTCAATTTTGGGTCTATCCCCGCGACGAGGCCTTACATTGCACTCACGATTATGAATCCCATTTTTGGCTCATGCCTCGCACTCTACTCGTATGACTTCCAGCTCAAATCGACTTATTCAAGAAAATTCAATTAAAAGGAATACAATCAAAATATATAGTAAATAGTTTTGAAAAAATTCTGAAACTTCAACATCAGCTATCGACATTGTATGAACCCCACAAAAAAATGGATCCAAAATTCCAAAAAAAAAAAAAAAAGATTATTTCACCGAGCGACAATGATCCGCACTCGAGAAAGCTTTACCCGTGGTCCGCCGTAAAGCCCTCGTGAAACTACCTAAGTCTACCGAGGGTCTAACGCACGCCCTCGGTAGAGTTGACGGCATCGGCCGCGTGGGATGCTGCCGACGCCGGGCGTTAACAACACCGGGGCTTATGTTTGCAGAGGGATAGCTTTCGGTGACTTTACATTGTACCGGCGTCCCTTGTTTCCGAGGGATCGCCTCTCGATGAACACAACCCCTACCGAGAGCCGGTGGTCACCGAAGCGAGGGGCTCTCGGTGGAGGTGTCACCACCGGGGGTTTATTCCACCGAGCGAAGCTCTCGGTACATCGTATATGTACCGAGTGCTTGCTTGGGGGGCTCTCGGTACACGCCTCGGGCGCCCTCGGTGGAGGCGACCGTGCGGTAGTGGCACTTCCTAGTTATGAATCATTTGTAGAGAGTACCACCAAACCGTTGAGATGAAAGACAAATGCTTATGGATATAATATAAGTGTTTGCTACGATGAGCTTTTTGTGTTGTGACTATATTGTTTCAAAATGGAATTGTCAATTGAATGTTTCATAGATCGTATGATTAGTACTGATCATGAGATTAATGTATAAACATATAATATTATGCTGTAATTTTCTTTTATGTAGAGCGTCTTATGGTTGGTTGCTATATAATATATAGCATCAAACCATTGGTCGCTATAAGTTTGTAATTGGCGGTCGGGCGCTGTATGTTTGACATAACGTCGAACGGTCGGTCGCTATAAGTAAGTTGGTCGCTATAAACTTATAGCGGCGCCAGCTTATTTCGACCGACTACATTGGTCGCTATATGTTCATAGCGACCGTCTCGTATGTCGCTATATCGACTTATAGCGACCATCCGTAGCTCGCTATAGATAGGTTGTGGTATAGTGTATATCCACTTGTAGAAGATGTGAGAAGTCATCGTAAATTGATTGCAACCTAGTTGTATGTGCCAATAAATATAAAAGTAGCTAATGGATCCCGAATTCCAGCACATAAATTTGGCAAAGGTTAATGACTATCAATCATTCTCTTGCCAACGCCCCTAATATACACTGAAATTAAGTTGGCAACATTTGATGACTGTAAGTGACCTAATGCAAAAGCTAATGATGTTGTTGCTGATGTCTCATGTTGTCACGACAGTATGACAAAAGAGCAGGGGTTGGCCCCTCTAGCTTATTCTGAAAAGAAAAAGACAAGAAAATAAAAGCGTGGCGAGGCAAGCAAGGGGAATCTCCCCATGGCATTCACGTTCTCACTGAAATTAATATACACAGAAATTAAGTTGGCAACATTGGATGACTGTAAGTGACCTAATGCAAAAGCTAATGATGTTGTTGCTGATGTCTCATGTTGTCACGACAGTGACAAAAGAGCACGGGCTTTGCCCCTCTAGCTTATTCTGAAAAGAAAAAGACAAGAAAATAAAAGCATGGCGAGGCAAGCAAAGGAATCTCCCCACGGGCATTCACGTTCTCACCACGGGCATTCACGTTCTCACCATTGGTCCTTATCCAAATGCAGCAAATGCAGCAAAATGGATGGATTTCCACGCGACAACAAGAAGCAAACGGCAATCACCAACGAACATAGGTCTAAAATGTGGTTGGTGTACTGCCAGTTGTTTGTGGGTGGCTTCTTTTGCAGTGGAAAATACTAGGGGTCATAGGGCTTAGGAATGGAGAATATACCATACTTTTTAGAGTTGCTTTCTCCCGACATCGATCCTTGGCAAGTCCGATGGATCCGCCTTTCTTTTGTGTTTAGACTTGCTCTTGGACATGTATATGACTGCGGATTGCCACAATGATCTGGCCAAGCTCGATCAGCAACAAATCTTCTCGTTCAATCTTCCTCACCTAAGACAAGACAAGCAATGGCGCCTTCAGCAAAGAATGCATGTGTCATCTTGCTACTCGTACTCATCATCATGGCTGCCGCTGGTGGTGGTACGTACACGTTCTCATATCCACAAGCATGAAGGGGTGTGCTGCATTGGACATGTATATGATTTATGGATGATATTTTATTTGTAGCATAAATAAATATTCATCCATGCAGAGTCGGCTTTCTGCGGCAACCACCTGAGCGGCAATTATGGAGGGGTGTGCTGGGGTTGGTTTAATGACGATAAGTGCAAAAACACTTGCGTAGGCGAAAGCAGTGACAACATTGGCGGCGCCTGCATCAATTTCAATGCTGGTGCCAAACCAGGTGCACGTCTGAGACTGTTGCTGCTGCTTGGGCTCCATCACAGCAGTGACTGCAGGTGTGAACCCATCTTCTCCAGGACTCCAAGACAAGCCATAGTCAAACACATGTATCCGAATAATAAAGCCAAATGTATCACATATATAATACCAAGTCAGTGATGTGATGTGCACATGCAATTTGATAAACTTATCCTGTTCCAGTGCAAAGCTAATTTGCTGTTTATTGATGTTCCCAAAGTCAGTGATGTGCACATACACTATATTTAGATAATTGTTTGGAACGTTCAAGGTCTTCCTTGATGTATTCTTTATCTGCTTGGAGCGTGCTCCAAATTGGGTCAGGGTCCCAAGCTTGGTGAATAGCAAGCCCATGATGACAGCGTCGCTCCATATAACAATAGTATTTTTGGTGATTTGGAGGTCTTGCTGCTGTGATATTGAGGTCGAACTAGATCTAATTGAAATCTTATCAAACAATCTTTCCATCAAATGCCCATTGACTTCAGTTGTACTCCGATCCGGATGGATGAGTTATGGCCTTACCAATGAAGCACAGTTAATGTTGGACTTTGACGAGTTTGCACTTTGAGACATCTTTGTACCGACAATCAAATAAGGACATGTCCATGTGGAACCAAGTGATTTGTACCAAAAGTCATTATGAAAATTTGGGAACGAGGTCACCTTTATCGGTGGTCATATCCGAAACTGTCATGTATGTCCTGATCGGTATGCTTGACCTCTGATGCTAGTTATGGGTTTGATATATACCACTCAATCCCTCGTTCCAGTATAGGGATCTCATCAACACTCTCATATATGCACACCATGTTTGGCTAATTGTTGAACACAACAACTCCACTTGGGTATATATTACTTCGCCAGTTGGGTCCATATATATGTCCATTGAGGGTCACCAGCCAGCTCGTACCACGTTGGTTGGAATCTGGGTACCTATTTGGCTAAACAATAAAACAATCAGATACCTGCAAGAAGGTTGACTACCGACTCCATGGTAGTCGAGGACCACTGGACCGGGTACCACAAAAGCCACGCTACATGAAAATCGATAGCTGATCATGGAACCACTCATGACTGATAACCTGCAGGACAGTGTTTATAGTTTTGGAAATATATATATATCATTTTCTTTCCTCCTCTTAACAGTCATATTATAGATGAACATTCTTTTGGGAAAAAAAAATGATCATGGAATGGTCATTAGGAAACTGGTACGCCTCCGGGTAGGTGGGGCTCCTCCACACCAGATCACTAAAAAGCAGTGCTGCAGAAGAAGGCCATGGGAAAACATCCTTTTGTTGTAACTCCGATGTACAAGTAGTTGCATAGCCCAACCTGTGTCCATGTACTATTGTGGGTCATGTCCTCCACGATGCTACCTATATATTGGTCGAGTGATCCATCTTGGCTTTTTAGTAGAAGATGTGAGAAGTCGTCCTAAAATCTTCGTCACAACATGCCAAGAAAACTTGGATTGGCAAAAACTAAATTAATGTAGTAGAGTAATGAATCCCAAATTCTAGCACATAGATTTGCCAAAAGTTACTACCAATCATTGGCAATAAAAAACTTGGATTGCACTAGGAATTTTGCAATTCATTAAACTGAAATATAGAACTATGCCATATATTTGAGCCGACATATTTGTAGCGATTATTGTTAGAGAGCAAGGGATCGATACATTAATAATTGCCAAATTCATTCAAAGTGTGCAATATGACAACAAGCTATCTGTTATTATAAATAACCTTCCTCAAATAATTAGCTGGAAATATATTAAAAATGTAAGTACTCTTACAGTTATAAAGATAAGAAAGAGGAAGAAATGCACAGAGAAGTTCACTCTTCTTCTCCACTTTGTGTCTCTCCATGCTTTTGTGCCTGTGATTATGTATGTGTGCAAGACCCTGATTTCTAACACTTTCATAAAGAAACAACACCAGCTAAATTACACATACAACCATCAACCCTCTTCAACCGTTCAAAGCATACTCCAGGCCGGTCACTTCTGATTGAGAGGCAAGCGACGACTCGCCTTGTATCATTCTACTAGAAAGATAATATTATTTTATTCTAGTCAAACTTCTCAACTTTTGACTATGTTTATACAAAAACATATAAACATGTACAATATCTTTAAAAACACTACCAAATAGTTGTATTGCCGTATCTAACGAGCATATTGAATGTTGGAGATGTTTGTATCTTTATCTATAAATGTAGTTAATAAACCTAGCCAAGTTTGACTATGAAGAAAACATAGTGTTCATTTGGCCTGTTCCCACTCCAACGGCTCCACACCACTTGAGCTGGAACTGGAGCCATTGGAGAAGGCTCAATAGTAACTTGAAACAAAAATAGCTCTAGCTCCTCATATCTACAAGAATAGATTGCTCTTCTTGGGTCTTCAATATATTTTCTCCTACAAACTATGTTCTTGTCACACCCCAAAGGATGGGGCCCAGGGGGCCCGGCCCAAGGGGCCCGCAGCCAGTTGGGGGCGCCCGCCGCCCTTCGGTGACTTATTCAGTAATTAAAGTAAGAGTTCGATTAGGATAAGATTAGGATCTTTTTGGTGTGAAGGGGATATTCACTCTATAAGGAAATCTCCTATTAGAAAAAGAATAAGGATTTGCTTGTAAAAGGTATTCCAATTTTTAAGGAAACCTTTAGAGATTGCTTGAGATACTAGTCCCATACGAGGGCTACATAACAAGGAGGGTGTAATCTCTTAGGGGCAAGCAAATAAATAAAATATTCCCCGCTCTTGCTCCCCGCCCCCTAGCGCCGCCGCCCCACCCCTGCATGCACACGCCCCGCGCCTAGGGCAGCGCTGCCGCCCCTATCACAGCCGCCGTCGTCAGCCTCACCGCCGGCACCGTCGACATTGCCGCCCTCCCCAAGGTGGTTGTGACACATGGCATTCGAGAGGCCACCGATCCACCCACCACCATGGACAGCGATTCAAAGAAGCTGCTGGAATCACTTCGCCAAGAAGGCTGGGAATCACTAGGTTGAAAAAAATTTACAATCACTGGGTTGGATAATTGGTCAAGTTCGCTCTACCCTCCGGCCTTAGCCATCAAGTGAAAGCTTGAACTCCACGGGCCTTTTTCCCCGTTTTTACACTACTACCTATTCGATTTTTAGTGGCGTTTTTTTTTTCGATTTTTCATGGCGGTTTTGAAAACCGCCATGAAGCGAGGGTCACGTTTAATCGATGACTAACCATGGCGGTTTTACGAGAGGCCAAAACCACCACCATTCATCCCGGGAAAAAAAAAAAAACAAAAATCCAGATCCAGGACCAAACGGGCCTAGATGCAGGCTAGGTGGATCCATCCGCCGCCGCCGCTGGATCCGGTTGCGGTCGTCGGGATCCGACCGCCACCGCCGCTGGATCCGACCTGAGTCGGCCCGCCCGCCGCCGGAACCTCGCCTCCGCGCACCTGGATAGGGAGGGGAGGGGCGCCCGCCGGGATCTCGTCGCGCCCGAGGAGGTGGGCTGGAACCCCGCGCTGGATCTCACCGCCGCCAGATCCCGCGCCACCGCCGGAGCCCGCTGGGCTGGATCTCGGCCGCCGCCCTAGCCTGCATCGTCATTGGAAGAAGTGGAGGATGGGTCGCCGGTGGAAGACCGGGAGGGAGGAAGGGGAGTGGCGTCGGCGGGAGGGATATCCCGAGGGGGGGGCGGCGGTTGAGTGAGACGTGTGAGAGAGAGAGTTTGGTAGAGGGATGTCGGGAGGGGAGGGCACCGGGGCCGGTTGTGTGAGTGAGATTGTGTGAGAGAGAGATTTTGGGATGGAAACCCTAGCTCAACATATATACACATGATACTAAAAGTGGGCTTTTTAGACTGGATTTTGGCCTCTTCGACTCTTGGGCTGGGCCTCATTAACCATGGCGGTTTTTTTTCAAAAACCGCCCGCGGGTTAATCAGTTTACCATGGTGATTATTATAACCACCACGGTTAATAGAAAATAACCACCACAGTTAATCTTGATATTAATGGTGGTGGTCTTTCAAATAACCACCACGAGAAATCATTTGAAAATGCCGTGCAAAATCAGTTGTGTAGTAGTGTTAGCGACCAGGTCTTGTTGTACCTGCCAAACCCTAGTAGCTAAGGGGCTGCTGTTGGGGGTAGGGGTGATGGTGGGCTACCCCTTCCCTTCTAAAAAGGCTCAACTCTTAACTAGTCTGACGGGCTGCTTGTAAATTCCAAAACTAAAGGGGTCGGATGGAACATTTACTCTCTCCATCCCTCTATAAATACAATCCCAATGCGAAGGGGGAGGGGGACTCTTTCCCACTTTCTCATTTCCTATTTCCTATGGTAAGCCCTCACCCCTTCTTCTGCAACCTCAGGTTGCGAAGTTAAAGGGGTAGGTGTGAACCCCACAACAACGCTTGTAACGGCCTTGCGTGACTTTACAATTTTGATAGATAGGATCAATATCCTTCCATATGGTAGATCTCAGCTTTCTCGGTTTACCTATGATTACTAAATATAAAATAATTAGTTAAAACATGATAAGAAACATGATACAATTGTTGCTAAACAGAAATGCATCATGTGTGAAAGTTGAGGTCCATAAGAATTACCATGATTATGCGAGACTGGGCTTTGTGCTGGTGATGTCCATGGGCTGCGTGCCGGTGACCTCCGTGAGCTGCGTGCCAGTGATCTTTGCGGGGCATGTGCCGGAGACCATGGCTGCACAACCAATGGAGACACCATTAGTCTCATCATTGGGGACCTCGTCAACATAGGAGAGCTGAGCTTCCTTGACAAGAGTCGACTTCGCATACGCAAGGTGTGAACGCTATGGGATACCCACTTCCACCTTTTGTGTGCCCACGTACAAGCTGTCCAATGGGAGATCGACAACGTTCGACGAAGCAGGTGACCCGAGGGGCGCCACTGTGCCAACCCGACGTCCCGACAGGCCCACGACGCGGTGGGCGCAAGCGGCGCGCTGGGGCCACAGGACTATGCCCGCCCGGTCGGTGGGCGCGGCGTCGCAGCAGCAGGGAGCGGAGTCGACGCTGGCGTCCGCCCGGCGCCGCGGGGGCCAGCGGGATTGGACCCGCCCACTCGGTGACCGGCCGGCGTCCGGGGCGGCGGGGGAGCAGAGTCGACGCGTCCGCCCGGCAGGCACGCGGGGTCAGCAGGATTGGGCCCGCCCACTTATTGACCGGCCCGGGCGTCCATGGATGCGCCGCCGACGGCGAGGACGCGCGTGGGAGGCGCTGACGCCGAAACGCCGCGGAAACGGAATTTCGCCTCCTTCGGTGCGAGGCCCGATGTAATCGGCGGCCGGGCGCAAGAGCGCCGCTGCGTGGCCGAGGGCCTCGGGGCCTGGGCGCGATCGGGACGGAAGTCGGAGGGGCGGGCGCGTCGTGCGGGCGGGCGGACGCGGGGCGCGTGGTGCAGGCCCCACCGGCCGCTGGGGCCAGACCCGTGGGGCGAAGGCCCGCTGCGCCGTCGATCTGGGGTATCCGGCGGCCGGGCGCTCGCGGGCGACGTGGATACCCTCAGGCCGCGCTGAGTCCTGTGGTTCTCATCAATGTAGGAGAGCTGAGCTTCCTTGCCATTAGAGGCTGGAACCGCTGTTTGGTTGCCACTGCCCTTTTGGGCTTTGTTCAAGAAGAGACCATCGAAGGGGACATTGCCGATGAGCACAACTTCGGGTGGTCGAGAATGTGACGGGACATTTGACGTACAAGAGGGAAAAATTAATATACACTGAAATTAAGTTGGCAACATTTGGTGACTGTAAGTGACCTAATGCAAAAGCTAATGATGTTATTGCTGATGTCTCGTGTTGTCACGACAGTATGACAAAAGAGCAGGGGCTGGCCCCTCTAGCTTATTCTGAAAAGAAAAAGACAAGAAAATAAAAGCGCGGCGAGGCAAGCAAAGGAAAGGAATTTTGTGACGGGCATTCACGTTCTCACCATTGGTCCTTATTATCCAAATGCAGCAAAATGGATGGATTCTTCCACGCGACAACAAGAAGCAAACGGCAATTACCAACGAACATATGGTTGATGTACTGCCAGTTGTTTGTGGGGTCTTCTTTGCGGTGGAAAATACTAGAGGGTCATAGGGCTTAGGAACGGAGAATATTCCATACTTTTTAGAGTTGCTTTCTCCCGACATCGATCCTTGGAAAGTCCCATGGATCCGCCTTTCTTTTGTGTTTAGACTTGCTCTTGGACATGTATATGATTGCGGTTTGCCACAATGATCAGGCCAAGCTCGATCAGCAACAAATCTTCTCGTTCTATCTTCCTCACCTAAAGACAAGACAAGCAATGGCGCCTTCAGCAAAGAATGCACGTGCCATCCTGCTACTCGTACTCATCATCATGGCTGCTGCTGGTGGTGGTACGTACACGTTCTCATATCCACATACATGAAGGGGTGTGCTGGATTGAACATGTATATGATTTATGGATGATATTTTATTTGTTGCATAAATAAATATTCATGGCTGGATTGGATCCATACAGAGTCGGCTCTCTGCGGCAACCACCTGAGCGGCAGTTATGGAGGGTTGTGCTGGCGTTCGTTTGATGACGATAAGTGCAAAAACACTTGCGTAGGCGAAAGCAGTGACAACATTGACGGCGCCTGCCTCAATTTCCAATGCTGGTGCCAAACCAGGTGCACATCTGAGACTGTTGCTGTTGCTTGGGCTCCATCACAGCAGTGACTGCAGGTGTGAACCCATCTCCAAGACTCCAAGACAAGCCATAGTCAAACACATGCATACGAATAATACAACCAAATGTATCACATAATACCAAGTCAGTCATGTGATGTGGACATTTATATTGTTTGAACTAGCTTCCTGGTCGTTGTATGACCAAGGCTTTCTCCTTTTTGTTTTCCCGAAAGTTTGTAATAATTGGCTGTGTACATCTTCGGATGTAGAGGCCGAATATTTTTATCCATTATCTAAAAAAAAATGTGATGTGGACATGCAATTTGATAAAGTTATCCTGTTCCAGTGCAAGGCTAATTTGCTGTTTATGGATGTTCCCAAAAGTCAGTCATGTGATGTGCACATACACTTGAATATATTCAGATGATTGTTTGAAACATTTTTTTTTTTCGAAGCCGAACTATTGTTCCAATTTCAAGAAAAAAATCATTCCAGCAATTTCAAAATGTTCTAAAAAATTTTCACCTCGAGAAACATAGTGCTACGAATTAATTTGAATACTAATTTGAAAATTATTGTTTGAAATCATGATGAGCTATATTGTTACTAGCCCAACCTAGGACTATGTGGCAGCATGTTCCGTACCGCCTATGCGGTACGGACGAACGATGGCTGGCCTGGGCTTCTTGGGCCTCTATGTTGGGGTATGGGAAAAGGATAGGACTTGCAATATGCTAGGATTAGAGGAGAAAACGAAAAAAGAAAGCGCTGAAATTTTAGCAAGTTTTGACCCAAATGATATTTGGAGATTATGGAACATGTTTTGAGGAAAGAAAAGCTATCCAATTTAAATTTTAGAGAATTCAAATTTGAATTCCAGGATCAAACTTTAAAAAGATTCAAAATGGAATATGGTTATCTTTGTGCAATTTTTTTGAAAATATGAAAAATCAATTGATAATCTTAGCGGTTAGCTCTAATTACCAAATTTATTTGAATTTTATTTTAAAAATTTTGAAAATTCCAAAATTTTATTGGATCTTTAAAATGTGCAAACATTGGACGTAGCATGGGGTCCCAACAATTGGTTTTCACTGTGAGTTATCCTTCGTGTGTGTATGTCTCACTACAGGAAACTTCATCTTCGCCGAGTACAGAGTTTTGCCGAGAGCCCGGAGTAAGAGTTCTCGCCAAAGATTTTCTTTGCCGACGGCGTCCCTCGGTGTAACCTCCTTTGCCGAGCGGGCTCTCTCGGCAACGGTAAACCCTAGGCAAAGCGCAACATTGCCGAGAGTCGGCTTCGGCAAAGATCGCCCCTAGGCAAATATATCCTTTGTCGAGCCGGACATTAAGCCCATCGGCATAGTTCGACCCAGTGACGCCGTCCATCCCGCTATCTTCGCCCGGCGGCTGCCGTTAGCCCGTTGGCAAAGCCTAACCCTTTTGCCGAGAGCCCCAAACGTCGGCTCTCGGCAATTTTTTTTAAGCATATGTCTAACAACATATAGGGCGCCACGTCTCCCGGACCTTTTGCCGAGAGGCCAAAACGGCGGCTCCTCGGCGATTTTTCCCCCTAAAAGCATAGTTCCGACAACGGATGGAACGCCACGCGTCACTGATTTGTCGACGGCCCACATCTTCGCCGAGAGCCTGCTAGAGTGGCTCTTGGTAAATCAATTGTTTGCCGAGAGCCTGTTGAAGTAGCTCTTTGCAAATCAACTCTTTGCCGAGATCCCCATGCGGTTCTCGGCAATTTTTTTTTGAATTTGGCTTCCGTATTTTTTTTCGTAGCATTGCTACAGTGCTAAAACCTACATGTCTAAGTTTGGTAATTTTTCAAACTTTTTATTATATTTCATGAATTTTCAGCATTTTATTCAATTTCTTTTTTGAAACTAAATTTTGACGTGTAAGTCATTCGAATAATGGATCTAAACGATTTAAAAATCATATTCATGCTTGTGAGCGTACCTTGAGGCCTCATGCAAGTCCACGCCCCCAAATTCGAACATCTTTTGCTTTCGATACATGTCCACTCATTTATGGGTGAATGGCTTTTAAATTCGATAAAATGCAAACGAAATAGAAAAATCATGAAATTTGACGAGTCATCGTGATATTGCATGTGTACACTGTGGTAAAAATTTGAAAAGGTTTCAAGAAAGTTTGGATCCCGGACTGCAGAAACCTAGACATCACCTACATCGCCGAGAGCCTTCTGGTCCTTGCCGTGCGTGCGATGTGCTCGGCGAAGAACCAGCTTCCTGTAGTGTCTGTGTAGGTTGGATGCCCTAGTATCTGACAATAACGGTTGTGACACTTGAGGTAGTTGTCTGCCAGGACAGAACTAAAACTTGGGAACTGGCGGGACAGATTTATTCTCCCCTGAGCCAATAACACTTATTATTTATAATGTGTTCAGCTTTTCAAAATTGTTTTCAAAATGGGTTATACACCTAGATATTACACTGCACATAAAATTGCTTTTTTTTTTGCAAATATTAAACCAAAACAGACCCTCCTTGATATATATCACCCCTAAGCATTTAGTCAAGCTTGGACAATATTGACGCTTGCTGAGTACTTTTTGTATTGATATCTCTTCTCTAACTTTTTAGGTGAAGCATTTGAGTACGACTACATCGACTATATGGATGTTGAATAAGGAAGCGTAAGCTCTGAACCCCAAATTTCCTGTAGCACGGGGGCTAAATATGTCTATTCTGGTGTGTTTTCTCTTGCGTTCTTTGTGCATGTGCATGCCTTTTGGGCATTCCATTGAGTCCAGTGTTGTACTCGTTACATGTTAATAAAGTGTGAAGTTATATGATTTCTGTTGAAACTCTCTATGAAATTTTGCGTATCAGCTATTGATCCAGGGGCAGATACAGTAAGTACAATAAACCTGAAAGTTAGGGTCTGACTGCCTTGCCCTTCTAGCTTCTTCTAAAAAGGAAAAAAACAGAGCATATGTCGAGGCATGCAAAGGAACATCAGCACGGACATTCACGCTCTCACCATTTGTCCTTATCGAAATGCAGCAAAATGGACGGATTCTTCTATGGTGAGAAGCAAACAGTAATCAACAATGAACTTAGGTCTAAAAAATGTTGTTCTGATGTGGTAATTGTTTGTGGTCTTCTTCTGTGGTGACAAACACTAGGGCGTCATATGGCATAGGAAATGAGAATATACCATGTCTTTTAGAGTTGCTTTCCCCCAACATTCTTGGCATGTCCGATGGATCAGCCTTTATTTTGTCTAGAGTTGCTCTTGGACATATATATGATTGCAGATTGCCAGACTTCTCCGGCCAAGCTCGATCACCAACAAATCTGCTCGTTCAATCTTCTTCAACTAAAGACAAGACAAGCAATGACGCCGTCAGCAAAGAATGCAGGCGCCATCCTCCTCCTACTCGTACTCATCATCATAGCTGCTGGTGATGGTGGTACGTACACGCGCGCTCTCACAACAACACACGCATGAACACTACATACTGCAAGATGCAATGTCGATCGTTTGGTTACTCCATCTTTTTAGGCAAAAGTTTATTGTTGGATATGATTGATGCACTTTTTGGATGAAATTTTATTTCTTGCACAAATAAATGTTCGTGGCTTGATCGGATCCTTGCAGAGGCTTGCGACAACCACCTGAGCGGCGATTATAGAGGGGTGTGCATGGGTTTATTGGATGAGAACTACTGCAACCGTAGATGCTTGTATGAAAGCAGTGACAACAGTGGTGGCACCTGTATCAATTGGCAATGCTGGTGTGAAAGCAGATGCACATCTGAGACTGTTGCCGCTGCTGGGGCTCCGACTGGGTAATGATATAATACAGGTGTGAAGGCATCTCCAGGACTCCAAGACAAAGCATAGTCAAGTTAGACAAACCCATGTACGCGTAATTAAGGCAAATGCATCACAGAATAACAAGTCTGTCTTCTCATCTGCACATGCATTTTGATAAAGTCATGTTCCAGTACAAATTAAAGCTAGGCTTGATAAAATTTGATGTGTATCGATCTTCCCAAAGGAGGAGGGCTGATAAAAATGGAAGTGTAACAACCAAACTGAGTGGGAACACGACATGGACCATTTTATACTAGTAGACCAATTGTATTTGTTCAGACAGATTGGGCACGCCAGCGCAAATGATTTTAGAAGCCGTTGCCGGCTGCCTGCATTCCGCCCATGGCCACCCTCCCACTCCAGCCACCGTTCGCCTGCCGCTTCATTGGTGTCCAGTGGCCACCCGCACCAGCTGGCAGTGCCTTCCCGTGCAGCGGCCGCCGGCCACAGCTTTCGACTAGTGAGGCTGAGAAACATAGTGGTGCAAAGAGAATTCAATTTGAATACCTAATTTAAGAATTATAATTTTTTTGTTTGTTGTCATGATGAGCTATATTGTTACTAGGCTTTATTGGGCCACAATGTAAGCTGGAGGGGCATGTGCAGCCCATTTGAGGGGTGCTTGGCAGCACGTCCCCATACCGCCTATGCGGTATGGATGAACGGAGCCTGGCCTATGCTTCTTGGGCCTTTGTGTTGGGCCATGGGAAAAGGCAAGCCTAATTTGCTGGGATTTGGGGTGAAAGGGATAGGAAGGGTTGGGATTTGAGGAAGTTTTGCCCAAATGCTATTTGGAGATTTTGGACTTTGTTTTGAGGAAAGAAAAGATATCCAAATTCAAATTTGAAGTCATAGATCGAACTTCAAAAATATTCAATATGGAATATGGTTATCTTTATGCAACTTTTGAAATTTGAAAATCATTTGATACTGTTAGCAGTTAGGTACAATTACCAAATTTGGTTTTATTTTATTTACAAATTGGAAAAGTCCAAATTTTTAATGGTTGCCTAAATTGTGCAAACCTTGGTTGTCGCATGGGGTCCCAACCATTGGTTTTCAGTTATCCTCCGTGTGCATGTGTAGGGTGGATCGTTGCCAGGTCGGCCACCCCGTAATAGCCTCATTCCTCCCGCTTGACAACGGCCGCCGCGGTTGTAGATAGAAGAAAACGGAGGTAGGTAGGCCAGGCCAGCAGTGGTGGTGGGATGGAAGTGGTGCTTGGTGGGAGAGTGCGATGACCACCACGTTTGAGCGGGCGAGTTGGCGCGGGAGCGACGGTATGGATGGTGGAGGTTTACGAGCCGCTAGCCATTGGGGATGAAGGCGGGTCGACAACAACGAGGCGGGGGGGGTGGGTGGTGGAGATGTATGAGGTCGATGGCGGGGCAAGTTAGAGGTGGGGTTGGCATGGCGGGTTCACTGCCACAGACGCGACCATCATAGTCGGTTTTCTCAAAGCATCGTATAAGACAGATATCATAGTCGGGTTTCAACGTTCGAACCGTCTATAAATGGAATGCCGTCTATAAATGGATTGTGCACCCCAAACAATTGAAACCGTGATAGACCTCTCGCACAGTTGGTTTTTAATCCATCATAGTCGGTTTTTGATTCCAAACCGACGGTTAAACTAGTTTACCATCACAGTCGGCTGTTTTCCCCAAACTAATAGCCACAAGATCTACAGCCGAGAACAACAAGCATGATATTTGTTTACGAGGTTTCAACTAATATGGCTACAATCCAGGTATATGATTACCGACGTTCTTCACCATAGAAATAGCAACTACACCGGCATATGGACACTTTTTTTTTGTCAGGGAAAGAGAGCCTTTATTAATTACCCATGAGTGTTACATCTTGAGCAACCAACTGCTCTACACACACGGGTATCTGCAAACGCCAAGCTGAATGTTTAGTACGCTTTGCCAGTAGTGCCAAGTCATGAGCTACTGTATTATGCTCTCTTCTCGTGTGTGCTTTTGACGGTCACGCGTTGGACACAATTTGTTTGTGCTGCTTTTGACGGTCGTTAAAGCTCAACTCCAACCGTCAATATTGCCAATTTTAATGAAGAACTAGCAATGCTTGCATGTGGTTTTATCTGAATGCAAGGATTATTCACGTATTTCAGGGAAAAGAGGGGGAAACGTCAAACTACACAAACCCGAGGAAAGACCAAATCTATAGCATAGTATCTCACAGAAGTAGAGGCATAATACGTCAAGCTATGATAATACCATGTAAAAAAAATTCAGGCCTCAGCGAAAAGAGCGATATTTTAGAAATTCAGTGAAATTTGGCCGAAAAAATTTTCACAGTTGCCAACCGGGCAAAGCCAGTGCAAACTGTGATTGAACAAATGCTAGCACAAAAGCACCACTGTGTTGATTCAAAGGCTTGAACTGCTAGATGCAAAACAAAAGTTTCTCGTTGCACAATGTGATTGGCCTGCCACGCTCATCTTTGGAGGCACCATGAAAATTATTTGCTTGCTAACACGTTAGGCTAGGTTGATCTTTTGCACACGTCTTCTTCATGTCGTGGTGCGTGCAACATATTCTGTGCTCACGTATGCATGCTGTGAACAAGAAGTCATCTAGTGCCCGAATGCACAGAAATACCATGGGAACCCTCTTTCCTCGGTGCCACCCATTCATATGAAATGACCAAGGCAGTGATACAGACAGCAGGCCGCAAATTCATCAATAGCAGTTGAGAGTAAGACACAAGATAGTGGCAGAGGCGACTTCTAACAAGGAGAGGCGAACGAGCGGGGCGCTTGGTTTTATGTTCCTCTTTGGCTTGGTGGAAAAGTATAAAGGGCAAGGAACGATAGAAGCAATGGTTTTTATGTCCATAAATGCAGCGTACGTATGATATTGTTGACACCATGTGAGAAAAGAAATGAAAGTCCAGTGTGAGCATCTGACAAAATCATTTCACAATAGAAAGCAGTAATTAAATTACATGAAATACAGGTAAACTGTGAAATGTAGCTTTGCATTGAAGTCTTTCTTTAATTTCATATGGTGTGTGAAAGGAGAAGTGGGACGATAGCTGCTGTGTCGATAAAAATGGAGAATGGGCAACACCTAGCATGCAACATATATATATATATAAACGAAACAGACTTCTGCTGGAGTTCATCTCCTCTGTGTCATCTTTCTTTTGTTCTGCATTTTGCTCCACCCTGCATTTTGCTCCTCCCCAAACTTTTCTCTAGTCCTTTAATTTGGTTGCTACTTCATACTATATATAATTCCAATCACATAAATCCTATGCCATGTAATCTGCATTAGCGCAAACACAAGACCTATAGCAAGGCATGGGATGTATCAGCAAGTTGTGGACAACTGATGAGTCAACACTGGACACATATTCATCAATAGCAGTTGAGAGAAAAGACACAAGACAGCCGGAGAGCCGTGCTAAAAGTTTGGAATGCGGTGATTTTTAACAAGCAGAGGCGAACGATCAGCCAGGGCGCTCCGTTTTATGTTCCTCTCAGGGCTTGGAAAAAGTATAAATAAAGGGCGAGGTCGATAGAAGCAATGGTTTTAATTTCAATAAATGCAACATACGTATGATATTGTTGACACCAGGTGAGAACAGAAATGAAAGTCTAGTGAGAGCATCTGGCAAAACATTTCATAACATAAAGCAGAATTTAAATTATATGAAATACATGCAAACTGCAAGACAAGTTGTCAGTTCTATCTTATTATATGATTATTATATGATATAATTAGGAGATACTTTTAAATTAGGAGATACTTTGTAATAATTGGTCTGATTCTACACTACTACAAAACAGGCACATTAAGGGTGGCTAAAGATGCACATTAGGGGATGGCTCCTCCAGCCGCCCCTAATAAAACACCCCTAATGTGGTTCCACATTAGGGGCGGTTATCGAGGAGCCCTAATGTGAATCGCAGATTTCACGTTTTCAAAATTCAAAAACAAATGACAAATTTTTCCAAGATTTGAACCCGTGACCTCGAGCTTGCGCGTGACCCTCTCTTCCACTATGCTACACACTTGTATGTGTCCATATCTCATTCAGCGTCCTCATATATTATACAAATCCGAGTGTAAATTGACTATTTGAGGCCCTAAACGGATTCAAACTAAAAGTGGTCAACTACAAAGTTTCATAACTTTTCGAGATCTACATTTCATATTTAGGAAGTTTTTCCGTCGAGGTCGTTCACGAAATTTGAATTTCAAATTTGAGACATTTGAACACACCTTTTGCATGATTAGATGATTTCAACTAAAAAGTGGTCAACTACAAAGTTTCATAACTTTTCGAGATCTACATTTCATATTTAGGAAGTTTTTCCGTCCGAGGTCGTTTATGAAATTTGAATTTCAAATTTGAGACATTTGAACACACCTTTTGCATGACTAGATGATTTCAAAGCGATAGGTTCTAACCCGATGTTAGAACGAGGATGGCCCGATCTTCACGGCAGTAGGTCTTGAACTTGAGGAACGTCGATGAGGTAGCGGAAGTAGGATGATAACTTGCTGGAAACTCAAGATAACATGCTGAAAGATCAGCGGATAACTAGCTTTATACCTAGCCAAGGTTTGATGCGACCCAAGCGACGGGAGAGAGACACACGAAACCGCGAGGACTTCGACCGATCTCCAAACGACCGCGAGAACCACAACCGAGCTAATCCACACAAGGCGAGGCAACCGTCATCGAACTTCGCAAAAACACGAACTAGTGGATCTCGGAGAGATCTCTTCACAAGTCCAAGAGGAACGAGGAAGAACAAGGGTTGAGTAAGCAACTCAGGCAGCTCGGCTGCAATATCACTGGAATAATCTCAATTCATCAAAAGTTGTCGATACCTTACATATGGGGGGTATTTATACTAGAACAACCCTTCTAGGTGGGTGGAAACACGAAAACAAACTGAATGCGTCGCCAATGTGAAAGGATCTCCCCGAGATGGTCTTCTGAGTTGTTTCCGCATGACTGTTTGACTTCTGACCAGTCTTCAATGTTTCGATCATAACTTCTTCTAGAAAACTTCAAATGATGTGGGGCTGGATGCGTTGGAAAGCTAACTCGATAAGCTTTCCAACGGTGTATAGCATGCTATGTGAATCTTCGTAGATTGGTACAGTTTTACGCATGAACTTTAGCTTCAGGACCTTGCCGAATGACCTTGCCGAACGCTGGAAGTTACCGAATGGCCTTGCGAATGACGAGGATTTTGCTGTTTTTCAGCTTCTTGGCCTTCATCTTTTTGATTCTCTTCGACATACCTTGTATTGGAGTTTTATAATCAATCCATCAAAGATGTTGGTTGACATATTGATCGGAGATGCTGCTGATGAGGTTGCTATGGTTGCCGTGGTCATATCATCCTCCCTCCCTTGAAAAGGAGTCGCCCGACTCTAACACTTGTTGTCCAAATAATTGTGAAAGACGAATGACTTGTAGTGTTGTGATAATATCAATATTCTTCTTTCCATCACAGCAATATGTTTGAATCTGTAATCGTACAATCCAAGTAGTAGCCTTGTATGTGAAAATCTAAACAATTTGAAATCAAGTTTAGCTTTCACCTTGAATGGATGTATTGACCAAAAGGTGAATGTTGATTGCCTTGGCATGGTCGCATCACAAACTAAAAAGTGGTCAACTACAAAGTTTCATAACTTTTCGAGATCTACATTTCATATTTAGAAAGTTTTTCCACCGAGGTCGTTTATAAAATTTTTAATTTTTAGTGCCTCATTTTAAAATTCGGCAACTCATCAGTAGGACCACATTAGGGCGGCTCATCAACAAATCCTAATAACAGTAAGGGCGGCTGGTACACGAGCCACCCCTAATGTGTCCTCATTAGGGCGGTTCGTCTCAGCCAGGATTTTCGCATACATTAGGGGCGGCTCAAAGTATGAGCCGCCCCTAATCAAAAACGCAGGCACCCTCTTAGTGGTCTTTTGTAGTAGTGCTATCTGTTGACAGATGAAGCCGGATTTGTCAATCCATTATCTAAAAAAATGATATAATTGTGATAGGCATGTCAATTTCTTATATATATCTTTTTATCTCCAATCCGGTTTTTTCCTTTTGCATGGCAACCCTTTTTCTTAGGGCTTTGCGTGCCAACCCTGTGTGCATATTCAATATGCATTTTTGGTTAACCGCATAGCTAAAACTATTGTAGCCATGGTTGCAGCTCATATCTATGATGTCAATAGTCTAAATTTTGACATCATATTTTATTCTTGCAGACTAAAGATTTTGAGAACGCACACAATGAGTTATTCTGTTATATATAAGGGTACAGATAGGGTGTTTGCATGACGCTATCGGGTTCTTCTGTTGTAAATCAAAGTCTTCACATAGTGTATGAAAGTAAGACTTTGAGTACTGTGGCCAAATTAATAAGAGGAGAGGAGAAATTCAAAGGGTTCACTTTGCAAGAATCTGTACACATCTCAGCGAGCCTCCTTCCCCTATATTTATATAGGAGGCACTCTCGCAGTTGTAAAGGTAAGAGGAAGAAATGTTGAAAGAAGTTTCCTCTTCCTCTGCACTCTGTCTCTCTATGCTCTTGTGACTGATTATATGTATGTGTGCAGTAACCCTGCTTTCTAACACTTTCATACATTAATTTAAAAGAATTCGAGCGATGCCGGCCCAGCCCTACATGGCACGAGGCACGCCTGAGCACGGCACGCCTGGGTACGGCACGCCAAGCACTACCGTGTCGTGCCACCGTGCCAAAAAAGTCCGGGCCCGAGCACGGCACTACGGTGGCTGGAACGTGCCGTCTTGTGCTGCTGAGCGCACGGGCGGCCCATGGATGCCGCCCGTGCGGCCCTAGGCACGCCCAGCGCCGTCGGCGCCAAGCTGCTCGCTGTCGACGCCACAGCTCCACCGCGCCCTTGCCGCGAGAATGACCGATATCGCCGCCGCGTGCTCGCTGTCGTCGTCGAGGCCAGGCTGCTCGCTGTCGCAGGCCTCGCCACCGCAGCTCCACCGCCCCCCGCGGGCGGCGACGCCCGTCCTCACCCCGCCGCCCTCTCGATCGGCGCGCCGCTGCTGGGCTGTCGAGCACCGCCACCCCGCTGGGATGCCGAGCACCGCGCCGCTGGGAAGCCGAGCTCCGCCGCCGCTGGGATGACGAGTGTTGGGATTGGGAGCTATGGATTTGCTCTGTGGCTGGGGAAGAAGAGGAGCGACCAGCAACGGACGCCAGGACGAGCACGCAAAAAGCCCGTCGGGGTCTTGGAAGGCCGAGAGTTTTGGAGCCGAGAGAGAGACCGGCGAAAAGCTGGGGTTAGGATAGTGTTTATATATGGAGCATCCAACGGTTGTAGTTCATCATAGGTCATGCAACGGCTCCGGCCGTTACCAGCGCCGTGCCGGCTCGCTGGAGCGGGCCGTGCCGCGGCGGCGTCTTGTGGAAGGCCGAGAGTTTTGGAGCCGAGAGAGACCGAGTGTGCTAGGGTTAGGATTGTGTTTATATATGGAGCATCCAACGGTTGTAGTTCATCATAGGTACATGCAATGGCTCCAGCCGTGCAGCGTCTTGCCGCTGGGGCGGGCCGTGCCCCATGCCGCCCACGGGCCGACTCCCAGGTACGAGCACGGCATGGCGCCGTGCGGGCCAAGCACGAGCATGGGCCGGGCCGTGCGGACCGATTCGCATCCGTGCTTAAAGGACGGGCCGCGTGCCACCCGCTTGATTTTACAGGATTTCAGCGCTGTCGCGGTGCGACGCGCTAGGCAAAGACCCCTTGCACTCGTGAAGCCTTTTTCGAGTGCCAAACTCGGTGAAGGTCACTCGGCAAAGATTGACTCGGCAGAAAGCAATCTTGGCGAGTGCCAAAAATCAAGCGATTGGCGAAGGGTTCGCGAGTGCCATGTCGGTCTTTCGGCGAACCCCACGCCAACCGTTAAATATGGAAGGTCCTTGCCGAGTGCCAAACGCCCGCACTCGGCAAAGATTTCAATATTTCTAAATCTTTGCCGAAAGTGCCAGATGTGGGGCACTCGGCAAAAGTATTTATTTTACGAAAAAACAAATACGATTTCCGAAAGTGCATTAAAGATGGCACTTCGGCAAAGTTATGGTCATTTTGCCGAGTGCCACATTTGCACTTCGGCAAACCCGCCATACTTTCTGGGGTACTACCCGGCTTTTGCCGAAAATGGCGCACTCGGCAAATCCGGGAAATTTATTTTTTTTTTTTTTGCTTTTACGGTGATTCACAGCCTCCATCAACACATACATATACCATAAGCATTCATATATATATCATAGACCACATATATCACCAATTCACATATATAATCCACATATTTCACGAGATCCACATATATAATCCACATATATCACAAATAGTGCACATATCCAACACGCCCAACATCGAAACGAAAAAGAACATGTCCAACATCCAAACGAGATCCATCACGGTGCAACATGTCTAAAATCCAAAAGAAATCCATCGAACATAATCAGCAAGAACTCACCGCCGGACCGACCCGGGCCTCCCCTCGGGTGCGAAGAGCCCTCACCTTGCCCCGATAAATCACCCGTGCTGCGGCGCCAACTCGAACGCCCACCGTGGTGTGGAGGGGCGTGTGGGTGCCCGTAGTGTGTGGGCCGCTGCGCGCCGGAGGAGGAACGCCACCGCCACGTGTACCACGGACTCGGGCCGACCGGATAGGCCGGATGGGGTGGAGAAGGGCCACCGGGAGGAGTCGGGTTCGAACCGCCGACCGTGGCTGCACAAAGGAGAGGCGATCTCATTAGTACCTGCCGGGTGAGCGCGCACGGGCAAATAAATAAACAACAACATATACTCACCGGAGTCCGCATGGGAGGAGGAACGGAAACGGGGTGGAGCGGAACAGCGAGGGAGGCAACGGAGGCAAGGTCACACCAGGGATCCGAGGCCCCGGAAGTAGCTCGCCACGTCCCCGCACCGGCGCGCCGAGTATTGCTGGACTAACTCCAACTTCCGCCGATGGGCCTCTCGCTGGGCCGCCGCCTCGCCTCAAACTCTGCGCTGGGCCGCCGCCTCGCCTCCAACTCTGCCATCCGGGCCTGCAATATTACAACCGTAACATTGAAACAATGCATAGGTAGCGGGAATGTGTAAAACCGGTGAGCGGCACGAATGAAACGAAGTTACACGAAAGTCCTCGCATCATCTGCGTGGGCTCGGTACGCCGAGGTGCTATGGGGATGTCGGTGGAGGTCGTGCTCCTTGAGCGAATCACGCTCGGCGTCAACAGGGCGGGTTGATCGCGTTGGCCATCGAAACCGGCCGTCTTTGCTTCCCTCCTCCCAACCTCATCACACCGTGTGCAGTGTCCGGGGCGCGGTGGCTGGATCGGTCGTCCCCATGGCGCCGCTTGGCCGCCTCGGCGTCTTGGGTAAGCTTGGGGTAGACGCCGGGCGTTGGTGTACGCCTCGGGCCTTTCGCCGTCGTAGACGTTGGCGGGGTCGGTCGCTCTGCCGCTGTGAGTCAAGGCCCACCCCGCTGCATCGCCGATCTGGCCGGGTGCTCGTGCGAATTTGACTGCGAGGAGAACACAGAGATGGTTAGAAGTGAAAAGATTTGAGCGCTTGAATAAAAATATCAACAGAATCGTACCCATCTGTCCATATACACTGGGAGGGGCACGCTGCCTTGGTGGTGTGGCTTCCCTTGCATCTCCAAGCGACACCTCCGACGCAGCTCTTGGTCTCGTGACGCCTCGCCCAAGAGCCACTTCTCCACAATGGCCACCCAGCAGTCCTTGTACTTGCCGCACCACTCCTGACACATCTCGCATGACACATAGCGTAGGATGAATGGAAGCCTGCTTATTTTTCATTGAAGGAATCGAATAAATGGGTTTTACGAACCTGGATGTACTGGTCCCTCGGTGAGGTCGGTCTCCTCCTGAGCATCATCTCCCCTTGCTTCATTCTTCCTCACCACCTTGCCAAGCACGTCGGCGTTGTAGGAGATGATGCACCGACACGGGCCTCGTGGGTACAGGTCCTTGAGTCGGTCTCGGCAGACCCTGTCCTGCACTCTAGCGGCCACCGCCTCCTGCCCCGCCTCGCCCGTGAAGTAGTTCTGCATACAGACAACATGTATCATTCTATTATTTAAGAAACATAGTATTTAAACGACGTGAAGTAGTTCTCGCATACGCACAACATGTATCATTCTATTATTTAAGAAACATGTGATCAAGTGTGGGGATGTGCGGGTTTTCGGGCATCCGACGTCCACAACTTGCTCGAAACTTTTTCAAATTTTTTCCACAGGCTTCTCATGAGATGAGAAGACACCTCGCCAAGTTTCGTGATTTTTAAACTTCGTTTGGATTTTATAGATTTTAAAAACACCTTTCCCGCCGCGTAACCTCGTCATGTTCCGGCACATAAATGTTCGAAATTTCAGGCGAGTCCCTGGATTGAGCCTAAACATACGCCAAACATCGTGAATAATATTTTTTGAATGATGACAGTCCTTTATTTCATGTACCTGCAGTTCAAATTTGGAGTGGTCAAGAAAATGTAAGAAAATAGAAATAATTCATGAAATATAGCAAAACAACTTCAAATTGTCCCAAATTCTCTACATGACATGTAACTACTGTAATAATGCCACACAAAAAATATGGGCGAAAAATCAAAAAAAAATTAAGGGTTTGCCGAGTGCGGGCTGGACACCGGCAACCACGTTCTTTGCCGAAAGTGTCTAAACGCGTGGCACTCGGCAAAAGGACACCAGTTTGCCGAGTGCCTAACGTTGGGCACTCGCAAAGTTAACGGACAACGTGGCCGTTTGGCTCTGTTATTGTTTGCCGAGTGGTAATTTTTGCCGAGGCTAAGCACTCGGCGAAAATATGGTTTGCCGAGTGCTAAACTTCGCCGACGGTGTTGCACTCGGCAAATAATCCTTACCGAGGGCGTAGTTTCGCACTCGGAAAGAGCCTCTTTTGCCGAGTGCCCGACTTTTGCCACTCGGCAAAATTCTTTTGCACTCGGCAAAGAAGCCGGATTCCTGTAGTGAGATGGCCCGATTGGAATTCTTTACATTAATTAGAAACAACGCCAGCTACATGACACATACAACCACCACCCCCTTCAGCCGTGAGAAAACGTACTTCAGGCTCTGATTTCTAACACTTTTGTAAACTAGAAATAGAAACAATGCCAGCTACATGACACATACAACCACCACACCTCTTCAGCCGAGACAAAACGTACTCCAGGCCGGTCACTTCTGATCCAGAGGCAAGCGACGACTCAGCTTGTATCATTCTATTAGAAATATGATATTGTTATTTTGTTTGAGTCAAACTTCTCAACTTTTGGCTATGTTTATATACAAAAACTTATTAACATGTGCAATATCTTTAAATGCACTACCCAAATAGTTTTTTTCTGTATCTAATGAACATATTGAATGTTGCAGATGTTTGTATCTTTATCAATAAATGTAGTTAATAAAGCTAGACAAGTTTGACTATGAAGAAAACTTAGTGTTAGTTTGGCATGTTCCACAAGGCTCAGTAGTAACTTGAGACAAAAAATAGCTCTAGCTCCTCATATATCTACACGAAAAAAATTGCTCATCTTCAGGTATTTGATATACTAGTGGCAATGCACGTGCGACACGCACGTGTCCATGAAAAGAATTCATAAACATCATGCGTGTAGTAAAGTCCATCATGTTTTTGCTCTAGGCATAAACCTTTCAAATATTTTCAAGATCAGCACAATCTAGAGTTTAACTTAATAATGTTATACTAATGGTGAATGACCAAGTGAGTTATGTTATCCTACACAATCTAGTTCCATTTGTCAGCTAATCTGAAAAGGACAGCCACATAACTGACTCAATAAAACTCTACTGTTAACTACATAACATTGTGAGGGCATGTATATACATGTCGTCAGAGATATTATCCAGTTGAGGAGGTAGAACTGCATAGACAATTCTCTCTTTCCTATGTTCTGTTTGACAATGTTGAAAAAATAAATATCAATGTCCACGGTGGGCATTGGAATCAAGTTGCTTCTTTTCTTAGCCACAGCCCTCATTTTGTTCATTCATTTAGTAAATCAAATCACTGGTTGCTCCCAGCTTTTCCTGCAAACATCTTACCAACAATGAACTAAGAACAACAACTATTGCAAAAAAAATTATTAAAAAGTCACAATCACCCTAACAATATACACAATAATTCAAGGCATCGCAACATGAACCATCAACGATATTTTGCATAGCCAACTATATCACCCTTGAGACCATTCTAAAACTTTAGCATATATAATCCACGGAATCCTACTGCCAGATCAGACAAAGAATGAACTAATCCAGCGTGCTCACTACACTAACAAATCAATTCAACTGGTGGCATCAGCTGATGACATCCACGCACGTGGTTATTGCTACATCCTTTTAGCATTGTGTCCAAGTTATTCATGACACCATTTGATGGTTTTTTGAAGGGCCCAGTGGGGGTAACCCCACCCCCTCTTTTTTTTCTTTTATATTAATAAGAAATTTGTAAAAACAATTACAAGACTTTGCACGAGCTGTGCTAAAAAAAAACTTACAAAGCTAAAGCAAAAAGAAGCATAATGAACTTAGGCTATATTCTCCAATCAAACTTTGATTGCGCCAGCACGCCTAGGCTTGGATTTGATGACACCATTTGATGATTGCCTTAGTTGAATATAAAATAAAAGTACATTATTCTGCTTCGTAAGGAAGAATTAAATAATAATAAACTTCTATGAGGAAGAATATTCAACAAAATCTATGCATGGGTACACTACTTCAAACTTATTTAAGTACTTAATGTTAAGAAAACAAGCAAAGAATGAACATAACCATTTTCTATCGAAAAAGAAAACAAGGCAAATCATATATAGTTGATAGCAGAATATTTGAAAGTACTCAAGTAGCATTAAAGGGGGCAAACATAAATAGTAAATTAGATTAGATAGCAATTACCTGAATATTGCATCCCAAAGCATAGAATTATCATTTTAAACTCAAACTAAAAGCATGCCAAATGAATCTGAACAATCTAGAGCAACCAACGCTATTGTAGAATCACAAGTTACAAGTGATAAAAAAAAAAGTCCCTAAAACAAAATTGGAAGGTTTAGTAAAGAATTATCTAATATGTCACCAATGATTAAAAAAATCCCTAAAACAAAAGTTAGAAAGTTTGATGAAGTACCTGATATGTCAATAAAATTTAATTTTTTAACCAACAGATTTGCATCCTCATGACCAGGACCATCCACACTTTAACAAATAAGAATCCAAGGCATTCTAGTAAGGCTCACCATCTTTGACTATGTCATCTGTGAATTATTCTTGTTTGATTTGAACAGGATGATTAATATTGAATCCTAAGCATGGAATACGTGCCAGTGAGACGCACCGTACCTTGATATATGATTTGCTAAACAGAGGCTTAAGAATTTGAATCCAATGCATTATTGATATTTTTCAGTAAAGCTTACCATGGTTGGCTAGGTTAGCTAGCTGCATCTTTCTTGTTAGCCAGTTGATATATGAACTGCTAAGGGTTCAGCTTACCTCTACATAGAGTCTAGGACCCTTGGTTTTTTCCCCTAAAATTAGGGGCATGTTTAGATAGCCATCTTGTAATATAAGTTATCATTTGAAAGAGAACCAATTTTGTGGTAATTCCAGTAACATTTAAAAGCTGCCAAGGAATGTTCTACTTCATCAAGAAGATCATATCACTACAGTGTACAGGCGTAGAATATGTATCACTTGCAAAACCAATGAACCTTCCTTCTCGTTTCTTTGTGGCATTTTACACAATTTCTAGATTCTACAAAAGATTGCATTACATTTTTGTTGGACAACATTATATTACAATAAAATGAGATATGGTAAGGACAGAAAAGTTTCTCTATTTTATTTGACTCGACAGTAGCATAAGAGGCCAACCTTGCACCAACCTGGGCGCAGCATAGCGGCATTGCCACTCCTCTGCGGCACTTTGTCAGTTCTTATTTCAAGCACTCCGATCCAGAATGCTTGAGCGTTACATTTACATTTTAATGCTTTACGTTCCTGCTATATGTCTACACAATTTTTTTTTTTTTTTTTTTGCCAAAGCATAAGGGAACTAAATCGCATAAATCATTATAATAATTGAAGAATTTTTCGTCACATAAATTCATTATAATAAATGAAGAAATTTTGGTTAGAGTAACATATGAAATCATATTTTTCACGGGCAGAACATAAAGTTTTGAATTTACCAAAATTAATTTCACAGCATTTAGATCTCTAATTATTTTCGTCCGATTATCACAGGTCTCTGCATGGATTAGTACAAATGTGCAAGTTCTGTTATCTTGTACTGTTCATCTTAGCTTGTACTGTTCATCTTCGGCCATGCACACAAACAAGACAAGGGCCTGCAACACACACAGATAGAATATACCAATCCGTCTGACCAAAGAACATTCAAGAGAGATTGGAAATTTTGTAAATCGTATTCATCGAAGGGGTTGAGTAGGAGAGATGCGAGACGGCGGAGACGCGTACGTACGCTTACCAATCTCTTCAGGGCTGGGTCCTTCGGTGGGGGCTTGGGGGCCTTTTTGCACACCCCCGCCGTTGGCAGCGACGTCGCCATGGCCGCCGCTGGACGTCGCCCACGGGGCATGGTGGTGGTGGGCTCGGAAAGGACGAATCTGCCAACGCGCCAACTTGGGCACCTTGCGGAGGGCGGCAGCGATGGGTGCTGGTCGCCTCGTGGTGGTGGTGCCTGCTGTGGCTACGTTGCCGGAGAGAGCGACGATCCTGTGCTCACCGTAGGTTGCTGGTCGCCTGGCTGACGTCGTCGGAGAGAGCGACAAGGTTTCACTGCAAGGACTACAAATCTACGATGTGCAGCGGTGGGAGGAGGAGCGCAGGCGTGGAACCGCTGCGGAGACTTTTGTGGCGGCTCACAACTTCGGAAGGCGCCAAGCGTCGCGACTGGTCAGGATGTGTTGGTGGGTATGGGTACGCGCGGCCGCACGGGGTGACAAAAACGAGGGATCAAGGCCGGGAAGAGTGAAACACGCTAGTGTTTCATATGTTCCTGTCATCTTTTCCTCTTGGGTCCACCTGTCATTCTCTTCATGGGTCCACATGTCAGTCTAAGGTGGGTAGACATGGTCTGAGTAAAAATGGATTTCAATTTGTTCACTCTTTTATAGTATAGAATAGATATAGATTTTCTCCTGAAACTATGTTGAAACTGTTCCTGGAGTCTCACACCAGGTCCTAGACATGTTGTAAACTACAAACTGATAGCTCTGCGCCTGTAGATAGCGATAAATTTGATCTAATTCGAATGAAGATAGATTCAAATACTAATGTCAAATGGATCTCTCGACTTACATTTGGATACACATTTAGTTTTATGTATGATACAATAATTATGAATGATGGAATTTAGTTTTGTAGATATAACATTCTGGATAAAGATAAGTACTGCCAAAAAAAATATTTCAATAACTAATAAATATATAGAATACAAGAAAATAGCAGATAATATATACTAATTACTAAATTCGAATAAATAACTACAAATCTAGAAGTATATAAATAAAATTAAATTTTTACTTAATATTATTAGCCACATTAAAATTAAATAATTTTAAATTTATAATATATTATCATTAATAATATTAAAATTAGATTATTCTATCTCTAGCATCCCAGTTCTAGCTACACAGCCGTCAGCTTGTGTCTCTACTTCTATCTATACAGCCCCTTGGTGTCTGCAAACCATGGCGTCACTCTCGCCGGAGACACGGCCTCATTAATCTCTCTGCAGCCATATAATCAAGCATACTGAAATCCATGGAATCACTTCCTCACTCCAGATCACTTCTATACACTCGGAAATCCAGCAAGTGACTGCTGCTCGATCGCTTGCTCACAACCATGGCGTCGTCGTCGTCTGTCGCTGGACTTCTCCTGCTGCTCGCCATCTTCTCCAACGCACTCGTCGTCGTGCGCGCCATGCCCGTGGAGTACGAGTACAACAATTACGTGGTAACCCCTCTCTCGCCCCACGCATACGCCGCCCCGGCTACCGGCGCCGACACGGAGGCTGACGTCGCGACGTCGTCGGCGTCTCTGCACATCCGCCTTGCCCACCGCGACGCGTTCGTGGTGAACGCCACAGCCTCCGATCTCCTCGCCCGTCGTCTGCAGCGGGACGAGTGGAGGGCAGCTTGGATGATCTCCAAGGCAGCGGCGGCCACAGCTGGGGACAACGCGACGCGGGTCGTCAGACGACTCTCCGGCGGCGAAAGGTTCATGGCGCCGGTAGTATCGGGGCGCCGACGAGCGGCGAGTACATAGCCAAGATCTTCGTGGGCACGCCGGGCGTCGAGGCGCTGCTGGCCCCGGACACCGGCAGCGACCTGACGTGGCTGCAGTGCGGCGCCGTGCCAGCGGTGCTACCCTCAGTCATCGCCCCGTGTTCGACCCGCGGCGCTCGGCGTCGCGCCATGACATCGGGTACAACGCCCCGGCGTGCCAGGCGCTGGGGCGCCCGGGCGGCGGCGACGCAGCGCCCGGCGTCGCGTGTACACCGTCGGCTACGAGGGACGGCTCCACGACGGCGGGGACCTCATCTCGAGACGCTGACCTTTGGCGCCGTCAGGTTACGGACCTGTCGATCGGATGTGGACACAACAACCGTGGCCTGTTGGCGCGCCCGGCGGCGGATCCTGGGCCTCGGCCGTGGCGTCATGTCGTTCCCCAACCAGATCGCCGGCCTCGGCTACAACGGACGTTTTCCTACTGCCTGCGTCGACATGTTCTCCAGCCCAGGCTCCCGCTCCTCCTTCGTCGTCTTCGGCGCCGGGCGCGGGGACGCCTACCGGAGGCATCGTTCACCCCGGTGCGGAACCCGAACATGGACACGTTCTACTCGTGCAGCTCGTCGGCGTCGATGTCGGGCGGCGTGCGGCGTGCGGGCGTCTCCCAGTGCGACCTCAAGCTCGACCAACACACGGGCCGCGGCGGCGTCATCCTGGACTCCGGCACCACCGTGGCCTGGCTCGCCGGGACCAGCGTACACAGCGTTCATGGCGCCTTCGCGCTGCGGCAACAGACCTCGGCGGGTCTCCGCGGGCGGCCCTCCAGCTTCTTGATCGTGCTACTCCGTGGGCGGCGCCCGGCGAAGGTGCCTGCCGTGGCGATGCACTTCGCGGCGGCGTGGGCGTCCTCCGCCCAAGAACTACCTCATCCCGTGGACTCTAAGGGCACCGTCTCTGCCTAGCGTTCGCGGCACCGGTGACCGTAGCGTTTCCATTATCGGCAACCTCCAGCAGCAGGGGGTTCGCATCGTGTCTGACATCGATGGCCAGCGTGTTGGCTTCTCGCCCAAAAACTGTTGATGATTATCTGTAGTTCTTATATGAATCTTGGAACAAATCTGGTAATAAGCAACAGAAATCTTTTGCAATGTTCAAACTGTTTCATGCGGGCTGCAATCATATTCTTGTGGAGAGGTTGTCAATTTAGAAGCAAGTTTTTCTTTGCCAAATTTTAAATAATTTGCCAAGTGAAAAATATTGAGCACCTGGTAAAGAGCCTCTTTACCAAGTGTCATAGTCGGTAAAGAAAAACACTTTCGGCAAAAGCGCCTATTTGCTGAGTGTCAACACTCGCACTACCGAAAACTGGATATTTTGTGAGAGTGAAAAATAGTCACGAAAACGGTTTTACTCTCACGAAAATAATGCGTGAGAGTACACCGTCACACATTACTTCTCACAGTATTGCACTTATGAAATACACACTTTCGTGAGAGTTCACCGCCCGCAGTTCTTTTCATGAGAGTTCTCCGTGGCGGTCACTCTCATAAAAAGGTCATTGCCGTCAGATTTGCATCGCTCTTTTCATGGCGGTTTTTTTTAATATTTAGTGAGAGGCCACCGTCACGAACTTATTTCGTGAGACTTAGAGTATTTCGTGAGAGGCCACCGTCATCAAGTTATTTCGTGAGACTTAGTATATTTCGTGAGGGGACACCGTCATGAAGTTATTTTGTGAGACTTTTGGTATTTTGTGAGAGCTCAGTGTCATGGAATTATTTCATGGGAGTTGTGGTATTTTCATGAGAGTCGTAGTCACACAAATGAATTTCACGAGACTTTCACAGGAAATATAGTATTTCATGAGAGGACACCGCCATGAACAGGAACATCTCAATCCACATATATTTCGTGAGAGGACACCACCATGAAACAATCAAATTCTAGTGCATACATACATACTAAAGATTGTCCAACAATCCGGCTCTAAACATATTAGAGTGAAAAAACCATTACATTGAAATGTCATTATCTCATAGTCAGCCAAATAACATAAGTCAACACCTACATAGCTCTTAGTTCTTAGCGCAACACTAGGTTATCATTTAGGAAAATAGGCCTAGCATTCATTAGTTTGATCAATGACTCCAACATTACGAGGGCACCATGTTCAGCTTTACTCCCATCCATTGCATGGGTTGTCCGCTTAGGTTCCTACGATCACAAAATGAAAGAAGTTAGAGAATAAGCTGAGAACATGGCAAACATGGCTGTAAGGTAATTTAAATTATAACAAGATGGTCGAAGTTAACGTGAAACAACATGGATTCTAATTATCATGCTAATGTCAGCTAAGATAAAACTGATATTTGAACTGCTGTCTAAAAATAATGATGGCATTTGAGTTAGGTGATCTATATGTAACAAGTCTAGGTGATCAAATAAAATGGTTGCAGTCTCAAATGAGGGGAGTAACACTTGATCAAATATAAATCTCCAGTAGCAAACAAGCTACTGAGAACTACAGATATAGTTCAAGCAACTAAGTAGGATGGCAATTGTCAAATTGAAACAAGCTACTTATAAGTACATTGACTTGATCACTGTTGTCACTGCTCACCTGACAAACTCAAATTGACTTGATCAGTACATTTCATTGAACAAACAGGAGCACACCTGCATGCATCAACATATAACACCCTGTGTGATTCTCATTATAATAGCAGGAAGACCATATTTATTAGACACATTAACAAAATTTCGTGAGACTTATGTATGTTCGTGAGAGTAATCCTTCACGAAACCAACTGATTTTCATGACGTTGTGTAGAGTACTCTCATGAAAAACGTTTTCGTGGCGGGATTTACATCACTCTCATGAAAATATTAGTTTCATGAGAGTTTATTTTTCACTCTCACGAAAAATCGCTCCTCTCACAAAATATCCAATTTCTGGTAGTGTCGGCACCGATACTCGGCAAAGAGGCTCTATTTGCTGAGTGTCAGCCTTCGACGCTCGGCAAAGTGTTGGCGCAACAAGTGATTCCTCACGCCAGCACACTCAAAGCAGGTTGGAAAATTTGAGCTTGAGCGGTTGGCGTGCCTGTTAATTTGACCTGTAATTGATAAGGAAAAACGAGCTTATCAGTAATTAACATTACCGCGTGTTGCGGACAGTTTAAAAAACATGACTCAAAGAGTCAAAATCATATAGCAACCGATAAGATACGCAAAGTCGGCAATTCCATCTAAGACATGTATAGCATACGGTCAAAATAGTCGACTGATATAAGTTGTAGGATACAATTTTATATGTAAGCGTTGATATCCTTCACTACAGACGACCATATGTGTGCGCTTAACAGGCTATCACAACTTGATATGACATGGATAAATGAGAACATTCAATCAATATAAACATATATAAGGAATATCCGAACAATCTCGCTTAGACACCAAAAGAGGAAACAAGTGCATGCAAATCGATCTGAACATTAAAGAACTTAGATCTATTCCAACCGGCTGGCGGACGCCTGGCTCTCCTTAACCCTTTTTAAGCTAAACAAGTAATCTATTTGCTCCCAAAGACTTACGATATCTTACAAGCAAGCTAGATACATTCAAAACCAGATAAATCCACATGCACATATTACTCGTGAAAGTGTAACTGTATCGGCTAGAATAGCGAATCGGGTCCGGTAAGCGTGAACAAAGCATATCTAAAATACAAGCAAACTATCAAATAGAAGTAGAGCTAGTGTAGAAGGCGGCTCAAATTAACCTTCTAACCCACTTGCATCTAAATAAGCCTGCACCCACAACATGTAACGATCTAGATTGATTGACTTTGGTCATATAAGCATGTGAAAACGACCATCAATGGTAAAAGTAAACAAAACAGGCTTTGTGACGATCATAATCAATATGGATATGAGAACAAAGCTTTATCAATCTAGCGGGTAGAAAGTGTGTTCACTACTAGAGAATTGTACATTACTACCGGGCTAAAGCCCCCTTCATTGACAAAAATGAACGGCGGAACCAAAGCGGTAGAGATGTGGGTTTTGAAACACTACGGGTCGAAACACCAGCGGTGATTTGAGGAGAGGCGTCGGTTCGATATCGGTGTGGGTGGCGTGCGCGTGCCGGTCGTCTCCGAGTGCGACCTCAAGCTCGACCAACACACAGGCCGTGGCGGCATCATCCTGGACTCCGGCACCACCGTGACACGGCTCACCGGACCTGCGTACACAGCCTTCCGCGGCGCAGTCCGTGCAGCGGCAACGGACCTCGGCCGGGTCTTCGCTGGCAGCTCGTCCAGCTTCTTTGATACGTGTTACTCAGTGGATGGCGCCCGGCGAGTGATGGTGCCCGCCGTGACGATGCACTTCGCCGGAGGCGTGGAGGTGAGGCTCCCGCTGAAGAACTACCTCATCCCCATGGACTCTAAGGGCGCCGTGCGCCTCGCATTTGCCGCCCCCGGTGACCATAAGCGTTTCCATCATCGGCAACCTCCAGTAGCGGGGTTCCGCGCCGTGTCGACATCGATGGCCAGCGTGTTGGCTTCTCGCCCAAAACTGTTTTTTAGATAATGGAAATAACATTCCGGCCTCTGCTTCGATAAACACCACAGCCAAAAGGCTCTGCGTGACCACACACAGCCAAACCTATTACAAAAACTAAGAATATAAAAACTTTAGTACATGAAGATATTTGTACTAAAAATCTGCTACATCAAAAAAAAAGAAATGAGTTTACTACTCAAGATAGTGCTAAAATATCGATGTCGCTTCATGGCGGTCTATCGAATCAGCCATCACGCCTTGAACAACGTGCACCACAATAAACTTGAAAGAAACTCATTCGATGTAGACAACCGCCAAAGCTGGCAAGTCAGCCCACGATTGAAATCGTGTGCCCTTGTTGCCCCTCCACCTTGACTGTCGACCCTTTGCCTTGAATGCATGAGGAAATGGCTGCCATCGTCGTGGCGGCAAAAGGCGTGTAGTCGCCATTTGCGACCCCATCCACTCCTCCACGACCTCCTTGGGCACAAACATGGTGACCACACGGGAGGCGACGGGCCAACACGGTGCTCAGCGCTGCCTTCGGGAAGGACATGGACATCGGGGGGCGCCCGGCGGTGCAAGAACGCGCCAGGTCATTCGGCCTGGCATGCTCCGGCGATCAAAAACTACGGCGATGCCTTCAACAAGGTTAACGATGCAGATGATGCGCCATCACCGTGTCGCCTTCGGTCGGAATGAGCAAGTGCCCGGCAACAGCACCATGGCTGGCAGCGAGGCTGCGGTCGCCGCGCCTTGACCCAACATAGGAGATAGCAGCTCGGTAGATCTGGGCCTCGAGGAGTCCGCCACCTCCGCCAAAGGCGGCGAGGCGATGACCTTGGCGGCTCGCGGAGGGAGCGATGGCGGGCACCCGGCGGCGTCCGCGGTCGATTCACCGCAAAGAGGCTAGGGCCGCCGATAACGAAGACGCTGAGAGGATGGGCGGAGATAACCCGGCACCACCCGCTGCGGACCGCGGATCAATCCGTGAGGGGGGGTGCACGGAGCGCCGCACATGAGATCGCGGCGTCGTCGCAAGGGGCGGTGCACGCAAGCACTTCGCAGATGGCGGGTGCCGCGTGAGGCCCGCCGGGCGCGCCAACCCGGCGCGGCGCGCGGACCTGGGCGGCGAGGTAAGTGGAATGACCACCGCCGCCCAACTTCGCCATCGAGCGGCCCTGCCCGGTCGGATCCGGTCACAAGCGAGGTGGATCCGGCTGGCGCCGCCCGCGATCCGCCCGGAGAAGACAGAGTGCCGTGGTGGAAAATGGAGGATTGGAAGGGAGGGGAGGGAGGAGGGAGGGGCAGCGAGAGAGGAGGTGCAGCGGAGGGCGCCGTCGCCGCATGCCAGGAGGCGGCGGCGGCGGCGAGGGGCGCTGATGGCTTTCCTCCCGCACTCAGTCTCCTCCGTCAAATTTGGATCTCGCCCAAAAACTGTTGATGATTATATGTAGTTCTTATATGAATCTTGGAACAATAAACAACAGAAATCTTTTGCAATGTTCACGTGGGCAACAAATTCTGACAGATGTCAAACTGTTGATGTCAAACTGTTTCATGCGGGACTATCTCTCGCTGTTGAGAAAGAACACACACGTTGCCCAAGGACACGGCCTAGTCGATTATGTCCTTGGGTACAAAGAGTGTGACACGGGAGGCTTTATGATATTGTAACAAATTCATCTACCAAAGTTATTGCAACATCCATTCTGGTTAGTTATTTCCATGTTGTGATGATACTCATCCCCATGAGAATGCTGTAACATCCCCGATTTTCCACTAAGGGAAAATACACAGAATCGAATAATAATGTGAAAGTACCACGAGATATCTCCATCACATTATTATTCACAGTTAATATCATAGTCAAGCTTCGTACATTTACATCATTACAAGGGAAATACAACTCCTGGGGACTCACCTAATACAAAGATTAACCTAGCGGAAGCGTAACTTCGGAGACCTCGAAGTTGACGTAGCACGTCAGCGAGTGAAGACTCCTCCTTCACGGGCTTCATCAGAGTCGGCGTAGAGATTAGCGGAAGCAATCTTCATCTTCTGATCCAGCTTGAGCGTAGGAACGAGACCACCTAATCCTTCTATTTATCGAGGCAGACGGCAATCTGCACACCGCCAGGTATGTGCAGGTCATGGTCAGCACCGAATGAGCTTTGGTGGAAAACAGAAAATAAGGGATCTGGCGATCCTAGTATTTGGTTGTGGTTTGCATCCTTAGCGCATGCGAAGCAGCAGTAATAAATAATATTATTATACACATTTTAACTCATTTCCCCACATCTCCCCCAAAGTCCAACTCTTCTCAACACATGTCTCAACACAAGCCTCACAGCTCACACACAGGTCGACAGGACAGCACCTGCTCCTCTGCCCTGCCTAACCGGCTCCCAGCCCTCCAGGCTCTCAGCCGTAGCACACTCACCACCACCCCACACTTTCGAGGTAAGGAAAGCAAACACCCTCTCTACTCGGAGAGAAGAACCCAGGAAAAACCTGGTCAAAAGACCGCGCAGGCGCCCGGGAGGTTCCGGCAATAGGCGGGGTTACCTTTAGCAAGTCCAGTCTAGACGGGGTCCTAGCCCGAAGGCCGGACTATACGTATAGATTTACGACTCTGCGAGCTTGTGCTCAAGACGCCACGGTCACCATCATCGGCGCGGCTGCAAGCGTCTAGGATGACATCACGGAGACCTCCTAATCCGGCGATGCCACCCTTCCACTCGGCTCACGAGAAGCCCCGGAGTACCACCGGGCCGCTGAGGCTGTAAGAAACGGTGCGAGCTCGGACTCTAGTCACATCTTTGTCTCGAGAGGGTGTGGGTCCCGACACCCCTACCTCCCTATAAACTATCCGCTATCCTCCCGGAAGGTATGGCACCGCCCGGACTAAAAGGGGCAATCCGCAACCCGCCCATACGTAAGGCGTGAGGTGAGCACCAAATTTCCCAGATCCTTAGTCCTCGAAGATACAAGTCCTTAGGTATGACCAAGCGGGACATCTTCACACTCCCTATCCCGGCTTCGTCCCCCCACGAGTCGGCACACCGGATCTCCACGTCCACACCACGCTTACCCGCCCGGGTAAGGCAAAGAAGGGGGCGCCAGTATCCCGGCAAGACTGGTCTCTGCGACTCGTCGTAGATCCCGCACGGTCGACTCGACCCTCACCACACACCCAAGTCTAGACAGAAACTCATCCCCGGATGGCACAAATCTCCGGGCACCGAAGTGGCCCGTCACCAAACTCAACGCCCGCACATATATCCCGTTCATATATATATACACATAAGTGAGGTATAGCCACAAAGTGGCAAGTGCAAGCAAGCAGGTAGAAATATATATAAGTGCGAGCGCAAGGTTGGGTAATTGTGGTGGATGGGTTTTAAGCATGGCATTCAGGGCTCAGGCAAAAGCATGCATCATATACTAGCAAAGGAATAAAGTAAAAGCGCTAGCATAACTATTTGCAATGTCTAAATAGGATTCTCTAAGTAAAGTGCTGCCATGACACCTGCGATGTCGAGGAAGTAGTGGTACTAGTCTTCTTTTGTTGGTGTAGTCGTACACCGAGGTCTCCTCCTGGGTCAACTCCACTCCATGGTCCAGTTGCCCTCCTTGCTCTCCTCCTCCATCGAGCTCGGTCCAACGCTAATCTCAAACCAACTATCTCGCGCGAGACTACACGTGACAAGAGAGCAATCAATCAATAAAGAGGCGACAGGACTCAAAAGGACAACGACACTGAAAGAACACAAGGGACGGCTAAGCCCTCTCGGCGTATATCCGATCCTTGGACTAAAGAAATATGAGTGGTTGTTTGCGAAGTATGAGCTCAAGTCGTAGCCTAGCTCGTATGTCATCGGTCGATCGCGTCGACCTATACGACTTGATTAAATGGCATGGCCCTTAGCTCATCCCGAGCAAACACCACTACACGCTAACTTTTCGATCCACGTCATTTAAATTGGCGAGAGCCGAATAGGAGCGACAAAAGTAATTCCGATCTCCCCTAATCCGAACGCCATTATAATTGACGAGAATTAAGAGAGGGTGGAACGGGAAAGAGAAAAGAAGGGCGACACGCAAGAACACAAGTGCTTATCCCACTTGTAGGGTACCAAGACCAAGGTGCTTAATTTGCACTAAGGAGGTCTAATAGGTACAAGCATGCAAAGGTTTAAGCACGGAAGAATAAAAAGAAAGCGAGAAGATCGGGGACGGAACACTGCGAGAAAGAAGGTAGACCCCAATGGCCATGGCGAGGCCACGATCTTCACCTAAGTGAGTTGCATCCGTCGCAACACGAAGGTTGGCTCCTAATTCGTATCCCACTTGAGTAGGCCATAGAAGGCTCGAATTATGCAGATAAGAACCGCATCGATATGGACATCGATATCGAGTTTGCCATGGCCGCGTCTATGGGACGGGGTAGGAGCTAACATTCGTAGTTTGATGGAACAACTAACGAGCGAGCGAGAACGTGTTACGCTCGGTGTCACGGCCACGGGCGGGATGAACCCACGACCGAAACATTCGAACGAGGTACGATCCACTCAGCCGGCTCCACGGCACGGCACACGAGCAAACACAACCACATACAAAAGAACCACAACACAACCGACCACAGACGGAGTAGCACATCCCATAGCGATACGAGAAAGAGAGAGAAATAGATAGACCGGCACGAAGGCACGACACATGCATTGATTTATTGACATAGAACATGAGTGACAAGATATATCATGGCAAGACATATATATAAATATATATATATATATATATATATATATATTGATAAACGAGCGTTTATGATCCATGAGTGTGCAACAAATATATGAACAAGGACGATTAATGATTAATAATAAAGAGAGATGTCGGCGTCGCGAACGACGTCAACAGGATCAAGGGCCCGACCTTGGAAGCAAAGGAAGTCTGAGCTGCGGCTTGCTCTATTGGAACGGGGATGCATGGTCTGGCTGTGATGTACAGCCCCAAGGGATGGCACAACAGGCTCCTGCAAGTTGCAGAACAGCGGCACAAAGGCCGGTCTCATAATGGGTGGACAGCATGGTCATGAACGGGAAAGAATTGACAAACTTTGGTTATGTGTGCTTACCAACAGGGTGCTGCTGCTTAGGCAAGAGTGGTAGGACAGCAGGACGCTGTTGTTGTTTCCCTACAGAATAGTAGAACAGCGGCGCAAGGCCAATGTCAATCAAAGGCAGCAGCAAGGTCACAATTTGCAATGGACATGGGCAAGACTGGGTTACGATGGCTCACCGTGGGTTGTTGTTGTTCCAACGATGTGGCAAGGCAACGCCTTGCTGCTGGTCTGCAGCTTCCCTACAACGAGGTGGAACAGCGACACGAAGGCCGGACATGAGACAGGAACGCCGACAAGGTCTGCAGCAAGGGAGAAAGTGTCGAACGTAGTTGCTGATGCTCACCGTCGGGTAAGAAAGTGGATGGTGGCGACATGGCCAACGAACATGAGGTGGTGGCGTCCCTGCAAGGCATGTATGGGAAAGAGATGGCAAAGCATGGGGGCTCACCGGGTGACAAAGGTGCTCCGGCGAGGTGCTGCTGCTCTTCCGACAAGTGTGCAAAGGCAACAACTTGCTGCTGTTGCCCCTACAGCAGTGAGAAAAGCGGCACGAAGGCCGGGTTTCAGAACAGGGCAGCAACAAGTACATGTACAGGAAGAGTAAAGGCGAGTTTGGTCATAGAAGCTCACCAATGGTGGTCGCTGCTTCTCGGGATGGTGGCCAAAGCTTCATGGTTGCTGCTGCAGCATGGTTGGTTTATAGCTTCCTACAGCTTGCTGTAGGTAGCCTGGCTTGGATGGGTCTGCTAGGTATGACCGTGGTGCCTAGCTCAAAGGATGGCACAGCACGGTCATGGTGTCCCTGCAATAGTGAGGAATCACGGCACGATGGCCGGTGTCAGATCAACAATGGCAGGGTGACGAACGGGAAGGAAAAAAAGGACAGGGCTTTCGGTTTTGGAATTTCTCACCATGGCAGTTGCAGCAGCTGTTGCTGCTGGACAGCAGCTAGGCGTGGCAGGGACATAGCTCCTCGACAGCATGGGCGTCAGTGCACGCTGAACTGCAGGACGTAGCGGACGTGGCTTGTCCGAGGGCCCATCAGGGACGGGGCAATGGCGTTGACTTGCTGTCCAGGTGGTTCGCACTCGCAACACAGGAAGGTGAAGGTAGCAGCTTGCTGCTGCTCTTTCCTGTTAACAGAGTACGGCAGCCCGATGATGAGCAAACAGCAAGGTCAGGCATCAAACAAACACCGGCATCATCGTTGCCCTCCTGCTGCAGTGAAACAACATGGCACAGATACCGGCTTCAGAATAGAGCACCATAACTGCAACAGGGAGCTAGATAGGTGGGTGCTTGGCTAGGCAAGGGGCTTACCATGCTGATCGTCGGCTAGGTGGTGTTGAGCACGGCTTCGGCAAGGCTGCTGCTGCCCTACAGCAGTGAATCAAACACAGCACGAAGGCTACGCTCATCATAACAGTGGCAAAGACATGTTTTGGGAGGAAAATTGACAAGGCTAACACTCGATGGCTCACCGATAGTTGTTGTTGTTTCCCCAGTGCCGGCGGCAAGGCAATAGCTTGCTGTTGCTCCCCTACAACAGGACCAAACAATGGCACGAAGCCGGCTCAGCACAGGACAACAGCACGTTCTCCTATTACAAGGAAAAAAGAGAAGGCCTTGGTCACTAAGGCTCGCCCGGCGTTGGCAGGCACGGAAGCGATGTCCACGACGGTGGCATAAGTGCGACGGCGGGGCTGTGGCTTGACGCTGAGGTCCGGGAGCATGACACGACATGGCGCCAAGGCACGACGCAAGCGGACGTGATGTTGTCGAGGTGCCGCTCCAACTCGATGGCGTCCGGCAAGGCCGTGGCTTTCCTGCGGTGGCAAGGTGCTATGGCACAAGGGCCGGCTGTCAAGCTTACACAACGGCATAGGAAGAAGAAAAGGCAGAGGCTTGGTTCTTTGGGCATGCTTACCATCGATGGTTGCGGTTCTCCGACAAGGCGAGCAGCAGGGCCTAGGAGCAGGGCTTACTCAAGTGGTGTGAGTTCGGCGATGACATGGTCCAAGGCGGCAGCTTGGGTGCGGTCACGTTTCAGCGAGACGAAATTGAGCACCGACATGACCGCTGCCTTCCTGCAGCAGCGACGTTCCACGGCACGAAGGCCGGGTTCAGTACATAACAGCGGCAAGATCAACGATAGGAAGGGAAGAGGGCAGGCTCTTAGTCACGGTGGCTCACCGGTGGTGGATGACAGGCTCGGCGAGGAAGAGCAGGTGCTCGACGCGAGGGACGGAGAGGTGATGGCCGCGCTGGTCGCGCACGGCGTCACGGCTTGGCGAGGTCGGCGTCCAGGTGCTGCTCAAAGCCGAGCTCACGGTCTAGACTTCAGGGTGCTCGGCGTGCTGCTCAGGCACAGCGTCGAACACCTGGTGGGCGGTCGGCTTTGGTGACGAGGTGATGCATGACGGCGACGCGAGGGACGCCGGCTTGCTCGCGACGTGCATGACGGCGACGGTGTCCTGGGCGCCGGCGTGGACGCGACGTCACAGCACGGCGAGGCTGCAGACGTGCTCGAGGCGCTGGTGGACGCAGCGGTGCTCGAAGTCGTCGCGCGTGGCGTCGGGGTTGAGCAGCAGCTCACGGCGTAGAGGTGCACGGATGGCATGGCGAGGCGCACGGCGTCGACGAGGACGGGGTCGCCGGGGAGCAGGCTCGCGGACAAGGCGGAGGCAAGGTGGCGGCGCTGTCAGAATGGGGAAGAGAGGTGGCGCTGGAGGAAGATGGAAGGGAGCGGCCGATCAGGCCCGGGGCTCTTATAGGCAGCACGCTAGGTCTCCAGGTGAGGGCGTCGGCGTCCGGACCGTCTGATGGGACGGCCGGCGCGACGTGGCGGCCATCTGGTACGGGGGCAGGTTGGCGTCCTTCGGCGTTTGCTGTCGAGGAAGGAAAGCAGCGGGGGCGGCTCGTACGGTGAGGGAGATGGAGACGGCGGGCGACAGAATCTTGACGGGAGATGAACGGGTCGCGGTTCTCCAATGCCAAGTCGTCAGTGGCATCTGGGCCCTATGGATGGCAGCGCCTCCCGCGTGAAGCGTACGTGAGATGGGCAGGCAGCGGTGATCCTCCAATCCGTCCTCGTGCTGCTCACGTGAGGGGCTGGTTGATGCTTGCGTTGGGCTGGTTGGGCTGCAGCAGGGTTTGGGCTAATAACATATATGGCATATATATAATACACGTACATGTATAAAGGCCTGGATGACGTGCTTGCATGTTTTGCTAAATACGTGATTCACGTATATCAAGCAAATGGGTACTGGGCACATGCAGCGGTGTAGCTTGCTTGCATGCACACAATGATTTGCAAAGGGGATTAGAAAGGAGGAGGTCGGGTTGGTCAAGGGATCAAAGAAAGACTTTTCTATAATTAGCAAAACCATATTTCAGAAGAAATGGTAGCATGGGTCTAAGGAGTAATAGGAAATGGATTTTCCTATTAAGATTTGATTCAAAGAATACAAAGAGGGAGTTCAAAACAGTTTGAGATAAATTCCAAAAGGACCGGCAAGAACCGCAGTTTGTTGCCGACATGATTTGGAAGGGTTCCATAACTCCAACGGGTCAGGATTGCTATGGCTCGCCATTGGTCTCCATCGGCTAGCCGGGTTCGTCGTAGCCACTCTGGGCCAAGCGTGGCCACTGTCGGCTCGACGAGGTTGGTCGTGGTTGGCTATCGGTTGGCCGGGCATGGCTATAGGGCTAAGGCTAGACAGACAGGGCTACGAGTGGCCAGGAGGTGGCTCGATGGTTGGTTAGGTCGAGGATGTTAGCATGACTCTTCTTCTTATCGACAGTTGATGTAGCGTTGGTGCGGCCTCCGGAGATCATGGGAGAAACGAAGGATAAGCGGGGAATATTCCAATGAAGATCTAGGGAATCCGAGAGTGATTCCGGATTAGATTGGGAAGGAGCTCAGAGGAGATGAGAGAAGATAGATAGGAACTCAGGGGAAGATACGAGAATGAACGAAGTAGTCGGAATGAATCGAGTTGAGGCACGAGATGTCTCCAAAAATTATTAGGAGAATTTTTGGAGAGCGAGAGAGAATTTGCTACGGATTTGTGTACTCCGACACAAAACCCTAACTCAACTACAAAACTTCGACAAACTCCTAAAATCAATTCTACATGTATCGCGACGTTTTGTTGTTCAGTCAACTCACGTTTGACCTAGCAACTACATGATTCACGCATTGCAGGAAAAATTTTAAAAAGTTCGTATTTTTGGCTTCTCCAAAATCCAGGTTGTTACAAATGCATACATCGACACCATACCTCCTATATGTACCCCCAAAAACTAAGCCAAATGATCCGAGATTGATCGAATCGCACGCATGGATTGAGGTCCATGGAAAAATCATCTACCACTGAAAATCTCATTGCAACATCCATGAATAAACCCACAAAACGGAAACAAGAAGCCTATGTCGTTGGCATGGATTGGACAATTGTATAAATCAAACAGTTCAGCAGGCCACAGGCCATGCATGACAAATGCGGTTAATTTGTTTCAAGCGAGCCGCAATCACACCTTGCCGAATTGTTACCCATCTAATTGAAAGCCTGTCTCTAGAGATCTTTTTCGTCTCGAACAGGTATGCTCTCTTCTTCATCATACTGTACGTTATCACACACAACATGGCAATTAGGAACCAGAAAGAAGATGAGGAGCAAGTGAACCATTCCTACCACCCTTTTTTTTTTAAGCGAGGTAAACCCCATTTCCATTAAGCAACAGAAATACAAACAAAGTTTTGCTGCACCGGACAAAGACAGAAAACCAGTAGGAAAAACTGACCAGGTAAACTAGGCCTATAGGATACGACACCCACAGCCCAAAAACATCCCAGAGAAATATGGTACTGCACGCTGAGAGAGTAAAGGCGGTTATTACAGCCAGCTTACAGACCATGCCAAAATGGCAGAAAACAGGAACCAAGTACAACTCCTACCACCTGATCGTCAATTTATATTATCTATACCATAGGGTTGTAGTAGCCTCTCATTGGATGTCATTATTCTTCAATGTATGAACAGCCTACTATTTATGACAATCATCCATTGACATATTTAGACAAAAGAAAAAAAGCTTAGCACGCAATATGATAAGACACGATGTTGAGAAACCTAATCTATTGTATGCTTGATTTCTCTTGTAGTCTTTCAGCTAGTTCCTTCAGTTTCTGTCGACATCAAACCGCAAAGGAACCATCTCCGTCAAACCATGAGGAGCTCCACACATGCATCGATCCTTCCAGTCTAGCTGTCAGAGAGATAGATAAATCAAGATAACAAAATCCAGCTTCTACTAACCAGTTTGACTGAAACAGAACTGGTTATTAGAAGCTGGATGTGCATGAGTTCGTTGTGTCACATATATATATTGCATGGGCGCCTGAACCTGTCATGAACGGAGACTGGGCATATATATATGGAAGGCAATTGTAAGAGAAACTAACATCGAACATAAAAGCAAACCTATTTGCGCCCACAGAATAAAGATCAACGCACCCCCAAGGCAAGCACACCACCCTCGAATTTGCTCTAGACCTGCCTCTGTATCTGTCAACAAACTCCAGCTAGTTATTCATTTGTTGTCAGACCAGACATGCACACTCTCTGGCAGAACTGGGTTCCATGCCATGCGTGGAACATGCACTGATCCAGACACAAGTGTTACTTATGCATAGGCATAGGAAAGACTAGGATATGATCGACACATAGTGTTAGATATGCATAGTTAGCACAAATTGGGGGGCAACTGCATGTTCTAAAGCTTCAACTTATTTACAGGATGATTCTGTTCATCATGCGGCAGTAGCAGGAGGTGAACATGACTATGAATCAATTAAAAGGTACATGAGGTGCTGTTTATCATCATTGCACAGAGTACTGTCGGATATCATCACAAGCAATCAATGATTTCCAGTTGGACACGTTGCGCACATTCACCAGGCATTCTATACGTGCAACATGTCTCGCATTCATCCTAGAGCAGCACTGTCAGATATCCGTCATCACAGTACCCGAAAGCTGGACAGCCTCAACTCCAGCCTCACATTTCCAATTTGGATAACTAGATGGTTGAAAAGGTGAGGATATATTGCCATAACAAATTTTGATCGCCAACAATGTTGTATGATATAGGAATATATACATATATGTAGAGATTAATAATTATTATTTTGAGTTTATATAAGAAGGGTGTTGTTTTAAGTTTAGCACTGGGCCACCAATGAAATACCTCAAGTACCAATCAGGACAACATGGTTTTACTACTTGGTTTCTTAAGAAACCATCAAAATAATCAACTTAGTTTTCTTTTCCAAAGGATGACAAATGAATCATTGCCCTAAATTTGTTAGATGAAAAAAATGAGATGGACCCATTTTGAAAGGAAAACCCGGCTCAAAAAAAATGTTACAACTTAGAGATAAAAGCTATTCAGTAATCTATCCACACTGAAAAAGACAGCCTCATGTGGAGTGGTTAGTCGTGACATTTATGTTGTTTTGGGCCTGCATATTACAAAAATATAAGTGGAACACCGGCATATAAAGAGGAAATGAGTAACTGACTAGCATCCACATGAAGACACAATGGCTTCTTGGTCTCTAGTTTTTTGTTGCCACTATAATTCTCACTACGCAAAAAGCCTTGGATATAAAAGTGGTATGGGATGCATGCCATGCAACATGTACTAGATCGATGTCTTAAGCTAGGCATAGCAGGTATCAGGAACTCCTGGAACACAACGCCCAAGTGAGAAACTGATCTGAATGTGGGGACATGTAAAATTCGACCGAGATTCCGTCGACATGTCCGGCCCGTTGGAAATCTATACTTTTAACACACACGGTTGCTCTGGAACTAGTCCTGCTTAGTTGGCGAATTTACCCTCTCTTGGGTGCTCATCCCCGATGAAATTTCTACTGACATGAAAGGCAGGGTGGGGCGGTAGAGATTCCGTCATGAGGGAGGCATGTCGATAAGACGTGTGGAAACAGAAAACAATTATGTGTTGGGCATGTTTGGTTCCTAGTCATATGTTGCCACTATTTATCACAATTTTCTAAGTTTACCTGTGCTAAAAAGCCTCACAAATCGTCAGTAATGAGCCAAGGAGAATTTTGGAGGGTCCAAGTTACTACTAGGAGGAAATCAGATTGTAACAATTTGTTGTATCAACCGAACAACAACAAAAATTTATGCAAACTTGCCTAATCTTGGGCGTGGTAATTTTTTTACACAAAAAAGACTCTGGGGATCCCCACAGTATGGGTTTGTATTTAAATTAAAACGGTGAGATCAAAGAGTTTATAAACCTTATTTAACTAAAAGCATGTAACCAGGAGCAAAAGTATGATCTAAGATCCTCATTAAATCTAGGCATGGCAAAGTGTTGCAGTCTGTTTGGTTTGGAAGTTTTAGCACATTGCATTCATAAGGGTAAAGTCCAAACAAATGTCATTTCTTCTCGGACACTACTACAGAATCGTTCATCACTACCGCCGCCATCACTATCGGACTTGAGAGAACCGCCGGTGAATACTCTTTATGAGACATTCTGGGCTAAGAATAGGAGGGGATGGCTGAGAACCGACACTGAAATGTATATTACTGTCGGGGTGGGTATTGAAACCTGCAGTGATATCTTATCTATGTCGGTTGTAATATTGGACCCGGCAGTGATTTATGGGATCGGACCCGAAATTTCTATGCATTCCACTTAACTCGGACTCAAGTCCGTTCTTCCCCTATTCCGTCGTCCTCTCTCCAACCACACATTCACTCATCCCCCGCATGCATCTCTCCCCTTGGCCGCTCTCCTTCCCCGCATGCGTCTCTCGTCATGCTGCTCGCTCCTCCCTCACCTCCATCTGCATTCAGCGCCGCTCGCCCCCTCCTGCATTCAGCGCCGCTCGCCCTCCCTGCATTCAGCGCCCGCGCTTAGCGCCGCTGGCGCGCAAAAATGAGCGCGACGACCCGGTGGTCGGCGTGACTGTGGGTGACCACGGCGGTCGCCCAGCGACTACGGGCGGCAGCAGGCAACCGCGGAGGCCGGCGGCTTCTTCATTCTCACGGTTCAAGGTACTCTATCTCTCCCTAACAATCTCCCTTTCCCGGTGCTTTTCTCCTCCCTCACACAATTTTTCCTCCGTAGATCCAGATTCGCCTCCTCCCTAGCTAGATCCAGATTGGCACGGGCATGGTCATGCAGGGACCCTCCTGCGCGCGGTGGTGTCCTCCTACATGCAGCACGGGTAAGTAGTATGAAGTACTTTGCGAGACCTGAGCTAGAAATTTTGCTATTATTAGTCATGCATAATGCCATTTTTAGCTTTTTCTCCGTTGTTGAATCTTCTTCATTCATTTTATGGTGGATGCAGAGTAAGAAAGGTGCTGAATTTGACGGGCGGATGCGCATGAGGATGTGGATGCTACATTTATTTTCACGATTTATTTCCTCAGATCCTTGTAATTTGTATTGTGTGAACTCTTCCCTTTTGTGATGTATGAATTGATTTGTGATTGAGTTAAGCTGTGATGTGTTGAATCCTCTTTCTTTGTCTATGGTGTACAATTTAATGGAACTCGATACTGCTGCGGCACATGGCAGAGCAGCATGGCAGAGCATGGCCGGTGGCTACGGCCCCTGCATGCTCATTATTTTTTTGTTTTTTTAAAAGCACAACACTGGCGGTTGAAAAGGTTCGGCAGTGATAAAAATAGCACATCACTACCGCTATGGTTGTGCCGGTTCACTTTTCGGCAGTGATGGGGGGTTTGAGCCCGGCAGTGATGAAGTATTCTGGAGTAGTTGGAATATAGCACCAAACCAATAGATAGCCTATCTAATATGGGTATGCACGGGCATCGTCATGACACGTCTCCAAAAAAAATTTTCAGCAAAACTCCAACGCTCTCTTATTTTTGTTACCTATCATATATATTTCTCAGTGTCACGAATAGGAGTCAGAAGTATGATGAGATACCAAATTAAATTCCGCATGCCAGATCTATATTGTGATTATAGTGGGCGCGTCCACACCAATGAAAATCTAAGCACCCACAAGGCATGCACTACTACAAAACGAGGCACATTAGGGGCGGCTAAAGATGCACATTAGGGGTGGCTCCTCCAGCCGCCCCTAATAAAAACACCCCTAATGTGGTTCCACATTAGGGGGCGGTTATCGAGCCGCCCCTAATGTGAACACATCGGGGCGGCTCAAAGGAGCCGCCCCTAATGTGAATCGCAGGTTTCGCATTTTCAAAATTCAAAAAAATAACAAATTTTTTTTTTTTTAATCGGGGTAGGATCCCACCGGCTAGCCACCCACATCCCCTACACATGGTGATTTTTTCAGACATTTTGCAAATGTTGCGAAATCAATATTCGAACCCGCGACCTCGAGCTCGCGCGTGACCCTCTCTTCCACTGCGTTACACACTTGTATGTGTCCATATCCCATTCCGCGTCCTCATATATTATACAAATCCGAGTGTAAATTGACTATTTGAGACCCTAAACGGATTCGAACTAAAAAGTGATCAACTGCAAACTTTCATAACTTTTCGAGATCTACATTTCATATTTAGAAAGTTTTTTTGTCCGAGGTCGTTTTTTAAATTTGAATTTCAAATTTGAGACATTTGAACACACCTTTTGCATTACTAGTTGATTTCGAACTAAAAAGTGGTCAACTACAAAGTTTCATAACTTTTCGAGATCTACATTTCATATTTAGAAAGTTTTTCCGTCCGAGGTCGTTTACGAAATTTGAATTTCAAATTTGAGACATTTGAACACACCTTTTGCATGACTAGATGATTTCGAACTAAAAAGTGGTCAACTACAAAGTTTCATAACTTTTCGAGAACTACATTTCATATTTAGGAAGTTCGAGAACTACATTTCATATTTAGGAAGTTTTTTAAATGCGAGGTCGTTTCACGAAATTTGAATTTCAAATTTAAGACATTTGAACACAGCTTTTGCATGACAAGATGATTTCGAACTAAAAAGTGGTCAACTACAAAAGTTTAATAACTTTTTGAGATCTACATTTTATATTTAGGAAGTTTTTTCGGTCCGGAGGTCGTTTACAAAATTTTAATTTTTAGTGTCTCATTTTAAAAATTCGCAACCTTTGTAGGGGTGGCTCAATATAGAGCCGCCCCTATTGTGAACCACAGTAGGGGAGGCTAGTGATTGAACCGCCCACGATACAATAAGGGCAGCTCAGACATCATCAGCCCCTAATGTAACCTCACTAGGGGCGTTTGTTCCCAGCCAGATTTCTACACATTAGGGGCGCTCAAAGTATGAGCCGCCCCTAATCAAAATGGAAGCCACCCTCTTAGTAGGCTTTTGTAGTAGTGATGGACACCATCGCTCTACGCACCCCAGGCAAACCGTGAACAAACTCCAGCTAGTTGTTCATTTGCTGTCGTACCACATGCCCACTCTCTGACAGAACTGGGATCGATGCCATGCATGGAACATGCACTGATCTAGACACAAGTGTTAGCTATGCCTAAGGATAAGAAGGAGTAGGATATGATCGAGACATAAGTGTTAGCTATGCATAGTTAGCTTCAACTGGTTTACTGGACGATTATGTTCATCATGCGGCAGTAGCAGGAAGCTGCACGTAAGTATAATTAAATTAAAAGGTACAAGGTGCTGTTTAATTATCATCACTGCACAGAGTACTGTCGGATGTCAAAACGAGCATTCAACAGTTTTCAGTTGGACACGTTGCACACATTCACCATGCATTCCGTACGTGCAACATGGCATTCATCCTAGAGCAGCACTGTCAGATATCCGTCATCACAGTACCCGAAAACCGGACTCGAACTTCAGGCTTACATTTCCAATTTGGATAACTAGACGGGCGAAAGCTGAGGGTGTATTGCCTTACACATTTTGATCGACAACAATGTTGTATGACATAGGCACAATTGTTTATATATATATGATCGATATATACGTGTATATGTAGATTATTAATTATTATTTGGGTTTCTATAAGGGTGTTCTTTCAAGTTTAGCAGTGGGCAACCATTGAAAACCCTCAAGTACCAATCAGGGGACCACATGGTTGTACTATTTGGTTTCTTAAGAAACCATAAAAATAATCAACTTAATTTTCTTCCAAAGGATGACAAAGAAATAATTGCCCTAAATTTAATAGAAGAAAAAAGTGAGATGTCGACCCATTTAAAAGGAAAAACTGGCTCAAAAACGTTAAAACATAGAGATAAAAACTACCCAGCAATCCAGCCACACAAAAAAAGACCTTATTAGTAAGCTGGTAGCCTCATGTGGTGTGGTTAGTGATGACATTTATGCTGTTTTGGGCCTGCATATTACAAATGATAAGTGGGACACCGCTATGAGTACAGGCATATAAAGAGGACATGCGTAACTCAGTAGCATCCGCACCAAGACACAATGGCTTCTTATTATCCAGTTCTTGGGCTGCCACTATAGTTCTCACTACGCAAAAGCCTTGGATAGAAGTGGTATGGGATGCATACCATGCAACATTACTGGATCGATGTCTTAAGCTAGGCATAGCAGGTATCAGGAACTCCTGGAACACCATGCCCAATTGGGAGACTGATGAAGGAGAGGAAATGTAAAAAGCGACCTAGTGTGTGGTTGTGCGTGGTAGTAGAGATAGCTGTGTTGGCTACATATATATCTCTGGTTGAAATGGATTTGGAATTGAAATGTTTGTGGAGAAATGAAAGACATACTCCCTAAAAACTAGCTGACCCCTAAAACCCATCTATGTGTGATATGGAGGGAGTATGTTTTATCACACACGGTTGCTCGAGCACTAGTCGTGCTTAGTTGGCTAATTTACCCTCTCTTCCGCGCCTCATCCGCTTCCTTCTTCATCCCGAAATTTTACTATTACTAATTGGAGGCTCCAATGGAGGCACCACGTTAACTCTCACCAAACGCGCTAGGAAAAAAGATAAAATCCTACAAATTCCCACAATAATTAGAAACATCTAGCCTTTCATTTTGTAGACTCTAATCATCATCTTTAATAATAGCCATCGGATCTATTGTGATTTATATAAAGAAATTACCCACTTGTGCCATTATAAAAAACAGTTAAAGTAACCCTCTGATTTTACATATTATTTACCCACGATTGCCATTAAACCTATTGTTTTTTTTTTTTTTTTTTGAGACTCCATTAAACCTATTGTTGCTCTCACGCTCTAGCCTATCTCTTGCAAGCATGAAAAAAAAATATTGGACACCATCGCTATTATTAGAAAATATTTTTTTTTTGAAATCCTATTATTAGAATATAATTATAAGTTAACTGCTTATTAATCAATCTGGGTCACACCTCATCTCATCACCGTCGTTTAAAAACGGAATACCCAAATATCGCCGTCCAACAATCGCCGCGGGGCGTGGCAGGCGAGATGTCGAGATTCACCACCCAAGAGGCGCTCAGATCTCAGAACCAAGCCCTAGCTCGGATGCGGATGCGCTCACCAAGGTTTAATCATGCAGAAGTTGGAGTCCATCTAGGTCTGTTGTTGCTCAATCTCCTCTTTAATTAGTTCGTTGTTGTTTGATATTCTATACTCTCTTCCAGAGATCATAAAGCTGACGCAGAAACACATTCACAGTGGTTCAACCTACCGTCCTCCATCAGCTAGCAGGTGGACGTAGGGAAACTTTGAGTATGACAAGCTCATCGATCCAGGTCTATGTTATCAACAAATTAGATCTAATTTAAAAATAAAATGTATTGCCTTCCCTTTCAATCTCATGTGGTATTAGCCAAGCGTTGTAGCCGCCGCCCAGCCACCAGCCATAGTAACAAAGCTTCAATCAATGACTGAAAGTAAATCGACCTTCCATGCCCATTGCCGGAAGCAGATCGGAGACAGAGCAGCGGCGACGCCTGACACCTGACGGCCTAAAATGTTTGTTGTCTCCGGCATGGAAGAGCACAACATCGTCGGCTCACATGTCCGATAGTCGGCAGACAGGTATAATAGATCAATCTTCTAATCTTCTTCTTACTTATGTACTTGATTATTTTTATTTATATATGTATATGCATGAATTGTTATTCCAGTTCGTGAGTTTCTTCAACGGCAACATGCCAATTTATTAGCATCCGTTCATAGTCCATCAAATGTGAATTTTTAACCTCAGCTTCAAGTTCAAACATGATTCTATAAAACCCGCCCGATTTATGACATCAGTCGCCTTTTATAGGATCCAGATGGCATAATTAAGACATTCATCTCATTCAGAAGCGGCGGATAAACAAGTAATATTGTAAATCTCTTCTTAGCTGCATTTTGAATTATTTGCATTTCATTTGAACAATTTATATCAGGATTTGTCATGCTTGGCGTTATCTTTGAATTTAAGGCTTATCATATTATTTAATATATTTGGTTAAATTAGAATATGGTTTTACCAAATCATAAATGGTATGCTGAATTGCATAAGAATTTTGTTAAGCATACCTATCGTAAAGACTTAGGTCTGCCATTGCCAGACATCCCGTAGCTAAACAACATCCATTGTCAGTGCATCGGTGGACATATAGGTATGCTACTATCAGTGCAAGTACACTACTCTCGCTCAGTCATACACTGCATTGTTGTACGTACGCTGTTGTTGCTATAGCCTGCAGGCATGAACTTTGCAGATGGTGGATTCTTTGTCTAAATTATTCCCAAAGGCGAGTGTTATGTCACCACTAAGCTGAAGGTATGTTACCCTCGCTCACTTATGCTACCATGCGCCCTCGCTGATCTCTACTCTGTAGTTTTTGGCCATATATACACATATGCAAATTAAAGTAAAGAACAAATATATCTGATGTGTTTTATTAATAGGATTGAAGGAGGGAAATAGATTTAAGACCAGATATCTAAAAAAGTTTCATCAACCGGTATAGCAGAATGCTAAATCTTCATTTAACCTTATATTTTGTTAGCACCTAGAGTTTGCTTGGGAAATAGATTATTGTGTAGTACTTTCCAACCAATCGATGAGGAAATCATATTTAAATTACATTACCAAGTATTATCTTGCTCCATGTATATCCATAAACATGTTACTAAATTATTTTATTACTAGAGGAACATAATTAATAAAATGAAGTAAAATTTTATCAAACAAATATATGATCACATAAAATATTTACACTGACTAAGAATTAAGGGTGCCTTCATGTTAATTCTAACGAGGTAAATTAGAAATCATTTGGTCAACTCCAATCATCATCATCATCAATAGACATTGGAATTTTTTGTTCTATAAAGATACCATTATGTGAAGAATGCATAAAGTTACCCTCTAATTTGCTTCTAATAAACTACCTAGCTGAATCCACTAAAATTGCATTTAAATTACCCACTTGCCTTCATTATGAAATAATTCAAAATTAACTCCCCTAAATTACACACCTATGTCATTACAAAAGAAATAATTTAAAATAACTACGTAATACTTTTTTGTATAAATTATCAATATTCGACATTAATAAAGATAATGCAAAATTTCCCTTGCATGTGCATTCAAAGTACCCATACATGCAATTATGTAGTAAAATGACACACTTAATTTTTATCTAATCTAATCGCTGGGCCAATGCTCCTAATTTGTATCTAAAGTAAGCTATTAAGGAAATTAATTTAATATCCATAAAGTATGTGATGTGTGTTCTAAATTACACATTTTACAACAATTAAACTAAATTACACATAGCTATATGTTCCATCATGTAGACCACAAAAAGGTACACAATAAGGTAAATATTTATTTTAATAGTTCATCAAGGGTATAGATATTTTCTTCAAAAGCTATATAATGAAGACACTAAACATTAACTTTAAGTCTTATTGATATTCATAGTTCATAAATTTCCTATAACTTATTATTCTAAAAAAACTTTATAAATTATCTATGAAATATATTGTATAACAGTATTGAACAAATTTAAGCATGCAATATTGCATAAAACAATGTTATTACAAATTAAATTATGTGACAGTGCCGAAGCACAACTTGAAACGTCTATTTATACAATTGTGGGAGACTAAATAAATTTATATAATTGTGGGAGACTAACCTAAGAACTAAATCTTTTCAATAAAATGAAAGATGAGGATTGTGAGTAAAATATACAATAATCACTAGAACTTCAACTTAACAAGGAGATAAAAAGGAATAGCAATATATAGACTAAAAGTTCAATTTAAAGTATAATTAATGATTGCACATAAAGGTAGTATTGCGCTACAGGAAAATGTAAATCCTATAAATTCTCAATAGAGGTCCCCAATGGAGCCTCCATGTTATGCCTCACAAGGTCCACTAGGAAAAAAATGTTTTCCAAAAATTATAATCAATGAAAATAATCATAATCTATGCTATTTACTAAATAATTACATAAATCTATGAATGTCTACATAAGGTAACCTTGAATTTTTAATAGATACATGTATGTAATAACCCCTTAAAATTACATCTGAATTATCGTATCTAACATTATTAAAGAATTCCATGGCCAAAATGCCATGTCAGGTGCACCTATCGAATCGAACAAACCAATTCCCAAATCCACCTATCATCGCCCGGCATAACCATAAAAAGATCATTAAAAAAGCGTGAGCCTAAATCTACATCTAAATTACTAATGTATTTAATAACAGAACAAAATTTAAATAACTAGAAAGCATATATATGTTCCTACAATATCCTCTTCTACTAATGGCAATATATTAGAATTTGATTAAAGTAAACATACATTTTTGCCATCATCTTGGTCAAATACATGTGCATATATGAGGAATAAATGCATACATAATGTTTAAGAAATCATGAAAAATATTTCCTAAAATAATAGTAATAACAATTTTTTAAAAAATTTGACAACCATGATATATAATTTATACAGATCATTGCTTTAGATAATTTATAAAAAATAACTAAAATATTAGACATATGTTTATTAATATTTATAACAATTATTACATCAGTAGCTCTTTTGGTAATAAAATTCAAACATCTAGACAAGTGGGGAGGACAACAATGCAGACTACAAGTGGCGATATCTTTCAATTCTTTGATATTCCTTAGGTGCAAATAGTCTCTATAAGCCTTAAATATTAATATTCTTTTCATCTTAGCATTGCTACCCACCTAGATCTCTGCTCAAGGTCTAAAATGATCTTAAGAAATGAAATGTAGGTTTAAAGTGACGTACTTGAGAGTGCAATCTATGTAGCAATCAATAAGGCTAATAATGGAAAATCAAAAATTATATTCTCATGATATCATAAGCTATACATGAAGCTCAAATAGAACAAGTAATTGATAAGTTTTAAAAAATAGACTAATAATGCAATCTATAAGGCTAATAAGGCTATGTAGCAATCAATAATGGAATCTATGTAGCAATCAATAAGGCTAATAATTTAAAATAAAAAATTATATTCTCATGATGTCATAAGCTATTGATGAAACTCAAATAGAACAGTAATTGATAAGTTTTTAAAAATAGACACTACAAAAAGTATCAATTATGCCTATTGTGTTAGAAAATAAACAAAGAGAGAAAATATATTTTAATACAAATCGCTTTATCATCTAGAGACATTAAACAATAATAATTATACTTATATCTCTTCTAATATTCTAACCCGCGGCGTGAGCACGGGTTGATGGACTAGTAAATATCTAATGAAAGGCAGGGTGGGGCGGTAGAGATTCCGTCGTGAGGGAGGCATGTGGATAAGACGGGTGGGAGTTTTTCTTTTTCTATATTCTGGCTAGCAAGTTTGTGGAGTCTTGCGCGTTAGCAGATTTTCAAGGGCTGGAGATGGCATTCCAACTTCTGTGCTTCTGTTTTGCGCCATAGCGTGGCCAACTGAGAATCTGTTAGAAATTTTTACAATTTTTCTGTGCGTATGTGCTGACAAAGAAAATATAATCAATTATATCATGAGGATATCAATTATGTAACCGGTGAAGTGGCTGACGTGGTCATACCATGGACTGGCTACATGCATTAGCGGTAATGATCGAACGGTAATCTATTATGTCATGAGGGGTATCAAGTCATGGAAAATTAAGTGCCGTTAGTTTAGTTTCATGTAGGACGCAATCACATCCCAAGAAAATAGATAGCAGACTGATAGAAACCGATACAAGACAATAATTTCGATTTTGGTCATTTTTCCAACCAAAGGCGGTTTGGAAAGTTCAAATTTTATTCTGTTGAACCTATTTTCAGATTGTCTTTTAAGCCGTTTCTACAAATTGATTTGTTAAGGTGGCCGGAAAAATAGAGCCAGCTCAGTTAGAGCATCTCCAACAGTTTGGCAATTGAGTTTGTCATTCTTGTTTTTTGCCAAAAGTTGTAAAAGGAGCCTCAACAGTTTGGCAAATACGTTTGGTAATTTAGTGAGTTTGGCATTTGGAGCCCCTTGCGCGTGCAAAATGCGCGAGTTGCCAGGCTTGGCATTTGCTAATTCTTTCCTTGTGCCGCCACTTGTCTCCTCGGCGCCACCACTTCTTTCCTCACGCTAAAAATAGAGATCGATCAGCGACGCATGTAGCAGCGAGAATTGCATGCACTCAAAGCACTACGGCTCCCCAGCACTATTTTTCTCATTTGCCAAATTAAAATTGTCAAACTATTGGAAGAAGTCTTTTTTTAACTTCGCATTTGAAATGGGAGTTGGCAAACATGGTCAAATGCCAAATGAAAAATGACAGACTATTGGAGTTGCTCTTAGCATGGTAGCATAGAGCCGGCTGTAAACTGAGCCACCTCTACACAAAGAAGCTCCCATTGCCTAAAATTAGTTAATTCTGTAATAGTTCAAATGTGTAAACGATATTCATACCTGTGGAGGAATGAAATTTCCTACATTTTTGGATAACAATTTTTGGCACATATCTTCGTCTAGGTCAATATTATATTATTTCCTGTTAGGTTGTCCATCGGTATGTATGCAATCTCCGGTTAAATGAGTTAAGATTTATTCGGCCAAGACTAACCCTGCTAGGACAGCCCTCCATGTGGCTGTCACTATTCATCATGTATGTCATCTTGGGCAGAACCTGCCATAAATAACAGGTGGGTCCTTGCACCATTTGAGGAGTACCTCCACTCAGGCATATAAAAGGGGAACCTTGCTTGTCCTCCTGTTCCATGAATCCTAAGTTTTTTGCCTGATCACTTGTCTTGACACTCTAGTTCTTCACAGATCACTGCACAAGCCCTTTTACATGTATTGGTAAACACGACCGAAGGGCATGTACATAGCTATAGGCATGGGAGGTACCAAGAGCTATTGGACATCACGATTTCTACGTCGACCTAACTTGATGCTTCCGGTTTGCCAATGCCCTTCTATCCAACCGCTGGATACTTCTTACGCATCTAGTCGCTTATGAACATGAAGGCCAACCACATGGCCTGGTAGTCGGTGCTGTTGTCATCTCCAATCCTCTATGGCCGCCATTGGCTGATCCAGAAAGCAGCGAGGAGCTGCTGCAAGCTCCAAATGATGAAGGAGGCAAGGCTAGTTGTAGTGAAAGTGAGTCTATGCAGTATGTGGTGACATGCACCGGAGCACTACCGTCAATGAGTAGAGGCTGCAAGTACTGTACAGATATGTATGATTGTATTGCTCCATGCATTTTCCAATACATGATGATGAAGTCGTTACCAGATTAGCCAAATAAAATAGCACATGAAAATGGTACACTGTGGTTAAGGTTCCTCACGAGCAAAGCACCAGAAGTGAGAGTGGATGCGGATTTTTGACAAGTGACACTTTTCGCGTGAAACACACATGCATGCGACCGTGGGGGCTCAAACTCACGACATGATGCCTAACGCACTTCTCTCCCTAACCACTACACAACAATGCTACTTGTGACTAAATGGCACAACATTTGGTCAAAAAAAACTAAATGGCACAACATTCCCTAATATTCACTATGCCTAATTTCAAAATGGAATCAGACATAGATTGAAGTCAATGAATAAATCATCTACCACTGCAAAACTCATTCCAATATTGTGGAATAAATCTACAAAATGGAAACAAGAATCATATGTCGTTTGGTTGGTCAATTTTTAGATCAATCAGTTCAGCAGGTAACAGGCCACGACAAATGCGCTTAATTAGTTTCAAACGAGCCACAATCAAACCGTGGAAAATTAAAGCCAATCGATATATGTCGCTCATATATATGGATCAATGCTGGTCAAGCTGTCTCTAGATCTTTTTTGTCACAAACCATTATGCTTTCTTCTTCCTCATTGTTGGGACATGGTCTAGACTTTTTTTTTGTCAGCAAACAGTATGGTTTCTTCCTCCTCATAGTGTTCCGACACACAGCATCCAATCTGGATTTGGAATGAAGACGATGAGCAAGCGAGCCCCACTCCTATCACCTGATCATCTTTATATTCTCTAGGCCCTGGGGTAGCCTCTCGTTGGACAACATTATTCTTCAATATATGAACAGCCTGCTATTTATGACTATCATTCATTGATATTTGTACACACAAAAAATAACTTAGCACAAAACAAGACAACGTTATTTTGACTCTTGGATGCTTGATTTCTCTTCTACTCTTTCTAGCTAGTTGTTTCGGTAGAGGGTTATTCTTTTGACATCGAACTGGAACAGAACCATCTCATGCGTCAAACTACGAGGAGCTTCAATGCATCCTTCCTGCCTAGCCGTGAGAAAGATAGAGAAATCTAGATAGTAATTTTTTACCACCTTATTTTGGAAGCTGGATGTGCAAGGGTTGGTTGTTCATATATAATGCCATGGGCCAAAACTCATGCATGGAAAATTGAAAAGGGGGCTCCTGTCATGAAAGGAGACTGGGCACATGTATGGAAGCCGAATGAACAGAGACTGCCATCGTACATAAAACCAAACACCCGTTTGTCCTCATCGATTTCATCTCATCTCTGTCAGTATTGCCTATCCTATTGCTCCACCGAATTTTTTTTGTTGTTCTTCAGCTGGTACTGTAATTCCCACTACACAAAGTCGGGACAGATGGGTTGCATGCCAGACAACATGCAGCTCAGATCAGCATCTTAGGTAGGGAGGCGTTTGGGAAATAATATCAGGAGGCTTTGGACAACTTGATTTGTCATAGCATGATGAGCAATATCTCTCAGACCAGTAAAGTGTTTTTGCTTGCTCTTGCCCTTTCTAAAAATAGTTGTGGACAAGAGAGAAAGCCATGGACAATTAGAGTAGTTTGATTGGTTTATGAGTGCTCAAAAGCTTTACAGAGCCTCACTAAGCCAAGGAGAATCTGAAGATGCTTCTTTTTGGTCTAAGTCACTAAAAGAAAATTATGTATGAACCAAACAACAACAAAATTGTTGCCTTCTTTGGTTCGGAAATTTTTAGCACACTGCGTTCATCCCCACCCCTTCTCTGTGTGATCCAACAAACTCCAGCAAGCTTTCCATTTGCTGTCGCACCACACAAGCAGGCTCCCCTGACAACTGGGTTTCCTGCCATGCATGGAAGAACGTGCACTGATCCAGATCCAAGTGTTAGCAATGCATAGACATAGGAAGCACCAGGATATGATCTCTCTTGGACAACGTACTTGGCTACTGGCAAAGGTAGCACAGAATGAGGGCCGGGCCAACTGCATGGATGCATGTTTTATATAGCTTCAGCAAGTTTACAGGAAGATTCTGTTCACCATGCGTCAGTAGCAGGAAGGTGAACGTGACTAAGAATAAGTTAGAAGATACACAGTGCTGTTTATCATCATTGCACAGTACCGTCAGATACCATCACAATCAATCAATGAATGCCAATGTCGCCATTGCGCACATTCACCATTCATTCGATCTGTACGTGCAGCGAAAAGGAATGCCAATATTGTCTCCATCTCGATCTGTACAATATTCCCTGAGAAAATGTCGCCATTGCGCACATTCACCATTCGCCATTGCGCACATTCACCATTCAATCAATGAATGCCAATATTGTCTCCATCTCCACTGCATCAACTTCCTACACAATCGCTTCTAGGGCCTTGGTCAACTCTTTGTTCCTCATGCGGGTTGCAGTCATGATTGCCTCAACATCCTTCTCTGGGAGGTCTCCACCATACTGATCAATGTATTCGGCCACCGCCTTGTCCGCACGCGTGCTGCTGTTAGTCACCGTCGATGAAGCTCAACTCCTTCATTAGCCTGCGCGTTGGGCAACAGAAACAGGCGACGCCTTGGCCGCAAGTCTAGTGCTGGAGCGAGTGCAGACCCCTTTTTGGATGAACGCGTCCTTGGTGTAGGCATGTTTGGGATGGATCCGTCAGGGTTGGGAGGAGCGGGGGTGGTAGCTCGCAGAATAGCCCTGCAAAGAGATTAAATTCGTTAGTGGCAGCCTCCTCCACGTGGCCGCCCTCCTCCACCGCTCGGCCGCCGCCGACCTCCGGTAGCTCCAATTCATGTGCCCCCACCGTGTTCACTAGATCAATGATCATCTCCACGTCGTGCTCTAGTTCAACCTAGAAGCCATCCGCCACCGTTAACTGCTCTCCAGGCCCAACAATCTCCCCGGTAGCGTCAAGGCCGATGATTGGTACATATGTCGGGGGCTGAGGTGTAGAGTCGAGTCCGCTGATGGAGGCTTCCAGCATCATCGGGTCTTGCATCATGCTAGGTGGGCTCAAGGTAGCATGACCGTGATAGTGCACCGGCGGGTCATGGCCCATGAAGAGGGTGATGCCGTTGCGCAGTTCGTTAGAGGAGTCACGTCAGTCTGGAGGACAAGATCGGTGATGTTCCCATTTGTCAGAGGCGTGGCAAAGATAGTCCCCGTTGCGCACTGACCTGGACGGCGAGCGGCTCCGGGAACAGCACGGTCCATCGGCTCCTTGTCCGCAACTTCTCCCTAGTAGTCAGCTAGCGGCGAGCAGGTATCAACATGTTCTACAGGCAGCTAGAAAGCTACGATGAACATCCCTAGCCTGAGACTCGTGATGTGGATGTCATTGTGTGGAACATGGAGCTGGGTGCTTATCGCATTGGCCACCTCAAGGGTGCTTGAGCGGTAGCAATATGGGCTAGTGGATGGAGCTCGGGAACATGGGTGGGAGCTTTGGTGGTGGGTTGGTGGTGGAGCGGGGGGAAAGCAATTTGGATGCGGATGTTGGTTTTCATGGCATAGGGTGGGCGTGACGTGGCAGAGGGGAGAATTTGATGTGGTTGTGAATGTTATCAGCGGGAAGGTGAGGCGGGTGCGAGCTGGTCCTAGATGGTGCGAGGGCAGCGAGTTGGGCAAGAGCGGGAGATATGCCCCCCCTCCCGGCGCTGATGCAACGGTAATTGGATCTCTGCAGCTGTCGACCTAATGGTCCGCAACGAGGCACCGAAAAGCAGCATTGCCCAGCCCGAAGTGCTTCATGAAAGCAGTTAGGGCCGCAGACAAAGATCCTCTCGGAGGCCGGCGTGGGTGCGGTGGTTGCGAGAATGCTTCCGATGTCCCGTGTTCACCTTTTGCCATCCCGGGGAGAGTTCCTCCTGCCATGAAGGAATGGCGCCACGCTGGGACGAGCACTGATTTGAGCCTGGGGTGCTGCACCTCTAGCACAGGCAGGCTCTTGAGTTGTCACCTCAGGCGGCGCCAAGTCGAGACTTCCACTAACACTGCACCAGCAGCAGCTGCATACGCCAACTCCGGGAGTGGATCGTTGGCGCCAGAGCACTAGATCATGGCTCGGATCCCCAAGGCTCGGCCATGGCTGCAGCGCCCTTGAGCTGCTCGCCCCATTAACGCCAGGGCATCTGCGCGCGCAATGCCACCCCGCACTGGTGGTCCGCTAGATCCTGGGGCACAATGCCATGGCTGCCGAGAGAGACACATCAAGCTCGGCCTCCACGCCCGCCACTAGCACCTCATCGTCGTCGTCGCCGCAGTCCACTAGCTCCACTTCATCATCTTGGTCAGATGGAGATGCACTCAGCATTGGCCGGTTAGTAGCTTGGACGACAGTGCTTGCAACGGGGATGCAAAGGGAAGGTTGGGCTCTCTCTCTCTCTCTCTCTCTCTCTCTCTCTCTCTCTCTCTCTCTCTCTCTCTCTCTCTCTCTCTCTCTGTCTCTCCCCTAGGCGCTCGGTCTTCAGCTTCTCGATTTGGGTCTTCTCGGTGCTTGAGACTTCAAAATGGAGCAGCGGCAGCGGGATTAGCAACGGCTGGGACTCCCGTGGTGCGGTAGATCAGCTTTTAGGGGATTCGCATCTGGGGTTGCTTGGGCTGGGCAGTGGCTAGGTGGGTAGATCGGGGAGGGGCGGGCGGCGCCGTCGCCCGTCGCCTAGGGGCGGGACAATGGGTCGGGAGCCATCCAACTGTTCCATGCTTTTTTCTTCGTGTGTCCAATGTGGTCTTAAACATAATATCTTCTGTCGCAATTTGGAACCTCGGAAAATTGAGAAATGATCTTTGTTTTCAGAAAAGGAAGTGGATAAGCATGGCTATGCTGCTCTCCCAGATTGCACGGCGCAGAAATGGCTACTTCTGTGCCCAAAAGTGCCCAGAAAACATGAAGGACACTTTACTCCAAAAGATTAAGTTGATCAAGCAAGAAGCTGCTCAGGTGCTCTGGCTTCGCTGGCACTGAATGAAGATGAGGCTTGGAAGCGGCTGGTGACTAGCTCGGTGATGTTTACCCTCTAGATGACCCAATGCACTACAGATCTAGTCGGAGAGATATAATTTCGCTTTTGTGAGCTCTCAAATCATTTTTGTGATGTTTTGATACGATGTGTCAGTAGGAGTCCGGGTGTGTTTTGTTCTGGCCATATGTGGTAGTATGATAGGCTTCGTGAAATTTTTTGAGATGAGTTCCCATCTCCAGTGCTGTAAACGGACTCGTGTCTATTGGTTTTGATAATAGATGGGGGCTTGTCCCTAATATTCAAAAAAAAAAATATTCAACATGTAGTGATGTGTGGATTATTGCATCTTGCTCTGCCTTGCTTGTTTTTCTTAATGTATTTTATCTCGATCAAACTCGGTATGCAATCTTAGTTATTCCCTATGTTATAATCCATTATAACTTCATCGTTTCATCCAAAGACTTGGAAAACTGAAATCAAACCCCACTGTGACCAAATTGTTTAACAACAAAATACTTCAAGAATTCAATTCTATGACATTGTGCATTCATCAACAAAGTTTCTTTAAATGGTGTGGCACTATGAGAAACCTGCAAGCGAGAAAGTCTTTTTCTTACATGGTAGGAAAATATTTGCGGTGTGCGTTTACTAGAAGAAAAAATTGGGATGGACCCAGGTTATAAAGCAAAATAATTGGACCCGAAAACCTTGCACCTGTGATATGGAAACTAAAAAAACTCAACAAGCTTGCTGAATTTAAAAAGACCTCATGGAAGCTCAACATGGGGCCAGGATTGATAATGCCACGTATGATCTAGGCTTAGGGTCTGGCCAATCATAAATAACAAGTGGGGACACCACTATCTAAAGACTATATAGGCATACAAAAGAGCAATGACGAGCTAGCTTGCAATCACCCCAAGACAAATAGCGTTCTCAAGTCACCACCTGCCACAATAATCCCGAATACAGAAATCATCGGACAGAAGAAATTTCATGGGTTGCACGTTGTGCAACATGTGTGTCTTGGTGTGCTAGCTAATTAGGCTTGAGAGGTTTCAGGAGCTATAGGGAAAAAGCAGTGAAAAGAGTTACCTGGTCCACCGGTGCACCCGGTGGTGTGTGCGAAATTCAGCAAACAGAAAGTCAGAGTTTACCTGACAAGTACATACGAGAAGAACAGAGTATATGATAAAATCGTTCATTCAGATTAAACTTCCCGATATTCCTCCCGCTATTCTTCCTAGTTCCTGCATATCCACATGCCTACAATGAGGCTGGGGCCGTAATTTTGAAATATATAGGGATCGTCAATGATCTAATGTAAGTGTGTGTTATCCACATTAAAATTTGCTGGGGCCGTAATTTTTTTAAAATATAGGGATCGTCAATGATCTAATGTACAATTTAGACGAGCCATAATATGTTGCCTCAGCAACTACTAATGCCATTTGCATTCTTCCATAACAGTGTGCATATGATGTATCCGCTAGATTTTGAGGATGCAAAAGTAATAATGGTGTTGTATATTATATGGATTGGTATAGAATAACACATTAAAATTGTATTCTTGTTCAAGGTTGCGTATGATCAAGTATAAAATACCTTGAATGATTACTGACTTAATAGGTAGTGCTCCAACATGACTCCATCCAGCATCCTGTATAGAGCGATAAGACGGCGGAGTGCGTAGTATGGCAATCATGTCTTCTCAAGAGAGCATAGAGACAAATAAATACCATATTTTCCTCCACAACTGCAACTTTTGGTGATATGCAGTAGGTTCATCGGCATGCTTCTCGCATCTTGCCACACTCCGAATTTGATCCTTGATAAACTGCGAATCTAACTGCTTTCATGCTACTAGATAATTGATAACTAATTTAACTGTATATAGAACTAAATAAATGAACCCTAGGGCCTACCTGCCATGTACAAGAAGTCGATGTGTGCACCATATTTGCTATTGAGCAAGTGTGGAATTGTTTATTTTTATTAATTAATACATTTTTGTACATATATACTGACTTAGCACAAACACTACTACAAAGTGTCACTATAAGAACAAGAACGTCTCGTTTTTTGAGTAGGAGCGGTTTTTGTTTTGTGCCGCCTCAACAGTCCAAAATCTCACACAAGACTAGCCGCGCCTACTAAACCTTTGATATGTACACACTCATATTAAACACCCCTCTTGCTTTTTTTCTGGCTCCATATACCACAGCTCAGTAGTGTGTGTTTCATGCCATTATCAGGCGTTGAAGACAGCATTACCATCACAGATTACTTTTGAAATCAAAGGAACCACAAAAAAAACACAGTATTGACAGGCAAAGGATCTCAAGCCAGACATTTGGCATATTTGTTTTCATCATTTTAACCAGCTCCTTCCGATCCATACAAGAGAACCTTTAATACGTTGGAATCAGATAAAAATGGTCTAGGCACCATAGAAATAGTTAAGGATACCTCAGATTAATGACAATGCTGAGGAAACATTTGATAAAGGAACAAGTAAACAGAACAAAATTCATCAAGGAAACCAAATGAGACAAAGAAAACAAAGAAGATTAAAAACCGAGAATCCAGCCATAGCTAAATGTGAGGATAATTACTCTACGGATAACTATTCATCGCCAAGCAAGACTAAACATCACCATCTGCTAGCCATGTGAACCTAACGTAGCTCAAACCTTCTCTACCGTGCTGGCTCATGTACCTGGCCGTGTGAGCGAGCTCCTCACGTCCCTTATCTGCTCGGCGCAGGACATGAATATTTGTTTGCCTAAAATGAGACACATAAGTTTTCTCTGATGAAAATTTAACTCGTTGTTTGGTGATGACATTCAAGGTGGCTACGTCCGAATTCAGTTCCTTATCTTCATATACTATTCCATTAAACGAATGCTACATGTAATTTACTTTTTTTTTCTTTGGTTCTATTTCTACATAAGTACATTTTTCTGGGAAATTTTTTTAAGTGACCAGATTGTGAGGAAGATCTGGTCATTCTTTTCGTTAATTTGTCCTAACTGACTGTATTTATTATTTGACACGCTATCGCATATAATTTGTTCATCAATTTGTAATGGCAATCCACTCCAATCAGGTTACAAGTCGTGATAATGGTTTATTTGTTTCATTCCAAAACCAATGAGTTGAAAGGGATGAAATCCCCTACAATTGAAAATCACCATCAATACCCTTCAATCCTTTCCAGCCCGCTTGGTTTGGCAAGAAAATGAACAACGCCCTAAATGCGTTTCTTTCATTTGGGCCACAATCAGATCTCTTGCAAATGGTTATTAGAGAAGGGTATAACCCAAAAAAATTAAAGCCACCATCTCCATATCTCTGAAACTAACCTTTTGCTTCCCCATGACACGATCTCTATGATTACCCATCTCATTATCACAGATTTCACTGGGGAATGTGAATTGGCACTCAAATGATGGAGAGGATTGCCAAAGACTGCGATAAACTCACCCTTTTATGACTGAATCGCTATTGCAGCAATTTTAGTGTAACAAGTTCAATTCACATTAAATTGAAATGACATATAACCTTGTACTGAGAGGAGACTGCCTGTGGTCTGTGGCTATTTATTTATGATTTTGGGTCCGACCTGTCTTGTACTACGACAAGTGTAGCCTGGCATATAAAAGCGTAGGGTGCAATGACCCTGGTCCATCGAGCATGAATCTGAACAGGACATAACTCTTCCTCCACATGCTGATCGCCTCTCCAATCCCCTTCACATCCTGCTCTTAGATGTAATTCCAAATTTCTTGCTTGTGAGTCACCTACACTAGTTGTGACTGTGTATACAGTCTGTATAAAGTATAAACCCATTGGAGAACAAGCTTGCACACGCAGAGATCCAGGTATTAGGAATTAGAAGTACCAGGAAGTCTTGCACTACTAACTTGAGGCATCACACTACTTACCTGAGAATATTTTGCTGACCTTCGCCTCTGTCAAGGTCCAATCGCGTCGGTGCGGTTGGAGCGGCTAGCTTGGAGAGCCACGTTGGCTGGCTGGGCTGGGGCGGCTGCACTATGCCAGAAAAGGCTATCCGTGACACAGTGATTAGTGACACAGAAACAAAACACGTCACTAATGGAATATTTGTGACGCGGGTCAACGATACGCGTCACTGATTAGCTGGTGCTCATGCTCTAGGAACAAGATGCGTCACTAATAGCATTATATCAGTGACGCGGGTGAAAAACGCAGCGTCACAAATACTATATGTGACGGGTATTTACCAGGCTCGTCGCAGATATATTGCTGTATCGGTGACGGGTTGTACAAAGACGCGTCACATATAGGGGTTGTGACGTGTTATGAGGAAGCGCGTCACTGGTGTAGGAGCACGGACCGAAAAATTATGAAATCCATTAAACGTAGTCGGTCCGGGAGGGAGACCCCCGCAGCCCCGCACCCAGCGCCTTTTCACTCCAGTCCGCCCCGCTCCCGAACCCTACGATGAAGGGTCGTGGCGTCGGCGGCGTCGACCAGATCTACAGGCCGGCGTTTCGATCCAGCCACCGCCCCTCCCTCCCTCGCCTCCCCCCTCCCTCCCTCTCCCCCGTCGCCACTGCCGCCACCTCCCTTCTTCCTCACGTGCCACCGCGCCTCCACCTCCCCACAACCGCGACAAAGACCACGCTGTCCAGATCTGGTTAGGAGGCAGGCCTCATCCACAGAGCATGCTCGCGGAGGAGGCTCCTCCCCTTGCCGGAGTTGGACCAGCGCCGGATGGCAAAGGGAAGCAGCCAAAGGTGATTTCACTGCAACTTCACCTGCCCCCACTCACCAACCCTAACCAGACGAGCAAAGGCAGCCGGCGCGTCCATAAAGGTCAGGATCCTCCACATCGAGCAGGTGGATCGTCGAATCCAATCAGTCGAGCCTGTCTCCGCATCAAGGTCGTCCCCTTATATGTCGCGTACATGAAAAATCCAGGTGAGATTGTCCTCCCTATCACCCCCAATCCCATTCTACTACGGCAACGGTACTACCTAGTGCTGCTGCTACTGCTACACCGCTTGTTTATGTGTCCATGGGGACACTCGCACCTGCATCTAGAGTTCAAGCGCTAGAAAATCCTCTGCTTGTTGGTCTGTGCTACTGCAACATGCTTGCTGCTGTGTGTTGCCAACAATCTGCATGTAGTTTAGGTGTTTGATGAAATATGCAAGTGTTTTTTTTTGCAGTTGACTGCTATGTGCTAGCTTCTGTTGGATGGTGGTGTGATTAAATGTATTGTCATACAAGAATATATAATGCTCTTCCCACCTAGCCCTTGTCTGCTTTTTGTAGAGTTGTTTTTGTCAGAGTTAGGCAGTAGAGAGATGATGGAAGTGGAGAGAGATGATGACCATTGATATACTAGTATTTTCTAATCCGTTGATCAATATGTCAATGCCTACAATCTGAACTTAGCGCTCCTACGTGAATTTCACAGTAGGATTAAATATGCGGAATTTGCTGCATCTTCGTGCCTACCACTAACCATTTGCTTTACCTTGAATTTGGTAGTGATTGATTTTTGCCTTGAGTGACAGCTGCTTGCTTGTGCCATGAAAGAACAAATGCTTGTTTGATTTGTTAGTGTATTTTTGCAACACAGCAGCTAAAGGACAATTTCTGTGATCTGTCCAAACTTGTTTTATTTATTCATAGTTTTTTGGTGAGACACATGTGTATTTAACTACAAAAATGCAGCCCTGCAGGATTTAATTTGTCTGGATAATCTTGTCAGATTTACATCAATAGAAAAACAATGAATTTGCAGGATTTAATTAAACAGAGTGTTCCATCATTAGCTTGCATCATTTATTAACATAGTATCATGTGTTATCGTAGGTTTTCAAGAAGATTCTGGCAATAGTATGATTTGTAGTCAAGAACTCAACGTTACATGAATACTCTGATTTTGCAGTTTTGCTAGACAACGGAATGTTCTCTAGTCAATGTTTGTGAGCAGGATAAGTTAGAGGAAATTGGATCCAAAATCTACCAAATGTCTGTGACAAGCTGCAGGTACATATCTCTAAATGGCAGCTTGTGAATTCTATGGATCTCTGAATTTGCAGGATTTAATCCCTTTGTATTTCCATATGTCCTTAGAACAACAGTGTTTCTGTACATTTGGAGATTGTTCTTATTTTCTGTAAAAGACAACTGAATTTCATTTTTTTTTTTTTCCTTCTCTTCACTTTGTAGGACATCATCTCATTGAGGGGATTGGCTTGTCTACTGATTTGGAGAGCATAAGCCAATTGGCTCTAAGGTTAGTTTCAGTCAGACTGTCACACACTTAATGGCCTAGCCTTTCCCTTCTCCCACTCTGCGGCAGCGAATCCTTTGTTTTTTTCACTAATTGATCCGTTGTTTTTTTTCTTCACACAAGTGTGAAGTTGTAGTTTCAAGAATGCAAGTGGAGATGAATCTTATCAGTTAGCATCTTGCCATCTTGGTAGACTGTGCTTGGCAGTTAACACACAGGTACCAAATTCTGCACTCTTCTGCTGCTGAAGTGCTTGTTCCAATTGTCGGCTCAGCTCGTTGGGTTAGAGTATGAAACTAGACCTTTGGATATTTGGAGCAGAGGATTATGAAACTGAGAATTATTTGAAACTTATGTCCAGGTGCTAACTTACGATTATTTGGTGCGCAGGTGTTGAAAGAGCCCTTGGAGAAAGCACCTGGAAATTTTGTTATTCACATGCTCTAGAAACTGCCATTGGAATTTAGGACTATCTTGCAAATGCAGTGAAATTTAAGATAGGAACTGTAATCTGGAGACTACAAACCGAAAAAATTAACAAATTATTTAAAAAGTGATTTTTTGGCATAGTGGCCCCTACAGTAATTAACAGGATCGACCCATGCTATTCTATTAGATTTCATTTATTTTAGTGGATTTCATTTATTTCATGAGGCAACTGAATTGTAGATGGAAAATACCTTATGCAAAACACAGTACCCATAAATATGAATCTTTGAATTGGAAACAAACTCTGGTTGATATTTACTATAATTTTAGTTATTCTTTCTATTACATGAATCGAAATACTGTTATAAACTTGCTTAGTTATCATGTCCTGCAGTTTTATTAACTGTAACTTTTGCTATTTCATCCATGTTTCTCTAGAATAGTTAATTATGACTTCCTGAGATTTCAGTGCTTTCATAGTACAAATTTCTAAATTGATATTTGTTTCTAGAAGCTCCAATGGACACCTGGCTCTTAAAGTTTCTCTTGGTTATTGATCAACTAGGTTTCTTTTTAATCTCTTGGTTCGTGCTGGTGTTGCAGGACTAGGACTAGAAGACATCATCTCATTGAGGGGATTGGCTTGCCTGCTGGATTCAAGATCTGCAGAGGAACCAGCTAAGGATAGGAAATGTTGTTTTGACCTGTGCTATTTGCATGTTCTAATTGGCTGCTTTTTTCTAATCTTGCTATATATCTTCAGGCTACTCTCTTGGAGCAGAGAAGCAGCTTAGAGTCACTATGTTATTTATTTAAAATCCACTAGCTGCACTTGTGTAGATATCATTCAAATCAAGATACTTAGTTTATTTGGCATAAAATCAGTGTCTCTTTCATGATGCTAAAGTTATCCTCCTATGCAGAATTCAGCTTGGACAACCAACTACTGTTAAAGTTTCAGCCAACTTGATTAGGTTGCTAGCTTATCAGAACAAGGTATGTTCCATAGCATTCCGGCACAGACTTTAAAACGCTCTTTAATTTCCTCATGGATAAGCACATTGTGTCGGATTTTACTTTTGTGCTGGGTGCTGTGCTTTCTACTCTACAGTTAAGATATCAATTTTACTCTAGAGTAATTTAGGATATTCCTTTTGCATTTAGTGGATTTTCTACTGGTACATGCCAGCAATTCAAGCTTGGTTGCAGTTTGTACTTGCAACCAAGGATATATAAGATGACTTCATGTGCAGTAATCTTTGATCCTCAAATTAGCAGGTCAGCAACAGAGGGACAGTAGCTGATCATTGTTCAAGTGTTCAGTCTGCAACTTTAGCATTCTTTTGCAATGGTTCAGATAGCTTTATGATTAGCATTCTCAAGTAGATGTATCAGATGCTGATTTTTTTTTCTTTTCCTGTGTCTAGTAACTGATTTTTTCTTTTCCTGTGTCCAGTAACCTCTCCACTGCTGCAGGAGCATATGGACAGCAGGTACTCTTTTCTTTAGTGCAACAACAGGTTCAGCAATAGTATTCTAGAACTAGAATAGTCTATCTTCTACCGATGTTCTAAGAGCTCAACCATTCTGGAACTAGATGAGAGGAAAGGAAGCCAGAAGCTGTATGTATTGCCATTTATTCTATATAGCAACCTGTCACCTCTTCATAGTTATGGTGGATACTCCCATGTAATCTATAGTTTAACAGACTTGCAGTATGGAGTATGAACTGTGTACTACTGTGAAATGTAGCATATTACAAGTAAAATTTTAGCTTCAATGATGTGTATGTATATGGATGATCCTATATATATATATATATAGGATCACCATATTTTTTTTTTTCTGAAATAGCTATTGGTGGCCAGTATTGGCTACATGTGTCGCAGATAACACCCTTATCCGCGACACGTATTGGCTACATGTGTCGCAGATAACACCTTATCTGCGACGCGTATTAACTACATGCGTCACAGATAACACCTTATCAGTGACGCGTGTAGCCAATACGCGTCGCAGATAAGGTGTTATCTGCGACACATATAACCAATACGTCAGGCGTCACAGATATGCCCTTATCTCTGACGCTTAAAAGGGGTGACACTTGTAAAACGTGTCGCTGATAGCAGTTAACAAGTGTCACAGATAGCGATTTCTAGCATAGTGCTGGCTGGGCTGTGGCAACGGCAGTGCAAGCGGTGGCTAGGGCAGAGGGCATTCGAGATAGAGGAGAGAGGGTGGCGATGGCAGGTAGATAGTTAGTTCCAACTGATGTTCTAGATTTGATGAAGCAGCAATTTCCATAGGCTCCTGCTTGGCTGATTGTGATAAGTCACGATCCACTGGGGCGTATGTGTTACAGCAGCTATTCACAGGACAAGTACCAAAGACAGCAGCCGGCATGTCTAGTGTGGCCCATCCGACACACACACGAAGCCAAGGAAGGAACTGAGCTAAGACAGTGCATTCGCCCTACAAAGGGTCTGATCCCATGGTTGTAGCGACAGCTGTGCTATATACATATATCCCCTGGTTGATCTAGAACTAATCCTGTTTAGTTGTTTAGTTCAGCCTCTCTTATGTGCCTCTGCTTCCTTCCTCTTCCCCAATCTAATATCGTTTTTTTTGAGACGACCCCAATCTAATATCTAACATGATGCAACTTGTAGTGTGTAGAATATTGCATCCTGTTTTGTCTTGCTTATTGTATCTTGTCTCTATTAAACTCGGTATACATGCTTACTTATTCCCTGGGTTAAAATCTATTTTAACTTCATCGTTTCTTCTGAATACTGGAAAACTGAAATGAAACCCCACTGTGACCAAATTGTTGACATTGTGCATATATTGTATATATAGGGCCCTATCGTCATTCATCAACAAAGTCTCCGGTGGTGTCCCACTACTATAAGGAACCTGCAAGCGACAAAAAGTCTTTTTTTTTTTAAAAAAAATGGTAGCATTCATGGGCAACGTCATGGACACGTCTCCAAAAAAAAAAAAAAAAAATTCAGCAAAACTCATACGCTCTCTTATTTACCTATCCCATTTCTCTCACGTGTCACGATGAGGAGTCGGAAGTAAGTTGAGATACCAAATTAAATTCCGCATGCTAGATCTATATTGTGATTATACTGGGCTCTTCTACGCCAATGAAAAAAAAAAAAAAAAAAAAACAATCAGTGCTTGTGGTCAAAATTTCAATGTATTTGCACCCACAGAATAGAAATCTAAGCACCCACAAGGCAAGAACACCATCGCTCGACGCACCCCAAGCAAAGCACACACCGCCCTCGAATTTGGTCTAGCTCCGCCTCTGTCTCTGTGAACAAACTAGGCCTCTGTCTCTGTCGCACCACACATGGAGACTCTCTGACAGAACTGGGATCTAGATACAAGTGTTAGCTATGCCTAGGCATAGGAAGGACTAGGATATGATCGAGACATAAGTGTTTTTTTTTTTTTTTTTTTGCGAAACGAGACATAAGTGTTAGCTATGCATAGTTAGCTTCAACTTGTTTACAGGACGATTCTGTTCATCATGCGGCAGTAGCAGGAAGCTGAACGTGACTATACTAAAATTGCTGTTTAATTATCATCACTGCACGGAGTACTGTCAGATACTCGGATATCATAACAAGCAATCAACGGTTTTCAGTTGGACACGTTGCGCACATTCACCATGCATTCTGTACGTGCAACCTTAGAGCAGCACTGTCAGATATCCATCATCACAGTACCCGAAAACCGGACACGAACTCCAGGCTCACATTTCCAATTTGGATAACTAGATGGGCGAAAGCTGAGGATATATTGCCCTAACACATTTTGATCGACAACAATGTTGTATGATATAGGCACAACTGTTTATATATATATATATATATATATATATATATGATCGATATATATACGTATATATGTAGATTATTAATTATTATTTGGGTTTATATAAGGGTGTTCTTTTATGTTTAGCACCGGGCAACCATTGAAAAACCTCAAGTACCAATGAAGGGACCACATGGTTTTACTATTTGGTTTCTAAAGAAACCATCAAAATAATCAACTTAATTTTCTTCCAAAGGATGACAAATAAATCATTGCCCTAAATTTATTAGAAGAAAAAAAAGTGTGAGATGGACCCATTTAAAAGGAACACCTGGCTCAAAAACGTTACAACATAGACATAAAAACTACCCAGCAATCCAGCCACATTGAAAAAAACATTATTAATTAGCTGGAAGCCTCATGTGGTGAGGGTAATCATGACATTTATGCTGTTTTGGGCCTGCATATTACAAATGATAAGTGCGACACGGCTGTGAGTATATGCATATAAAGAGGAAATGAGTAACTCAGTAGCATCCACACCAAGACACAATGGCTTCTTATTCTCTAGTTCTTAGGTTGCCACTGTAATTCCCATTATGCAAAAGACTTAGATAGAAGTGGTATGGGATGCACACCATGCAACATGTACTAGATCGATGTCTTAAGCTAGGCATAGCAGTAGGCATAGCAGGTATCAGGAACTCCTGGAACACATTGTCCAAGTATGAGACTCATCTGAAAAAGAGGACATGTAAAAAGCGACCGAGTGTGTGGTTGTGCGAGGTGGTAGAGATAGTTGTGTTGTCGACCTAACTCTGGTTGAAATGGATTTAAAAGAAAAAAAAAAATGCTTGTGGAGAAATGAAAGACATACTCCCTAAAAACTAGCTGACCTCCTAAAATCCCATCTATTTGTGGTATGGAGGGAGTATATTTTAACACAAACGGTTGCTCTAGAACTAGTCGTGCTTAGTTGTCCAATTTACCCTGTCTTGCGTGCCTCATGTGCTTCCTTCTTCATCCCCCATCAAGTATCTAATGAAATGAAAGGCAGGGTGGGGCGGTAGAGATTCTGTCGTGAGGGAAGCATGTTGATAAGACGAGTGGGAGTTTTTCTTATTCTGGCTAGCAATTTTGCAGAGTCTTGCGCAGTAGCAGATTTTCAAGGGCTGAAGGAGGGATTCTCACTTCTGTGCTTCTGTTTCGTGTCATAGCCTGACCAACTGAGAATCTGTTAGAATCTTTTACAATTTTTCTGTGTGTATGTACTGACATGGAAAATGTAATCAATTATGTCACAAGGATATCAATTATGTAACCGGTGAAGTGGCTGGCGCGGTCATACCATGGACTGCCAAAGGATGCTAGATCAGCTGGTTAAGTCATTCCGGCGGCACCCCTTAGGTCCTGAGTTCGAACCCCGAGTGGGCCTTCTCACTTGGGTTACGGTTCGGTATACGTGGGGGGTGGGTTGGGGTTTTCTAGGCCAGGTTAGAAGGCCTCTCCTTCTTGCTTAAAAAGCTGTGGCAGCAGTCTTAACCGTCCCGGTCTAGTTTTTTTTGTCATACCATGGACTGACTACATGCATTCGTGTAGGATCGAATGGTTATCAATTATGTCATGAGGGTATCAAGTCATGGAAAATTAAGTGCGGTTGGTTTAGTTTCATGTAGGACGCAATCACATCCCAAGGAAATAGATACCAAACTGACACAAGCCGATACAAGGCTATAATTTCGATTTTGGTCATTTTTCCAACCGAGGTGGTTTGGAAAGTTCAAATTTTACTTTTTTGCTCTTATTTTTTGGATTTTTATTTCAAGCCGTTTCTACAAATTGATTTATAAAGGCATCTGGAAAATAGATCCAGCTCAGTTAGCATGGTAGGATAGAGCCGGCTGTAAACTGAGCCACCTCTACAGAAAGAAGCTTCCACTGCCTACAATTAGATTAATTCTGTAATAGTGCAAATGTGTAAACGGCATTCTCACCTGTGAAGGAATGAAATTTCCTACTTTTTGGATAACAATTTCTGTCGCAATATATTAGTTCCTGTTAGTTTGTCCTTCGGTATATAATCGTCGATTAAATGATGTGAGATTTATTCCGCCAAGAGTAGCTCAGTAGCCCTGCTAGGAGTCCTCCATGTGGCCGTCATATTCATCATGCGCCCACCCTGGCATGCAAAACAGGTGGGACCTTGCACCATTTCACAGAAACCAAACAAACATTCAGGCATATATAATGGGAAGCTGCAGCGATTGCTGCTCAAACATAAACCAAACAAACATTAATACTTTGAAGTTTCTTGCTTGTCCTGTTGTTCTATGAATCCTAAGTTTCTTGCCTCTCTTGTCTTGACACTTCTAGTTCTTCACAGATCACTACACAAGCCCTTTTAGAGAACAGACTTGGTGGTTGCATTGGTAAACACGACCGAAGGGCATATAGCTATGCATGGGAGGTACCAGGAGCTATTGGACATCATGGATTCTGCGTCGACCTAACTTAATGTCTCTCGTTTGCCAATGCCCTTCTATCCAACCGCTGCATACTTCTTACGCATCCTGTCACTCATGAACAAGCTGAGGGCCAACCGCTTGCCCTGGCTGCCGGTGCTGTTGTCATCTCCCATTCTCTAGGGCCATTGGCTGATCATACGAGTAACTTGGGTTCCTTCTCAGGTATTTAAGTTTAGTTCCACCAAATAGAGAAATGCTAATGTATTTGAAGATAACATTGACAAGAGCAGCAATTATGTTCGGACATTTTAATTGTGTGGTTCATCCTTTTGTAAGTATGCTGCATGTAGGCGACTGAATGCAGGGACACCTCGAGTCTGAATCACTCACATTTCTCAACTGATTGTAGTCCCTAGTTTTTGTATGTTCAAAGTGTAGCGTGTCAATCTGATCTCTAAAAAGCAGGATGTGAAAACAACAAATATAAAATTCAGTTACATAATTGCAATCACCAACAATATAAATTGCATCTACTGAGCACTGCAATTGTAGCTCCCAACATATGTAATTGTCTGTCTTGTGATTTCTTCTTTTTCTTCATTTCTACTTATTCCTCACCTGCTATAGTTTCTGTGGTGCAGGCTCTCTCTCTCTCTCTCTCTCAATCTCTCTCTCTATGTGGCCAAGGTCAAGAAGAACACACAATTTGTTGATGAACTAAGGTTATTTCACTGTCTGGATTACTATCTTGCTTTGTGCTGTAGTTGCTCCCATCTGCTATGTACATCTCGTATCATGTAGCGCTCCCCAACTTTGGGTTTCAAAAAAAGAACTAGAATCTGGAAATGAGCTCGTCTAGTTGAACTTGAATAGGCGTAGTTGAAGTTGACTCATTACTGTCAGTCATGATTTCGACATGAATAAAGTTTAGTTAACCTGAAGTTTTTGCAAGATACCATATTGTAATGCGGTCTTTTAGTTGAATATCTATCTTCAGTTAACTGAAAATGCGTTGGATATGCATGCTGAATGCTATCTAGTCTTTGATTGTGTCTTCATGCATAGCAAAGAACAAGGAAGGATTGCGTTTGGTTTGAGGAGGCAGCGGAGGAGTAAGAACCAGCGACAGGAGCCGGGAGGAGGATGATTATCTCTCTTGAGTTCTCCAGCCTTGCCCCAAAATAGCAGAGCATGATGACGTGAGATTGAAGAAGCATGGATGCCCTCACTTATCATAGAGAAGATCAAACATATCCTACAGATGTACAAATACTACAGATTCCTTTGGATCGATAGTTGCATTGTGGACCTTTGTGCAGTGATTCCTGAATCCGGAATTCATCTCCATCTGAGTTTCTTTGTGCAGTGGCAAGATTTGTTATTTTGTTAGTAAGGGTGTACATGTGTTTTCTAGGCCAACAGTTGAATTCTAGCCCAAAAAGTGCTAACTGAAAGGCCCAAACGAGCCAACTTCAGTTATCGGTTATTAGTTTGTCTACCCATTAAGCTTTGCGGGCCCAGTAAGACCTAATGTGCCTAACGGGTTTATTTTTGCGGGCCCATTATGACTGGTGGGTACAGAAAACAACTGCAACAAAATCTGACCCTTGGATCCTGATCCAATGGCTGATCTAGTCGCCTGAAATTCAACGTTTTTTAATATAGCAACTCCCAAAAAAAAATGCAAGAATTCAATCCTATGATGAACATATGACATTGTGCGTTGTAGGCCTTTTTGTCTTTCATCAACAAAGTCTCTTCAAATGGTGTGGCACTATAAGAAACCTGCAATCGAGAAATTAATGTCCCATTTTTGGACATGGTAGGAAAATATTTGTTGTAAGTTTACTAGAATAAAAATTGGGATGAACCCAGGTTTTAAGGGAAAATAATTGGACCTGAATACCTTGCACCTGTGAAATAGAAAATAAAAAAACTCAACAAGCTTGCTGAACTTAAAAAGACTTCATGGAAGCTGGACGTGGGGCTAGGATTGATATGCTACGTATGATGTATGCTTTGGGTCTGGCCAGTCATAAATAACAAGTGGGGACACCACAATCTAAAGAGTATATATGCATATAAAATGGAAATGACGAGATAGCTTGCAACCAACCAACAATACTAGTAGGCTTGCTGTTTTCTAGTTCTCGGGTCACCACTTGCCACAGAAATCACCGGACAGAAGAAATTGCATGGCTTGCAAGTCATGCAACATGTGTGTCTTGATGTGTTAGCTAATTAGGCTTGAGAGGTTTCAGGAGTTCTAGGGAAAAGGCAGTGAAAATAGGTACCTGACCCACCGGTTCTCCCCGTGGTGTGTGCGAAATTCAGCAAACAAAATTCCAGAGCCTAACTAGTATATACAAGAAGAATATAGTATATGATCAAATCGGTCATTCAGATTAAACTTCCCGATTTCCTCCTGCTATTCTTCCTCGTTCCCACATGATTACAATTAGGCTGGGCATAGGAGACATCAGGCATGCAAGTGTGTGTGATCCACATTAAAATTTCTGTGTTGGGCCCCAAATTTTAAAAGTATATGGGGATCATCAATAATCTAATGTTCAGTTTAGATGAGCTACAATGTGTTGCTTCAGCAATTGTTAATGCCATTTGCATTCTTCCATAACTGTGTGCATATGATATATCCGCTATAATTTGAAGATGCAAAAATAGTAAAGGTGGTGTATATTATATGAGTTGGTAGAATAACACATTAAAATTGTATTCTTGTTTGCGGTTCCTTATGATCAAGTATGAATACTTTGAATGATTACTGACTAATAGATAGTACTCTCCAGCATGACTTCCATCTGGCATCCTGTAGCCCTATGAGGGCACGGTACTCTCACAAAAGGATAATAATATACAGTGTAGTGCAGATCGAGTGTTTGGTATGCCAATCATGTCTTCTCAACAGAGCTTAAAGACAAATAAGTACCATATTTTCCTCCACAACAATGGTTTGAAACCAAGTTTTTGCAATATGCAGTTGGCTCATGCTTCTCGCTTCTTACAACACTCTGAATTTGAGTACTGATAATTTGGGAATCTTGCTAACTGCTTTCATGCTACTACAAAATCGATGTGCCACCATTTGCGATGGAGCAGGTGCGGAATAATTTATTTTTATTAATTAATACATTTTTAAACATATCGGAGAAATTTTCCTTGAATGAACAAATACATTTTTCTACATATATCTTGACTTAGCAAAGATCCTCATATTTTTTCTATATTATCTTAGGATTTAATGATGGTATTCTTTTTTTGTCATGGACGATGTGCCCTGTGGCTACAAGCTGAGGCAGCTGTGACAACTTTTGTAAACATGCAAATCTGTAGGCTTAGTCTTTCCGATGTGCTCGTTGTGTGCCTTCAATTCATTGGCGTGAGTGTACGCATCTATTTAGGGACATCTGCACCTATATTGGGTAATTCGTAAACAAAAACTTTTGACACTTGAATGAAATCTTAAATTGATTCTGTACTCAAAAAAATTATTTTGACTGCACATGGCTAGAACATCTCTTAGCATACTGTCACCCTATACCACGGCCACTACCACTGCTTGGCTGTCTTTATATTCACGATGCCCTAGAGCAGCCTCTCATATTCGCACTTATTATTTTTCAATGTAGACAAGTGCCATTTGGGAAAAGCTGCACCCATATAAAGGGAAACTTACATTGACCACCTAGTAGACGGAATCAATAGGCATTATCTCTCCCTCTTCGAGATCCTCTCTCAATCCCCTCCTGCGGTAGCTGTTCTAGGCACCCAAGTCACTTCAGTATACGCGTAAACAATCTCTAGCCTTCCTCAGTTGCTGCATAAATTTCCACATCATACACAATTGATTTCCTCAGTTGCTGCATAACATGGCATGGGAAGTATCAGGAGCTCTTGGATAACAAAGTGGTCCATGGGAAGAAATTGTTCATAGTGTCTAGCATTAGCTGCTAGCCAGTTTGCAGTTCAGTTTATTTAACTTGCATCAAGGCGGTTCGTTTGGCTGGTAAACTTACGAGTTCATACTGGCATCACATGTGTAGCATGTTCCCTGTAGCCCACCACTTCTGATGGGTCCCCGTGATCCCCATCTTCTAAATTTTGCAAATTTCATAAAGGCTGTCGCTTCAGGAGCATTGTCATCGTGTTCTCGAGTTCACAGTTCGCTGATGTATGCAAGCTAGCATAAAACAAGAAAGCAGAGAGTTGAAAGGCCGAGGATCAAGCTAGACGTTTTGCATGTCGGTTTTCATCATTTGAACCAACTGCTTCCATAAAATGCAAGGGGCCCTTCAATATGCCAGGCTGTGATGAAAATGGTCCTGGAACCATAGAGCTAGTACTTTTAACTATTTACTTTTGTATTGGCAATAGCAATTAAAGAAACCTCAAATTAACAACAATACTCGAATTGTTTCCTAGCTGAAACAGAAATACACGCTGTAATGATAAGGGAAGATTTGACAAATTTGAGTATTTTATGTAAAACAGGTGGCACGCGCCCTACTTTGATTCATTAAAAGAAAGAAGTATGCAGAACAAGTTCCTCAGGAAAAAAAATACACCATGAAAATAAAGGAGATTAAAACAGAGAATCTTGACATAGCACAATGTGTGCAAAATATTTCTTCTTTTTCATGAAGAAAGAACCTTCTAGCTCGATCCAAGGATGGACATCACCTCTAAAAGTGTTATTATTTCATCCAAACACTGTAACTGATCAGAATAATGGTCTTCATGAAAAATGGTCCTTACAACTGTCTCTTGAGGTCTGCAAAAACATCAAAGGCTGACTGATCGAGAGAGCCAGAGGGGTGTGGATTAACAGTGCTCCAACAATCAGCAGCGAATGGACAAAGCAGAAACAATGGAGTAAAAAACTTCAACGCCTCGAACTATCAGGGAGCAAGCCGAAGCGGCCTAAACAGAGCTCGCCTGGATCAATCAGCAGATTGCGGCGACAAGAGATTTACAAGGCCTGTAGGGAGAGCCACACCCTCCGGCCTACCTCAAACACAGCCGCCATCCACTCACCATCGTCCAACCCCACCTCCACCATCACAAAATCCGACCCCGTAGCAAAACCCAACCACCGCACCGCGTATAGACCAACTCTACCCAACCTTCCCAGCCACGGAGGACAGTCCTATTCAAGCCAGAAACCGTCCACCCCAGGCCACCACTATGACCCAAAGTCACCATTGTCCTATGCTCTCCAACTCTCAGAGTGGCCTCCGGCCTACAGCCACCAACACCTCCCCAGGTACTCCGGAAACTCAGATCCCAGACAGTTTATCAGGACCTATGAAGCAGCAGTAGCTGTAGCCAGACGCGACCAGGCCACAATGGCCAAGTCATTTGTCATCATTGCGAGGGGAATCGCGCAATCATGGTACTGCACCCTCCCTCCGAACTCCATGCGCTCTTAGGTAGAGCTCCAAGCCGCACTCTAGACAAATTTCAAATGGGTGGATTACGAAATCATGAACAGCACCGAACTCTTGAACATGGTCCAGTGACCAAACGAGACCCTACAAGATTGGTGGCTGCATCGAATGGACAAAGCAGAAACAGATGGTCCGTAGTTTTTTTCTTACATGACAGAAGCAGAGAACAGAGGGGTCAGACTACTGTAGATGATGTTCTTTACCTGTATTGATTCCTTGTACTTAGAATGGAAGCCACAAAAGGCTCGTGCTTGGCCTTACAAGAGCACCTACAAAGCCAAGAGTATCCACATGTCCAACAAAAGACCGATAAGATTTCTGTGATGAAAATTGAACCAATAATGCATTCTTTTCTCAATCAAATAGGGTTCCCTATTCCTTAGGAATGGGTTCATACCCATTTTATCTTGATTGCTGCATCCTAACAAATGGACTACTAAAATGAAACCCCACTGTGCCTAAATTGTTTTACAACACAATACAGCTACAGTTCAATTCTATAACCTGCATATGAAATCGTGATATGATATTGTGCATTGTAGGCCTTGCGGGGGTGGAGCCAGGGGATTAGGTCTCGGGGGGTGCTATTTAATGGAGATGTTAAGAAAATCAAGCAATTCAATGGTGATTTAATGACTAAGCACATCAATTAGCATGGGAAATCAGCCTCCCGGGGGGGCGGCGGGCAGCCCCCCTCCCATGGATCCGCCCTGAGGCCTTGTATTGCTCATCAACAAAAGTCTCTTCAAATGGTGTACGTGGCACTATAAGAAACATGCAAGCGAAAATGTCTTTTTTTAAATGGTACCATAATAGTTTTACAGAAATTTATTAGAAGAAGAAAATGAGATGGACCTAGGCTTTAAGTGAAAATTGGACCTAAAAACCTTGCAACTATGAGATAGAAAACCAAAAGAACACAACAAGCTTGCTGAACTTAAAGACTTCGTGGAAGCGAGAACATGGAAGCGCCCGAGTTGATTTATAATGCCAGATTTGACGTAAGCCTTGGGTATTGAACAACAATTGGGGACACCTAGCATTTAAAAGAGTATATGCATATAAAAGGGCAATGAGGCCCGACTAGCTAACATCCAACCCGAGCCAAACTAGTTCTCAGCTTGCCACAATAATTACATGTACTCAAACCCTCGAGTAGAAGAAATGGCATGGTTGCATGTCATGCAACATGTTTATGTGCATAGATTGAAGTGTTAGCCGATTGGGCTTGAGAGGTATCAGGAGCTCTTAAAAACAACAGTCAAAATTTAGGCCTGCGAATCCGGCGAGAGTGGAGCCAGCTATGTCAAACTTCGTGAATTTGAGCAAATAGTCTCTTGACCACTATACAAGCGTATAACGGCACTCTTCAAATAGTCACCTCTGTCGAAAATCAGTTGGTTGTTCCTTTCTTCATGGAAGTTATCATATCCATGTGTTGGGCTATTTGGTCGAGTAAGAAATGATGCTAGTTACAGGAATATTCAGTCGTCCCTCCCAAATGCTAAGAGGCCTTTGCAAGATAAAGTTTGCTCAAGCTATTTTTGGAGCAAAGAAGACTTATTTACCTCATATTACTCAAAGGATAGAAGCTATGTTGTAAGAACTTTGTTTATTTCAATAAAAGTACAGGGGCTTGCACCCTCCTGTTTCCTAATTTTTTTATGGAAGTTGGATGTGCGGGGGACCGATAATGTCAAAAATGATGCCTTGGGGACCGGGCTGTCATGTATAACAAGTGTCGCCACTTGCCATTTTTATCCCCAGTAGAGATACTTTTCCATCGTTGATAAGTACACACTCATATTAAACACCCCTCTTCCTTTATTTCTGGCTCCCCATATACCACAACTCTGTGGTGTGTGTTTACATGCCATTATCTTTTTTTTGAAGGATTCAGTGGAGGAGAACCCCACACACACACACACACCTAATCTTTTTCATTGAATAAATGTAAAAAGTTTACAATGAATGAGGTGTGCTACAAATCTTTAGAGCTTTCAAAGCTCAAACTAAAAAAAGAGCAATCTAGGGGATATTCTCCAACCACAACTTTAAGGGGCCAGCAAGGCTCGGCTTGGCTTTGATACAAATCAAATCCATTTGATCTCTGAAGTATCGACTCCAATTTGCATATGTGCATTGCTTATTTTCGAAAATGAGATCATTCCTCATATTATAAATGGACCAACAAGCAGTAACCATGATTTCCAAGAAGAAAGGAGCCCGAAATCAATTTTGGCTTGAATCAACATGTCCAGTGGTGGAAGAGAGCAATCCCAATTCATCCCCAGTACAATCCATCAGGCTTCACTAAAAGGACACTCAAAGAATAAGTGCCAAATGGTTTCCTCATTGTTAGAGTTGCATATAGCACAAGAATAATTGGACAGATACATATTTTTCCTTTTCAGCATACTTCTAGTGTTCAATCAATCCTTCAATAAGAGATAGAAGAAAATTTGTGCTTTCCCAAATTAGATCCCTTCCACATCCATTCAAACGAGAGGGAAGCTGCATGTTCTCCCAACAGAATTTTTATAAGCCCTTTTTTTATGAGTATATTGAGGAATTCCAAACATACCTCCAATGATCATGACCCTCTCAATCCCAGTTCAAGGAATCCAACAGAGCCAAAAGAAGATCCAATTCACTATGTGCTTGAGTTGAAAGGGGCAAGAAGAAGTTACTGTCCAAACCATGATTCATGAAGAATTTAATTGAGCATTTTTTTTCTTGACAAAAGAATAAAGATTTGGAAATTTTTCCTTCATACAAGGATCAAACCAATTATCTGACTAGAATAGGATTGAAGTACTTGAAGCTGGATTGCATATGGAGATTTTCCTATACTCAGGGGGTTTACATGCCATTATCAGGCGTTCAAGACAGAGAAACCATCATAGATCACTTTCACAATAAAAGGTACCACAAAACAAGAGAACAGGGTGTTGAAAGGCAGAGGATCTCCAGCCAAACATTTTGAATATTTGCTTTCATCATTTTAACGGCTCTTTCTCGATCCATACAAGAGAACCTTTAATATGTTGGAATGTGATAAAAAATGGTCTTGGAACCATAGAAATACTAAGAAAAAATTCTTTTCCTCTTCTAGCTAACAAATTTTAAAATCAGAAATAAAACCTTCATCATTGCACAATAATTTTTTATTTGTTTATCTGGATGGCAATAGAAATTGAAGAAACCTCAAATTAATGGCAATACTTGACCTGTTCCCTAGCCGAAAGAACAATAGACGCTTTTAATGATGAGGAAACATTTGATAAGTTTAGCAATTTTTATGTAAACCAGTGGGGCGCATTCCTACTGGATTTATTAAATGGAACAAGTAAACAGAACAAAGTTCATCAAGGAAACAAAAGAGAAAAGAAAAAAGAAGATTAAAAACCAAGAATCTTGCTACAGCTAAATGAGAGGAAAATTACTCAATGCATAACTACTCATCACCAAGCAAGACTAAAGAAATCTAAGCGTAAGTAACTAAGCATGCAGCAGGGGCTCTAGTTCCCAAACAATTGATCTCAAAGAACCTTCTAGCACAATGTAGGATTGGATGTATACCTCTAAAAATGTAGTGAGTAAATTACAATCTGGGTTCTTAAACCTTTCCTCACCTCTCACATAGGTTCATGAACTATTTTTTTTTTGTTGCATTATTTCTAGGCCCATAAAATTTGTTTACGTCCTAGCCGCTATCCAAAGCAGTTCACAGAGGCCACCTAGCACTCGCCTTCTGCTGTTCGTGTGAACCTAGCGTGGCGCTCAAACCTTCTCTACCGGGCCGGCTCATGTACCTGGCCATGCGAGCGACCTCCTCACGTCCTTTACCTGCTCGGCGCAGGACAGGAATATCCGTGAGGAATATCTGTGAGGAAAAATTTAGCTTGTTGCTTTGTGATGACATTCAAGGTGGCTACGTCAAAATTTAGTTCCTTTTACTTCCTTTGCTATTCCATTAAACTAATGCCTCATGTAATTTTGTTTTTTTCTCTGATTGTATTTCTACAGAAGCAAATTTCTGGGCACTTTTTTTAAGTGTCCAGATTGTGAGGAAGATCTGGTCCAAACTAAATAGTATATTTGTTATTTGAATTGCAACAGAAGACATTATCGCATTCAATTTGTTCATTAGTTTTCAATTGAAACAGGTATCAAGTCCCGGTAATGATTTATTGGTTTTCATCCCAAAACCAAGGAGTTGGAGGGGTTTGAAAGGGATTAAATCCCCTACAAGCAGAAATCACCATGGCAAGAAAATAAACAAGGCCGGACTGTGCTTCTTGCATTTGGGCCGCAGTCAGATCTCATGCATATCGTTATTGCCGAAGGGTGTTACCCAAAAATTAAAGCCACCATCTCAACATCTCCGGAACTAACCTTTTGCTTCCACACGACACAATCTCTCCTCTTGTCCATCCCATTATCACAGATGTTCACTGGGGGCATGCGAAATGGGTACTAAATGATGGAGTGGGAAGCCAAAGACTACGACGTACAAACTCATCCCTTTATGCCCGAAACTCAATGGCAGCAATTGCCTAGGCTTATCTGATGGGAAGCCTACACGTGGCCACCATTATTAGTCGCCTGTGACGACTAGCTTGGCCAGCCTGCCATGAATAAATGTGAGTCCTTCCACCATTTGATTAGTAGGTTGATCGAGCTATATAAAAGGGGAAGCAGCAGCGACATGCTACATCAAACAGAAACCAAACTACTTCAGGTTCGTCACCTGTCTCGATCTTCACTGTCTTGCTCGTCTTGCTGTTCTATGTAGCATACCCAAAGTTTCTTGCTTCTCTTTGTCTAGTCACTCGCTGACTAGATCTCCACCACACAAACCTTGGGACAGCATAACATTGATTGCATTGGTAAACATGATCAATGACATAGCTAGGCACGGGAGAGGTACCAGGAGCTATTGGGTAACTGGGGTTGTAGCAGAGCCTAAGTTATTGTCTCTTGTTTACCTATAACCCTCTATTCAGCCAGCCAATACCTGATCTGTAACATCGGTAACCTCTGATGCATCATGTGGATGGTAAATCTTGAGGGTCAAGAGGATGTCGTGGCTGGCAGTGCTGTTCTCATGCCACTAGAACTGCGTGCAGTCCGGCACAGACGCCAGTAGCTAGAATTGTTGTGAAGGATAGATGAAGCAGTACGCTCACCCCTGGACATGCACGGGATGATAATGGTGGACATATATATGATTGATGAAATGCTGCATAGATTGATCAAACTTGCACATGAAAATGTTTCTATGGTTAAGGTTCCTTATAATCAGTGAATGTCAACAGTAGTTTTATGATGAAAAATGCCATCAGTGGTATCTGGACAGATACATGGTCAGCATTATGCGTCCATGCCTGGATCATATCCAATAGTTAATTAGAGTAGTAGACAATGGTTTTCCTTGTAAAGAACACTAATATCGCTTGCCCACCTTGTCTCAAAAGTCTATCATAATACAGTATTGTTGCATACTGACTCGTAGAGAGACAGTATTCGTGCTTTCCCAAAAATATAGCGAAAAGTATCATATATTAATATGGGTGCCTACTATCCGGGCGTGATAAGTCATCAGTGGCTTTCTACTACAATGGATTAAAATCCATCCATTTCGATAGATCACACTACATCGCATCATCCCAGTCTTGGAAGAAACCAATTATAACTAGGGCAGTTCCATCTGAAGGAATGCTCGTCTATAACACACTAATTCCATGTAAATTTATTTCAGTACAGTGGTAGTTTTTCGTCTGGGACTCAAAGTGGTCTCGTTCATGACTGTGGTGCCAGCTCCTTGTTCGAGGCATGTGCAGAGGCTCTCTAGTTGCAGGGTCGAGTTGCACATACAACGCTTGATTGCACCACATCGGCAGCAGTAGCGTCACAACGATGGTGGCGGAACCGGATCAGGGGCCCACCGGTGGGCTCATTGGTTTTTGTCTGTTTTTTAATAAGTTAACAGGGCAGGCATTATAAGGCCCTCTGCGGTATATGCTTTGAGCAGAGCTTGCAGAGGAAAGAGAAACTTTGGGAATCACTCCTACCCACTGATGCCAACACTACTGCACAAACGAGGTCTATCCTCGGTTCGTGGAGCGGGTCTAGCCTTGGTTGGGCACTCGGGATCACGCTAGAAATACAGGGAGCGGTGCAACTTCATTCAAGAGTGCCCAAACAATAAAATAGAATTTCGATGATACCTCTCTATGTAGAGTACTAGCTGGGATTAGGTATGAGTTCTTTGCATTTCTTTTACCTCTTATATGGGTCCCATCGGTGATGCCAAGTACTCTACACACGCTGATTCTGACAGTGGGCCTTGGTTTTTTCCTGGCACTACTACCACGCTGTGGAAGGCCTAAGGAGCCTGCCTCTTGCAGGGACCGCCTTTCTCGTTGTTTCTTTATTGTTTTATACCCATGTGTTTCGGCCGAGGTAGATGGATTGCCCGACTGCAAAAACCAATTCCAATTGCCTGCATTCATTTGTCTCTAGTGCATGGAGTTACGTTGGTGATTTGGTTTAGCGCTCAAGAATAACCATTTTCTATGAGGTTTATGCCCGTTGGAATCTACACTTTCCTTCGCGGTTTTGTTTTGGCCCTCAAAGAAATCTATAGCACTCAGTAATTCAAGATTGTGTGGTAGTGCGTGAAAATAGATCTTGATAAATGAATTCAATTGGTAGTATATATAGATGCTAATACATGCTTTTTAAAGTATACTTGTGTCAAAATCAAACAAGTTCAATTCGGCATTAAATTGAAATGAGATATAAGCTGGTACTGACAGGAGATTACAACCTGTGGCCTGTGGCTAAATTTATATGATTTTGGGTCCAGCCTTGTAGTATGAAAGTGTAGCCTGGCATATAAAACCGTATGGTACAATGACCCTGGTGCATCAAACATGAATAATGTGAACGGGACATATTCCTCCACAAGTTGATAGCCTCTCTCCAATCCTCTTCATCTCCTGCTGTTAGATGTATATTCCCAAATTTCTTGCTTGTCTCTGTGTATACAGTCTGTATAAACCCATTGGAGAACATGCATGCTTGCATAGGTGCAGATCCAGGTTTTAGGAATGAGAAGTACCAGGAAGTCTTGGACAACTAAACTGTAGAGGGCATTCGAGATAGAGGAGAGGTGGTGGGGCGGCAGGGAGAGAGTGAGTTCCAACTGATGTTCTAGATTTAATGAAGCGACAATTTCACTGGACGCCTGCTTGGCTGCTTGGGACAAGTACCAACGACAGAAGCCGGCATGCATGTCTAGTGTGCCCCTTCCGACACACGAAGCCAAAGGCAGGAACTGAGCTAATCAATACAGAGTGCATTCGCCCTACAAAGGGTCTGATCCCAAGGTAGCTGAAACGGATGTAAAAGAAAGAAGGCATCAAGATACACGGTTAAACTCGATATACATGCTTACTTATTCCCTCGTTAAAATCTATTTTAACTTCACTAAACCCTGCTGTGACCAAATTGTTTAACAACAGAATACTACAAGAATTCAATTATATGATGAGCATATGACATCGTGATATGACATTGTGGATTATATTGTAGGCCTATCGTCATTCATCAACAGAGTCTGGTGTCGCAACTCGCAACTAGAAGGAACCTGCAAGCGACAAAAAGTCCTTTTTTAAAATGGTAGCAAAATATTTACTATAATTTTAGTAGAAGAAAAAATTGGGATGGACCCAGGTTTTAAGGGAAAATAATTGCACCTGTGAGTTAGAAACTAAAAAAACTCAACAAGCTTGTTGAACTTAAAAGAGTAGACCTCAAGGAAGCTGGACTTGGGGCCAGGGTATGATGTGTATGCTCTGGGTCTGGCCTATCATAAATACCAAGTGGGGACACCATCATCTAAAGCGTATAGGCATATAAAAGGGCAATGAGGAGCTTGCAACCAACCCAAGGCAAACAGGCTTGCTGTTTTTCTAGTTCTTGTTTCACCACTTGCCACAATAATCCGCACTACAGAAAATTCGGACAGAGAAATTGCATGGGTTGCATGGCATGCAACATGTGTATCGGTGTAGATTGATGTGTTAGCTCATCTAGGCTTGAGAGGTTTCAGGAACTGTAGGGCAAAAAGCAATGAAAATAGGTACCTGGCCTACATTTGCAGCGGTGGTGTTCATGGTCCGGTTTAACTGGTTTCTGGATAAAATCCAGCCCAACCCGTATAAGACATTGCATCGGCGGTTTGGGACCCACGGGTTTGTGGTTTCCAAGGTTAATCACGGCGGGGACTCACCACAAGACGCAGCACCTGTTCGTCGGGGTCGCCAGCCCGTTGGAGGCGTGGGCGCGTCGCCAATAGAGCGAGCTGATCTTCTTGCTGCCCCTGTTGCCATACCAGTAGCTGCGTGCCACTCTGCTGCTCCAAATCGTCAATTCGAAAGCTATTCATTCGATTTGCTTTGGAGCGAATGGTCACTGAAATTGAATAAGGGAGAGATTGGGGAAGGTGATAAAATTCATGAGGATGCTTCATTGCTTCTAGTACGTAGAAGGATTTTGATTGGGGATGGTATTAGTTGCATTCCCGTTTGGATTCATCGATCCTTGTCCTGCCTTCAATCTTCAGCATGCATTTCTTGCCTTGTGGCATGCCTCCCTCAGACAAGGGCAGGTTTCAGCTTGAGTAGCGTGCGCCTGCCTGCCTGCTTGAGATTTTGGATGGGGCTTCAAAAGGAGGATGAAACTGACAGACGTGCGTGAAGCCGTGAACAACAGTTGGAGGGTGAATATAGCTGACGGGTTAGGCCTTGTTCGGTTATGTGGCCTGGATTCATTCCGTCTCCTCCCTAAAATAGCCGACGAAACCGGGTCTGTTATGTATACACAGTTGCGTCCTTGCTATAATCTTGTGGCACTGGACCAAGAATAATTCCGGTACCCTGGAGTCATGGAATGGATTCCCACACATGAGATCGCGACCGCTGCAGCACTTGGTCTTCACGATGGCATCGGCATGCTGAGATTTTGCATGCATGCGGATCGGAGAGATGGCTCTGTCTACACCCTACCCTAGCTCAAGTCTAGATTGGTTGCACACCGGAATGAATCCAGGCCATATAACCGAATGAGGCCTTAAGCGGTTTGGAATCATATGCCAATGTGGATCATCCTTGTCAGCTGAGTGTGAAGGCCGGCCCTCGCGCTATGCCCCCTTTCCTGCTGCTCATCTCCACTAGCAATCGACAAGCCAATCCTACTGTATATAGCCCATGGTGGTCACCAGACCAGGCCAAGAGGTCGCCTTCGCATCGCTGAAGTGGGATCCTTCTAACAAATTGAGCATCCATGGCCAGTAAATTTGCATTCAGCGCAGCTTCATCCCATCGCTTCCCTTCTTGGCAATGAGATCGCTGACCTGAGTGGCCAATGCACCCGGTTTAGAACAAATAGGTCGACCACCTATTGCTCCTGGGATCCATCGATCGCACCAAATATTTGTTGTGTCCCCGTCGCCAATTCTTCTGATTATGCCAGAATGGCGAGCCTGCCTGCCCACCAGAATATATAGCTTGCACTGTGCCTCTGACTTTATTAGCACCTCCTTGGCAGCTCCACTGTGGGATTTCTCACTCCATCCTCCTACTACACAGTTATTTGTCACTCCATCCTTCTACCAAACTGTTATTAGTGTCTCCACATGAATAATTTCAATTGTTTTAATATAAATTTTACGTTTTGCATGTCTATTTTTGCCATTTGAACCAGCTGCTGCCATCAGTGGCGGAGCTACTCAATTTTTGACGCCTGGGGCCACTACAAAAGCATACCTGTACGAATATACTTCACGCACTGGATCAAAATACCTTTCACACTAGGTTTAATACCGATATAGATAACAAAAACTACCTTATAGATAGTATTTGATTTTATACTTAAATCTACAAAATAATGGATGGAAACATAAAGTTTGAGATGATGGAATAACTTTTCATCAGAAATTTAGGTCCTTAAAAATGATACAAATTGTCTTCATCTTTTCTAATATCTCCATCTCTTAATTTCAATAAAAATTGTCATATACTAAATTAATGATTCAATCGCCTGTGCTTGGCAAGAAACAGAGGCAACACGACTGGTACCAAGAACTTAGATTTGAGATATGAACAGTCGCTGTACCAAAACTTAGATTTGAGATTTTAGAATAATGGGAATGGAACCAAATACTCCAATCAAGACAGGCGTGTGTGAATCGGAAAGCAACACTAGCCTCCTGCTTGGCAGGCTTGGCAGGCTGCCTGTAGTGTGCGTGCGGCTTGTAGGGCCATAGGCTGTTGCCCACCCACCCACGCGACCGATCGAGATGTTGGCCTGCTCCCGCTTGCCGTGGCTTTTCAGCTCTCTTTTCTCCGTAATGGGTCGGGAAACTACAATATTGTGAAGCACGCCTAGGGCCAGATCCTATAAGGGCTTCTTTGGGCCACGCCTAGGGCCATGGCCCTAGTGGCCTTAGGGCCCAAATCCGCCCCTGGCTGCCATGCAATACATGGGACCCTTTAATGTGCCAGACTCTGATAAAAAGGTATAGGAGAACCATAGATCTAGTATGAACAAATTTGTCTTCCTATAAAACGTTCATTGTTGTGAAGCACTTTTAACTATTTATCTCTGTATTGGCAATAGGAATTAAAAAACCTAAAATTGACAACCATACTCGAACACATCATTTCAATAGCGATAAAAGACACTATTGTGGGATTTAAGTTGTTCAATCAATTTTTAATGGCAATCTGTTCAAACAGTTAACAAGTCCCTGTAAATGTCTTTGTTTCATCTAGGGCTTTAGGTCACAATCAAATCTCATGGAAATGGTTATTACCTACCCAATGGGTGATACCCAAAAAAGCCACTTTCTCAACATCTCCTAAACTAACCTACTGCTTCCCCATGACACAATCTCTTTTTGTCCTTCCCATGATCATAGATTTTCACAGATGGTATGTGAATTTGCGACCAAATTAATTGTAATATGTACTTTTTTGCTCTTGTTGTAATATGTACTCTTTATCTCTTTCAAAAAATATCTGTAGGGGCTTCGGCCACTTCAGATTCCTCAAAAAAATTTGCAACCAAATGATGGAAAGCCACTGATTGTGACAACCTCATCCTTTTATTCACAAAGCTCTATGGCAGCAATTTGCCAAGGCGGCTCACCTGTTGGGGCAGCTTACACCTGGCCACCATTATTTGTCATGTATATGTGGTGCCTTAGGTCCAGCCTGCCATGAATAAATAGTGGGTCCTTTCACCATTTGATAAGTCCATCGAGGCATATAAATTGGGAAGCAGCAGAGACATCGTATCAAATAGAAACCAAACAAAAACTCAGTTCGTCACCTCTCTCTCCAGCGGCTCGCTGAGTTTCTCGCTTCTCTGTCTAGATACTCTCCACCTAAATTCTCCAACGCACAAACCGAGGGACAAAATAACATTGATTGCATCGGTAAACCTGATCAATGACATAGCTAGGCATGGGAGGTACCAGGAATTATTGGACAACTTGATTTCTAGCAGAGCCTAACTTACTCTCGGTTGTTTGCCTATCCTCCTCTGTTCACCCAGCTATTACGTCATCTACCTCTGTATATCCTCTCATGCATACTGCTGGCAAATCTGAGGGTCGATGATACTGCATGGCCGCTGGTGCTGTTGTAATATCTCACACCCTTGCCGTCAGCTGAGAATGCCACCAGAAGGTCATGAAGGCACAGAGAATGTGATGCTGGCCAGCAAGAGAGAGATCGATATAGAAATCGAGATAATTTTTTTTTGTGCCACCCTATTAATATGGATTCATCTCCAGTGAGATCAATGCACACGAAGCTCATCGCTGGCATCTATATATGGTGCTTTAATTTCAGTTATTAGATTTATTTGCATTTGAAATGGTTCTGGATTAGTGGCAATGTTACGCGACAACCTGGATGCACATGGGGTGGTAATGTCACGTATTATGCAGTCGGCCTAAATACCCTGCCATGCATGTGTGAATATTTAATAGTAAGGCCAATTGCATCTTGAAGGAGACGAAGAAGATTTATAGAAGGGGAATGAGCAGTGACTAGCTTCCAACATTAACCAAACAGGTGTTCTTCGTCTGTCCCTTATGCTTGTGCTATTGCTCGACTCAAAACTTTCTCGGAGTTCTGCTGCCAGTATATAATTCGCAACACAATTTAAACTCGGGGACAGAACTGGGTTGCATGCCGTGCAATATGTTTTGATGCAAGTTCATCTCTTAAATAGGCATGTGAAGTATCATGAGATTTTGAACAACTTGCAGATGACTCCAAGTAGGAGCTTGGGGCTCATATCTGCTACTGCTAGTATAGTGTTTGGCTTTCCTTTGGCCATAATTTACCTCTCTGTTCGGCAACCGTTATGAACTAGAGAGGGCCATGGAGATTCTTAGGGGCTCTGGGTGATAAGGTTTTAGTCTGGTTTCCTGAAACAATTGTTCTAGAACTAGAGCTGATTTGGACGGAGGTTATGACCCTATATATTGCAAAGGCCTCTTTTCTGTTATTATGTTTCCTCAATTCTAGGTTATTAGAGACACCTTTTATCCGCACATTGTTCTTCTTGGAATTGGAAGAGACAAAATTAAAGTTGAGGTAGAATTATAGTGATTATTTGATGTTTCAACTTGTCAGAAGCGACCTTTGCGTCATTGTAATTACACTATACAGCATTGTTGGTGTCTAAAATTTTTAACATAGACGACTGTTTCATAGTTTAATTACATCCCTATTAAGAGTCCTAGCAATGCATGCCATTTTTTTCATGTGGTGCAGTAACCTATACTATTGGATGGAAACCAAACAACATGCTGTATTTTCAGCTTGAGTTTATCCTCCTCTCGGACTCCACTTTCACTCCCATGGTTATCCTGCAAGCTATATATGTATCCAATTTTTTTCTTCCAGAAAAACATAATTATTTGCCTCTCTCTATAAGTATGTGAAAAGAATGCACACAAGACACCTAACATTCTTTATTCCCCTGCTAGTTTATTTGATTTAATTGCACCTCAATTTGTTCTGATAGATTGCTCAATTACCTCAAACAACAAATATTAATCATTGTGTTTATCCGGAAGTTGGATATGCACGCGGGGGATGGTAATATCAAATATGACACATTTGGGCCAGGCTGACTAGTCTTACTACTAAAAAACCCAAATGTCATCGTCTGCTTAGCGTGCGCTTCACCCGGCGCTCCACCACCCCGCTCCGCTCCTAATCCTACCGCGCTAATAGTGCCGCCCCTCTCCCTCTGCCCTTGGTGCGAGAAACCGCCGAACAGCTCCCCTCGGCCCACGCACACAGCAGCAGTTCCCCTCCCCTCCATCTCCGCGGAGCCACCGCCACATCCCGTCCCTCTCTCTCTCGTCGCGCCGCGAAACCGCCGCTCGCGAACTGCTGGTCGAAGAGTCGGCGACATATATCGCGGCTGCTTCAGCCGCCGCCTGCTCGTCTACGACCTCGCTTCTCCTACGCCCCCGCCTCCGGGAACCTCACCGGCTCCTCATCTATTCCAAGCCAAGAACCAGGAGCGCGCCGCCGGCGGCGGTCGAAAGAGCTCCAACCTCGCGCTGCTTCAGTCGCCTCCTGCCGGATCTTGGGGACCAACTGGAGGCTCTCGAGCAATAGGGCAATGCCACGGCAGCGTTGACAGTCGCCCTCGCCCGTGGTGTCGCTGCCCGCCTCCTCTAGGCCGCCTCCTCCGTGGGTAGCCACGGCCAACAGGCGCCCTGCAAGGCTGCGCCCAAGCAGCCAATCGCCCATACCGGCAAGCGCTAGGTGAAGCGAGGGCTGGGATCTCGGTGACTCTGGTGAGCCTACTGCACTACTGAGATCCAGTTCTACTTGCCAAATCCAGTTTCCACCCAAGCCAAGCGCATCAATTTCCTTTAAGATTTCTTTGTAAATCATCTCGTAGCCGATGTCTTATCCGTTTTTGCCATGGTAATACTCGGTGGTCTTTCATCCTTCCATACAGGAACACATGGTGAAGGGGCCTAAATTTACCAAGCACACTGCAGATTCTAAGCTCCCAGAGTTAAATTGCCCGATCTGCACAAACATAGGTTGCAAAAAGTTTATACATGTACAGGCAGCAAGATGCAATGAATAGAGATGATATTTTGCTCTTGCTTTATTAACAATATGCCAATTTCAGTAGGCAGATGTCACAACGTTATTGTCTCACATGATGGAACACACAATTTGGTCAGGTGAACATGGCTATATATTTACCTTGCTTTTAAACAAAAATATCACTCAATGGACAACAATTTGGTCAGGTGAAGATAGCGCTAGGATACTGATTGCCAACACTGATGACCTGACCAATCTGAGATAATCTATTGAGCCGCTTGTAGTCAAGTACATTTTGACCATGCTGTGTGGTGAAACACCAGTTTGTCAGCCTGTGATTTGATGAAGGGATCATCCTCAAAACAACAATACATAGTGCATTATTTATTCTTTAGTTATCTGGATGGGATACAAGGTGAATTCAACTTATCTCTATTGTTTAATCCTGAATTAGCAAATATGCATTCTTAGGGATTACTATTCAATGGCGGCTTTGACATGCATGGGTGTTTGCATGAGCTATTAATCAGTCTTGCACTCTTACCATTTAACTTAAAATGCTGATCTATTAATCAGTCTTGCATATTGTCGTTTAACTAAAAATGCAGATATTGTGTTTATAGAGATCTTGCGGATCAGCTTTGTTCTATTGCCCTTGATGCACATGCAACGGCGCTGTGGCTTAACAGCAGCCATGATGACAGGGCAAGAAAGGATGCTGGTCTGGGGTGGTCCAACACTAAGCCGATGGTAGCCCGTTCTGGCAGGAGATACTCAAAAGATAGTAAGTACTCGTAACTATGGTAGTTTTTTTTTTTGATTTCAAGGAACTGTGGTCTGTGGATGTATAACAGGTGCATATGCCTGGAAGTCAATCTGTGTTTATAACCATGTGAACTTTGTGGTACCCTTGCCGCATAAGAAAAATGTTACTGTTATTTGTAGCAATGAAATTTCAAATTTTGGAACCCATGTTTTTACCAAGGAAATTAAGTGATTTGCAGCTGTACTTCATGTTTTCCTTTGTAAACTCATGATTTTATAATGTTGTCAACTGATTAGTTGTTTCCACCTTGAATGGAATGGAAGTTTTTCTTATGTCAAGAAACGTTAAATGCCAACAACTGTATTTCTAAGTACATGGATAACTCTGTTATCTGCAGAGGTCAAAGGATCTTGATACTATTGCTTTGCTTGATCATCTGCCACCATTGCAGCAACTCTTTTTCGGCTTCTTGCTTGCCAGGTAATGACTCTTTTGTAACTACTGTGTGTACAACTAGAAGCCGGTGCAAGTTTACCTTCTCTGTTCCAGTTCAATCAGCTTCCTTTCTACTTCCCTTTTTTTTTCCTTCCTTTTTTCATGTGTTTGCCAACTGATGTTCAGGGTGCATCTGTGTTGTGACAAGCTGCAAGGGTAGCTCACCTTTGCATATTCATGGATTGGTACTAGATTTCAACAACCAAAAAAGTATTGTCTACCCATTTGTAGAAGACTAACGAATTGATCATTTTTAGAGTATGATAAATGATTAATTTAAGCAAATCGTGTCATAAGCTTGTCAATGATGCTTTGGTTTACCTCTAATAGATGGAATACAATCTGAATTTTTTTATTGTTTTTAGCTGACAATTAGCAATGTGACATTAAGGTGGTTTACGTAGGCAATGTGTAATCTTTTTTTAGTAAAGTTAAATATATACCACTATATATCTTTGCTTTTCAAAATATTGTTAAGGTATGTATACATTTATGTGTTTTGCTTGTCATGATATCAGGAATAAGAACAAAGCACATGATTGGTGTATGGTATGACAAGTTCATCATGTGGAAAAAGTTTGAATGCAAGTTTATTATCTCCACTGAACTTGGAGTTTAGGGGAAATACAACAACAAAGACGAACACTGCTTTAGGATATCAATTCCTCTATTCGACTGAACCAAATGCAGGTTTTGTCTTCGTGGAGATGGATTTTGTTAATTGTATAATCTATATATTTATGTGAACGTTGTTGACTACCTGCCGCCTAGAGGATTGTATGCTATGTCTGTATGCTTTTGAGAACTTGTAATTGAGCACATACAGAGAACTTGTTTGCCATGCATGATGGGGTTATGTGAAGATAGGTTTGTGACACAATGGCTTTCATGTGTCATTTTGACATGGCTTCAAGCTGACATGGCAATGTGGGCAGGTCCACTTCAATGAGCAGAGTGTCGGCCTGCTTTCAGGCGGTCGAGCATTACTTGTTTCTTCGCATTAGGTGGTCGGACAATATTGAGCATTACTTGTTTCTTCGCATTAGGTGGTCAGACAATATTTTGTTCCGTTGCAACGCAGGGACATTTACCTAGTACAAATAACAAGTGTCAAGTGTGTATGCAAAGCATAGGCATCATAAGGGGGATAATGGGTAGCGACTAGCATCCATATAAAAACAAATCCACCATTCTTTCCCTTCGAGTTTGTCTACTCTCTCAATCCACATTTGTTTGTCCTTGCATATTAGGTTCTTTTTATTGTGGTACGGATGCAAACAAAGACTCTATTAGTACGGTGAAACTAAAAACAAACTGGACTCTGTGCGGCATGATTTGCTAAAAATAGAGATATTTATCTACATGGCAGAAAGTTTACTATTGGGGATGATAAAAATAAGATTCTCGACCCGATAGTTGGTTGTTTGATAAACCTCTATCTACTTTGTTTCCGACTTGTTCCTTATGACTATTCAGAAAAAAAATCTCTTGCTGAAGTTAGAAATGATATCTCCTGTGTTTCTTTTTCAAGAATGTTAGTTGATAAGAGGAGGATACAATGTGTTAAATTGAATACACCAACCAATTCAACCCAAAAGCTTAAGTTATGGGGAGAGGTGATAGTTCACTTATATTTCAACACTCCTTTTCGCATCGAGGCTCCGGCGAGAGATCTCAACGACGGGCGAGCCTCGGACATGGAATAGGTGCGAACAACAATTATTTTATTTAATTTCGCTAACCAGATTCGAACTCGAAACCTGGCTCGATACCATATTAGAATATGAACACGCGGAATAGTCGCCGACATGGAATAGATGCTTGCCGAGTGCTAATGTCGCCGACGGGTCGCTTCCGCTAGATCGGGCCGCCGCCGTCACTCGTGAAGCCGCCGCGCACGGCGCGCCATGTGCCCAGCCAAGACGCCCGCCGAACGCGACGCCGCCGCCTACCGCCGCTCTGCCGAAGTCGTGTGGCGGCCAGGCCGTAGGCTCCACGGACAGCCGCCGGTCACGCAGACGCTCGGCCAAGGTCGCGCGAGGGCCGGGGCGCCCGCCAGGGCTGGCGAGGCCGCACGGGATCCAGAGCGGAGCCGCACTACGCTAACGACTTGCGCGGGGGTCGCTGGTCCATCGATCGCGGCGCGCGAGGCCACCACGGGCGCCCGCAACTCGAGGATCAACCGCTTGACGATGTTCATATGGCGCTGCCCCCGCTTGACGATACCTATATGGCGCTGCCCCGATGGAGATCAATCTCTCTCCGGGCGCGCGCGGAAGGAAAAAAATCAACATATGCTCTGATTACCATGAAAATTTGCATGCACCAACCAATTCAACCCAAAAGCTTAAGCTTATGGGGAGGGAGGACAGTTCACTTATATTTCAACACAATGGAATGATCTCGTCGATAAAAGTTATGATGATCCAATTACAATAGCATGATGATTTTGTTATATGGAAATATTGGTGCAAAAAATTTTATTGTTAAATCAGTCTAGAATTGACTGACTACTAATGATTCTAGACCATATTATAAAAAAGATATGGAAGAGTAAGATTTCAGCTAAAATCAAGATATTCTTGCGGCTTATGATGAAATATGTTGTTTTAACAAAGGATAATATGATAAAAAGAAAGTGGAAAGGAGACACTGAATTCTATTTTTGCCATTCTGATGAGTATTCAGCATCTATTCTTTAAATGCAATACTTCTAAGACTGCATGGGCCACTTTTCCCACTTGCCTAGGAGCACGTAACATTCCTTGTGGGCTTAATCAAGCCCGGAGATGGTGTGAAAAATGGTTACCAATTAATCAGCAGGACTTTGGGCATAACAGTATTTGCTAGGCCAAGTGGAAAGCTAGAAATAGTATTTGCTTTGAGAACAACAAAAAAAACAGAATCCTATCTCTATTGTATGTCATGCCTGTGCCCTCATTAGTTACTAGTGAAGAAATATGGGATCGCTACGCTAGCCAGAAAAAAAAAATTTTTTCTACCCATAAACCAAGGATCTACTGCTAGTTATAGATCACGGGATTACCACTAGACGCGCAGGTGCAGCGGAAGTGTCGACCCTCGACGAAGATGTCCGCGTAGCAGCAGTGTCGTGCAGTTGCTCACGTCCGTCCTCCACGTGCGGTTCGTCCTTGTGCTCCAGATGCAGCACCTCCGCGGTATCCCACACGTATAGGGAGGAAGCGATGTGCCTCCGGACTGCTAGGTCCGCGAGGAGCTTGAGGCGAGGGCGTGAGCGGCGGCGGCTGCCAAAGTGGTGTGAATCTATCTAGCCCCGCGCCCACCTCTCATATATATAGGCGTCCCTAATAGGCTCCCGGGCTGGAGGCCCATTAGTAACCCTAAGCCTCGTCTAATTGGATCAGATCCGAGTCAGGCTTTCTTTCAACTTAAGCGTGCGACCCTATGGGCTCACGCACACATAGACATGGCCTGAGTACTCCTACTCGACCAATAGTTGACAGCGGCCGCTAGCAAGACGTGTCAACTCTCATGTGTACGCAATGATCATATCAGACGAACCATCACAAACTCATATACATGTTATTCCCTTGCCACACGATATTTGGTCCACCTCGTGGGTCAACACTTAACCCAAGCACGGCCATGCATTTTTTGATCCAATCAATCGAGTGGTCCAGTGATATCACTCTCTTATCGAGAGGGGCAATTCCTTCTTGATTGACCATGCATCATAGCATGCTTCCTGACAAACCCGAAGACTACCTTTATAGCTACCCAATTACGGAGTAACGTTTGATAGTCCCTAAGTAGGTCGTTTCACATCTTGAGTACATACGAAAATCTCAGGTCTAAGGACATAACGTACATGATGTGTAAAGAGATAATAATAACATCTCATGTCGGGTCTATCCAGCCCCATGTCAAACATGTGCCCACACTATTAGTTTGACATCTCCATGTCTATGACTTGTGAAACATAGTCATACTGATCTAATATTCATGTGTGTCCTCACATGAACTCCGACCGAGGACAATTATAGAATAACCATACAAGTAAAGAGTCTCTCAAACAATTCACATAATTGCCAATCGATACAAGTTGTCTTTAATGGATATTCATGAACACATAATACATCATGGATACAAGGCGATACAATCATCTCTATGATTATCTCTAGGGCATATTCCCAACAATCTCCCACTTGCACTAGAGTTAATCTTTAAGGTATCTAATACCCATCTCTCTCATGTGCGCCTCATGCTTAGGCTGTGGAAGTGCCTTTCTCAAAGGATCTGCAACATTCAAATCCGTATGTATCTTGCATATCTTGATCTCACCCCGTTTGATGAACTCTCGAATGAGGTGAAATTTCTGCCAGCATACATGTTTGTTCTTATGGTGATCCCTCGGCTCCTTAGCTTGTGCAATTGCGCCACTATTGTCACAATGAAGGTTCAATGGGCCGCTTGCATTCGGAAACATACCAAGCTCAATGAGGAACTTCCTCATCCAAACACCTTCCTTCGCAGCTTCAGAAGCTGCTATGTACTCGGCTTCTGCTGTAGAATCGGTTACCATTTCCTGCTTGGAACTTTTCCAACTAACAAAGACCACCATTTATTGTGAACAAATATCCTGATTGAGATTGTGAATCATCTGTGTCGGTTGGAAGCTAGCGTCGGTGTAACAATTTACAACGAGCTCCTCCTCACCGCCATAGACTAGGAACACATCTTTAGTCCTTCTCAAGTACTTAAGAATGTTTTTAACAAGTGTCCAGTGACTCTCACCTGGATCAGCTTGGTACCTGCTCACAACACTTAGAGCATATGAGACATCTGGGCGTGTACATATCATGGCGTACATGATGGAACCAACTGCCGAGGCGTATGGAACCTTACTCATGCGCTCTCGCTCATCAGCAGTCGAAGGACGCTGCTTCTTGCTAAAACGCATACCATGTGACATAGGCAAGAACCCTTTCTTGGAATTTTCCATGTTGAACCGCTTCAACACCTTGTCTATGTACGTATCTTGGCTTAATCCTATTAGCCTATTCGATCTATCTCTATAGATCTTTATGCCCAAAATGTATCTTTGCTTCTCCCAAATCCTTCATAGAAAATAAATAATTCGAAGAAGTCTTCACGGATTGCAACATTGGAATATCATTTCCAATCAATAGTATGTCATCCACATACAAGATTAGAAACACAACAGCGCTCCCACTTTCCTTCTTGTATACACAAGGTTCTTCTTCATTCTGACGAAAGCCCAACTCTTTTATAGCTTCATCAAAATGAATGTTCCAACTCCGAGATGCTTGCTTTAACCCATAAATGGATTTCTTAAGCTTTCATATTTTTCTAGTATTTTTAGGATCAACAAAACCTTCGGGCTGTATCATATACACGTCCTCTTCCAAATTTCCATTTAGAAATGCTGTTTTAACATCCATCTGCCATATCTCATAATCGAAATGAGCAGCAAATGCTAGAATGATCCGGATAGATTTAAGCATCACTCATGGCAAGAATGTCTCGTCGTAGTCAACTCCTTGAACTTGCCGAAAACCCTTTTGCGACAAGTCGAGCCTTATAGACGTGAACGTTTCCATCCATATCCGTTTTTTTTTTATGGATCCATTTGCACTCAATGGGTCTAACCCCATCAGGCGGGTCAGCCAAGTTCCAAACTTGATTGTCTCCCACGGAATCTATCTCGGATCTCATGGCACTTTGCCATTTCTCGGAATCTGGGCCCATCATTGCTTCCGCATATGTCATAGGTTCGTCATCGTCTAACAATAACACATCCCCATGCAACTCACGGAGTCTAGCTGATCTTCGTGGTAGTGACGGTGTTACCTTTGCCACAGGTATCTCAACTTGTTCTCGCTACACTAGCATCACTTTCAGAAGTTTTCACCTATTGGCTCATCTTGAACTTCTTCAAGATACACCTTTTGTCCACTCTTGTCTCTTTTGAGAAACTCTTTCTCTAAGAAAACACCGTTTCGAGCAACAAACACTTTGCCCTCTGATCGGTTGTAAAAGTAATACCCTAAAGTTTCCTTTGGGTATCCCACGAAAAAGCACTTGTCCGACTTGGGTGTTAGTTTATCTGATTGAAGTCGTTTGACATAAACTTCACAACCCCAAATCTTTAGAAAAGACAAACTGGGACTCTTACCAGTCCACATCTCATATGGTGTCTTAACTACGGACTTAGATGGCACCCTATTTAATGTGAAAGCGGCTGTTTCTAGAGCGTATCCCCAAAACGATAAAGGTAGGTCCGACTGGCTCATCATAGACCGAACCATGTCCAACAAAGTTCGATTACGTCGCTCAGACACACCGTTTCTCTGAAGTGTTCCAAGCGGCGTAAGCTGTGGAACAATTCCGCAACTCTTTAGATGATTGCTAAATTCGTGACTCAAATATTCGCCTCCACGATCCGATCGCAAGGCCTTGATTTTCTTGCCACGTTGATTCTCTACTTCATTACGAAACTCTTTGAACTTTTCAAAAGTCTCGAGACTTATGCTTCATTAAGTAGACATAGCCATATCTACTAAAATCATCGTGAAAGTAATGAAGTATTGGAATCCGCCTCTAGCTATCGTACTCATTGGTCCGCATACATCGGTATGTATGCGAGTTCCAACAAGTCTGCAGCCCTCTCGGAAAACTCATGAAAGGCGCCTTGGTCATTTTGCCTATAAGGCAAGCCTCACATGTCTCGTATGATTCAAAATCAAACGAAGTTAGGAGCCCATCAGAATGAAGCCTCTTCATGTGATTCTCACTTATATGACCCAAACGACAATGCCACATATAGGTAGAACTTAACTCATTAAGCGGAGGCCTTGTTGACGGTAACCAACGACTATATAAATACCGTCAACACAACACCAAAACAACCTAGAGATAGGCATTTTAACTAACATATTCCAAAGTTTTGGTGTTTATTTGGACTTGCGGGTACAAACTCAAGGATGATCACTTTGGGCCAAAAACACAAAGAAAAAGAAATAAAATCAACAAAGAGAAAAAAAGGCCCAAAAGAGCAAATGGCAAGCCCAAACAAGAATCGCAACAAAAACGTCAAAACCAGGCCGGGCACGGACCACCACACAACGTTTGAACAAGGTGGCCCAGCACCGGCTCGAGCCGGGCCGAGCCAGCCGGCGCGTGCGCTTGTTCAGCTGGGTGCGGCCGCACCGCGCCGCCGGTCGGTTCGGCACCGGCCGGGCGAGGCGGTTTGTTACCTTCCAAAACTGGTGAAACCGACGTGCGAAGGTCGGTTTGGTAAACATGGAAGGTTTCCTATGACGGTTTGGGTGTATTTTAGCACTTAGGCCCCTCCCCCTTGTGTATAAATAGATCCCTTCTCTCCCTCTCAAAAGGACACTACAATTTCAAAGGAGAAACCAGTCCACTTGTGCAAAAAGAGTAGAATTAGATCTTCTTCTTCTTCTACTTCTATTCTATCTCCTACTTCTAGAGAGTGAGAGAGGGAAAGGCTAGAGAGAAGCTTGATTCTTTCTACCTGGAGTTGCCGGTTCGCCCCTCGGTGTTCCGCGGTTCCTAGGAGGACGGAGTGCCGGACTTGTCGGTACCCGCCTAGCTTGTACCTCTGCAAGCTGCTTACGCTTTGGTAAGGAGTCTTGTGATTATCTTGCAGCTATTTAATTTCCTTTGCATATTTCTTAGTTGTTGTAGACTTGCGGGATTGGTAGATCGTTCTACGTTAGTTCTTGGTGGAGGAACTCTTAATCAGGGAACCTCGGCCAACATCAAGAACTGTGATCATTAGTGCAAACGTGGTGTTTGGGCTAGCGTTCACCTACCTTTTGCGGTGCATCCCACGGTTGAGGGGTAGGCGGCTTGGTCGTGACAAGCCTTGTCCGTCCTTTGAAATCCCCCCACGTTCGGGCCGTGTCGTCGAGCTAATTGCCTGGGACAACGTCCTTTGGGCGTGGGCGGTGCCCGAAGTGAGTAGACAATGGACTTTAGGAATCACTTTGCACGGAAAACTTAGCCTATAGATACCTCGCTACTCTTAGAGAACAAACCTTTGCCTTAGGTTGACATAGATTTGAAAAGTCACCGCGCAACCGTCCCCTCGTGGAAAATACGATACCCCTCGCTTTTACCACGGGTGAAGTGCTACAACGGTATTTCCGTGCGCTTGCGGATTTCTCTGTGCGTTAAGAAACACCAACAAGCATTTCGGCGCCGTTGCCGGGACGGTTGTCGTAGTTTTATATCGAGCCGAGTCAACCTACGTGACTGGTAGTATCCTTTAAACAAAAATATCAAAAAGAGTTCCCGTTACCCATGGAGCAACCCACTATCCAAATCCTATCTGCTCCCAAGGGCGAGCTCGTAGAACCATGCCAATCTGCGAAGCCAATCACAGCTTCCGAGTATGAGCTCCGCCCAGGCTTTATAGCCATGGTTCGGGCCCGAGCCTTTTCGGGCTCGAATATGAAAACCCCTATCATCACTTACGGGAGTTTGAGCAGCTTTCGTGGCTGCCGACAATTGCGGGCATGACACATGACACGTTGAGGTGGAAGTTGTTTCCGTTCTCTCTCACGGAGAGGGCGACTCAATGGTACGCCCATAACGTAGGGTTGGTAAACGGAGAATGGGAAGAACTGCGGCGCATTCTCGTATAGCGTTCTACCCGATATCCCGAATCGCGCCCTGCGACAAGAGATACTCAACTTCCGACAAATAGAGGGTGAAACCTTAGGTGCAGCCCGGGACCGGTTACCACGCTTACACGATCCGGCCCAGACACTGTCCATACCAAACCACGTGCTTTTACAAAGCATTTTTGCTAGGATTGGGCAGGCGGCGCCCCCTGCTGCTTGATTTAGCTGCCGGAGGGTCGTTTTCACATAAAACCACAAATGAAGGAGAAGCTCTCCTAAACCGTATTCTTGAGAATACCCCTCCGCTAGAACCCATCCGAGTGGAATCAGCGAAATCGAGAGGAAGTCTCTTCGGCGAAAGTCGAAACTGTTAAACCCATAGAGACCCCTCGCCTGAACTGAGAACACAAGGAGACCGTATGCACGGATCTCCCGTTCTTCGAGGTTGACCTTATCGATCAATTCGGTGACACCTCGAAGTACGAACAATGGAAGAAACCACCGGTCCCCGCTAGCCTCGAACAACCCCTGGATAAACTCTTTCTCCGAGAGTGCGTTAAGGAGCTAACAGCTATAATGAGCACGGAATGGTTGCGAGAGGAAGGACCCTCTTTCAAAGAAATTCGGATAAGTGGCCCCTCTACACCAATCCATTGCGCGTATATCGGGGAAGTTTGGTGGAAGTCATGTATAACCCTACGTGCGGGGATAAACATAATGTCCGAAACCTTTGCACAAGCTTGTGTCGAGGAAGCTATTAGGACCCCCCACAAAGACGGGACCTTGCGCATAGCACCACGAACTACCATCGAATGCCGTGAGGTTATACATGAACAAATCTTCCCCGCATAAGGATGTCAAGTTGTCTTTGGACTTTCACGTTTTTGATATCCAAGACTTCGACATCCTAATCGGGCATCCCTTGGAAAAGATTCTTGATCTACCAACATCCGGGGATCTAGATGTCAAACTCGGGAAGAAAAAGTTTTCTATCCCAGTTACTCGAGCTAAAAACTCGGTAACGGAACCTTTCCTCGAGTATGACACGCCCGAGGAGGTCATGGGAGTTATGCTATATGAGAACCCGTAAAACGGACCTTGAAAAAGACGCCCAATTCTTCATTGAAGAAGAGGACGATTCAGGGGAACTCATAGAACTTCCCAAAGAGGAAGAGCTAACTCGGCCTCCAGTTGAGCTTAAACCCCTACCCCCAGGCCTACGCTATGTCTTCCTAAACGGCGATTCGCAAGCACCGGTCATCATAAGCGATAAGCTTAGTGACCCAGAAACTACCCAGTTAGTAGCCGTGTTAGAGAAACACAGATCGGTCTTTGGGTATTCCCTTCAAGACCTGAAAGGGGTAAGCCCAACACTATGCACACATCGCATACCTATTGACCCTGACAGTACCCCATCATGCGAACCCCAAATAGCGAGCTCAACAATGCGATGCGTGAAGTCGTGAAGAAGGAAGTTCTCAAGCTTCTTCACGCCGGGATTATCTATCCCGTGCCACACAGTGATTGGGTTAGCCCAGTCCAAGTGGTCCCTAAAAAGGGAGGAATGACAGTCGTTGAGAACGCTAAAAACGAACTCATTCCACAAAGACAAGTCACAGGGTGGAGAATGTGTATTGACTACAGAAAACTTAACAAGGCAACAAAGAAAGATCACTTCCCGCTGCCATTTATTGATGAAATGTTAGAGCGGTTAGCTAAACACTCTTTCTTCTGTTTCCTTGACGGGTATTCTGGCTACCACCAGATCCCGATCCACCCTAATGACCAGAGCAAGACCACGTTCACATGCCCATACGGAACCTATGCCTACCGTAGAATGTCATTTGGGTTGTGTAATGCGCCGCTTCTTTTTTCGGTGCATGATGTCTATCTTCTCAGACATGATTGAAGAAATCATGGAGGTCTTCATGGACGATTTCTCCGTCTATGGTAAGACCTTTGAAAGCTGTCTGAAGAACCTAGACCGGGTCTTGCAACGATGCCAAGAAAAGGACCTGGTACTTAACTGGGAAAAGTGCCACTTTATGGTCCGAGAAGGCATTGTCCTTGGGCACCTCGTGTCCGAGAGGGGGATAGAGGTAGACAAAGCTAAAATAGAAGTAATCGAGAAGCTACCGCCCCCAGTGAACGTCAAAGGTATCCGGAGTTTCCTAGGCCACGCAGGGTTTTATAGAAGGTTCATCAAAGATTTTTCACAAATCGCTAGACCTCTTACGGCCCTGCTAGCCAAGGATGTACCCTTTGACTTCACGGATGAGTGCTTGCATGCTTTCGAAACCCTGAAGAAAGCACTCATCTCGGCTCCGATCATCCAACCCCCGGATTGGTCGTTGCCATTTGAAATCATGTGCGATGCTAGCGATTTCGCTGTTGGTGCGGTCTTGGGTCAAACCAAGGACAAAAAGCAGCACGCCATCGCATATGCTAGCAAAACTCTGACAGGAGCCCAGCTTAATTACGCCACAACAGAAAAAGAGCTCCTGGCAGTAGTCTTTGCTATCGAGAAGTTTCGATCCTACTTAGTGGGCGCAAAAATAATCGTTTACACAGACCATGCTGCCCTTAAGTACCTTCTTACCAAAAAGGATGCGAAACCTCGCCTGATTCGCTGGATTCTTCTACTCCAAGAATTTGATATAGAAATAAAAGATAAAAAGGGAGTAGAAAATACAGTTGCGGATCATTTGTCGCGTATGCAGGTAACTAACATGCAGGAACCACCTATCAACGATTACCTGCGCGACGACATGCTGCTCAAGGTGTCGCACTTCAACCCATGGTACGCAAACATTGTGAATTACATGGTTGCAGGTTACGTACCACCTGGGGAGAACAAGCGGAAGCTCCAAATGGAGAGCAGGCGGCACCTATGGGATGACCCATACCGTGCACGGGTGTGCGCGGGCGGCTTGCTGAGAAGATGCGTACCCAGGGAGGAAGGAATGCAGATCATCGAGAAATGTCATGCATCCCCCTACGCCGGGCATCTGGGAGTATTTCGCACACAGGCCAAAATTTGGCAAAGGCGGATTCTTTCGGCCCGACGATGTACGGCGACACGAAAGAATTCATCGAAGATGCTACAACCGCCGGAAGACGGGGAACATCACAGCTCGTGATGCAATGCCCCTACACTACAACCTTCAAATAGAAATATTTGATGTGTGGGGCATTGACTACATGGGGCCATTCCAGAAGTCCCATGATTGCGAGTACATCCTGGTGGCAGTAGACTACGTGTCAAAGTGGGTAGAGGCAATACCGTGCAGAGCAGCTGATGGCAAGCATGCACGCAAGATGTTCCATGAAATCATCTTCCCGCGCTTTGGAACGCCACGCATGGTAATCAGTGACGGAGGATCGCATTTCAAGGACAAGTCATTCAGGGCATTCCTGAAAGAGCTAGGCACTCTGCACAACATTGCCACCCCCTATCATCCGCAAACCAGCGGGCAAGCCGAGACCTCCAATAAACAAATCAAGAACATCCTGCAGAAGACGGTCAACGAGATGGGTAAGGGCTGGAAGAACAAGCTACCCGATGCTCTCTGGGCATATCGGACAGCTTACAAAGCCCCCATCGGCATGTCACCTTACCAGCTGGTTTATGGCAAAACCTGCCATTTACCAGTTGAGCTAGAACATCGAGCTCACTGGGCCATCAAGAAATGGAACATGGACGTCAGACTCGCCGGAAAGAATCGGCAGAGACAAATCTCTGAACTAGAAGAATGGCGAGAGAAGGCGTACCACAGTGCAAAGCTCTACAAAGAGCGCGCAAAAAGATGGCATGATCGGCGAATAAAACCCAAAGAATTCACCACGGGAGACAAAGTACTCCTATTCAACTCCCGAGTGAAATTATTCGGCGAAGGAAAGCTGAGAAGCAAATGGAAAGGACCGTACACCGTCATCAATACATCGCCACACCCGGCCAAGCAATCACAATTCAAGATGACATAGGTGAGATACAAAAGGTAAATGGTCAACGCCTTAAACTTTTCTTCGAGCCAAAGACTGATCTTAACCAAGAGCTCGATAAAATAGATTTATGCTTTGAGAATTAATGATCAGCATATAAAAAAAAATATATAATAATAAATAAAATAAAATAATAATTTTATAATTAAAAATTTCATAACTAAAAAAAAAAAAAAAAAAAAACATAAAAAGTTATCTAAATATTTTTACTTTGTTTTAAATAAAGTTCTTACTTATTTATCTTCTTTATTTTATATTTAATTTATGCTGGTCATTTGCTACACCAAGAATATAAACTTTCTAAATTAATCAAAGCATAAAATAAAATTTAAATTCTAAATTTGAGGATCAATTAGAGATCAGCAAAGAAAGGAAATGTTTCTCGGGCAACACACCCCGATTCGAAACTTTTCGAAGAGGAAAACGAATGTGGCCAAAATTTCGACCCGGGGGGCGACACGGTGGTGCTTGCCAAGACCACACCGGTGCGCCCGCACCCCGGCGGCGCCGTTCGAGGTGAGATTTTGCCCATCTCCTTCCTCTTTCTCAAAACTTGCTATGGTGAGGTGCGCTCTGCGAGATCTACCTGCTAGAATAGAGAGGAGTGCTTGGCCTATAAAATCCACCCTCCTCCTCTCCATTTCCTCACACCTCTCCTTCTTGCTCTTCTTCTCTTCTCAAATCCTCTTCTTCTAAGTCGGAACAGCAAATGGGCCCTCTACCTCCTATGGCTCTAGTACCATTCAATAGGGACTATGCCCTCAGCTTTCGCCTCCAAATACTTAGAGAAGAGAGAAACCCCGAAGAAAACCAAGCCCTCCTACCTTCTCCCTCCCCACGAAATTCCTACACCAAAGAAAAGAAAGGTAGTCCACGAGGAGAATAACCCCATAGAAGAACCAACCTGTAGTGTATGATGAAGAAGTGATAAGGAACCTCTCCGTTATTTCCAAAAAGGCGATTCTTGTTTCCCATATACCTTAGAACAATTGCCTAACGGAGAGTGGAGGAAGAAAGTTCCCAAACCTCAAGTCGGGGGACAACCGAAAAGGATTCTTTGGGGATGATGACATTATACCCCGGGAAGGCCCTACAACCCGTGAATGTGCCAAGAAAAAGATCACAGATCTCTCAAACTTCATTCAAGTCCTTAGAGGCTAAGGTTCTAGCTAGCAACCTTAAAGGCATAGTGGCAATGTCCAGCTTAGGAAAAAACTTGCAGATCAGCACGTTAGCTTGCATGAGGAACTTCGGACTCTTTTACGCTAAACTTCAAATGGGGTAGAACGCTCGCTGGATCTCATTGATCTCTTTGAGTAGAAGCGCTCTACCTCGTTATCAATAATTAGGCGTGCACTAGTTTAATTTTCAGTATTTCCCTTCCAATCATTTTGTAATTCCTTCAAGTGTGCGCCCCAATTTGAATTCAATAAAGTTTTATTATTATATACTATTGTCTATGTCTCCACTTGTTTTTGTCCTTGTGCAAAAGAAAATAAAAATAGGTACAAAAACAAGTGTGGGGGAGGTTCGCAAGTCAAAGGTACGCAATTTATTAAAATTAAAATTTGACTTGTGAATTTTCTTTAAAATGTGCTAAAACCCGAACCAAGTTAACAAAACTCCATCTCTATATCTACCAATTGATACATGGCATGCATACATTTTATTCCTCGCCGAAATACCAAGTTTTACGTTAAACAATTACTTATCCCGAAAAAGCCCGATTCATGTGGGTTGCATATGCTCTATCTAGTCTAAGTTGTTGCCCAATATGATATGGTATAAATGGACTTGCTATGATTTCGTCCGTAAGAGAGACCGAACATCCGGGAATAAATTCTTGAAAAAAAGAGAAATGTCTTGGGCTATGCTAAAAAAAAAAAATGATGAAATGAAAATGAGATGAAAAATGGGCAAGTGCTCGAGGGCGAGTAGAGCCCACATCTTTAAAAAAAAAAAAAAAAGAAAAGAGAAAATAATAGACAAAAGTCAAGGGGCGAGCGAGCCCACCTCTCCAAAAAAAAATATATATTTATATATTTAGCAATAAAGCCCATGCTTTCTCGAAAAAATTAAAAAAATTAAAAAAACCCCGGATAAAAAGTTGATCGAAAAGGATGAATGATAAGCACTTCTCGTTATAACCATTCTGTACGGCAACGCCAAAGGCTTTGAGAAAAGCTAAAAAGCCCCGCTACGATGAAAGGTAATAAAGGGTGGTAAATTGCTCACAAGGCGTGAGGCTTGGAATAACATGTATGCAAGCTTACATCTTGGAGATTAAACCACTTTAGTCCCTGTGCCTTCACTCGAGGGGAGTAAAGGGCTAAGTGTGGGGAGTTTGTTGACGGTAACCAACGACTATATAAATACCGTCAACACAACACCAAAACAACCTAGAGATAGGCATTTTAACTAACATATTCCAAAGTTTTGGTGTTTATTTGGACTTGCGGTACAAACTCAAGGATGATCACTTTGGGCCAAAAACACAAAGAAAAAGAAATAAAATCAACAAAGAGAAAAAGGCCCAAAAGAGCAAATGGCAAGCCCAAACAAGAATCGCAACAAAACGTCAAAACCAGGCCGGGCACAGACCACCACACAACGTTTCAGAACAAGGTGGCCCAGCCTGCCGAAGCTCGAGCGGTAGAGCCAGGGCGGGTACGCTGCAAGACCAGCCAGGTGCGGCCGCACCCCGCCCAGTCGGTTCGGCACCGGCCGGGCGAGGCGGTTTGTTACCTTCCAAAACGGGTGAAACCGACGTCGCGAAGGTCGGTTTGGTAAACATGGAAGGTTTCCTATGACGGTTTGGGTGTATTTTAGCACTTAGGCCCCTCCCCTTGTGTATAAATAGATCCCATCTCTCCTTCTCAAAAGGACACTACAATTTCAAAGGAGAAACCAGTCCACTTGTGCAAAAAAGAGTAGAATTAGATCTTCTTCTTCTTCTACTTCTATTCTATCTCCTACTTCTAGAGAGTGAGAGAGGGGAAAGGCTAGAGAGAAGCTTGATTCTTTCTACCCAGAGTTCTTGCGGTTAAGCCCCTCGGTGTTCCGCGGTTCCTAGGAGGACGGAGTCTTGGGACTTGTCGGTACCCGCCTAGCTTGTACCTCTCAAGCTGCTTTACGCTTTGGTAAGGAGTCTTGTGATTATCTTGCAGCTATTTAATTTCCTTTGCATATTTCTTAGTTGTTGTAGACTTGCGGGATTGGTAGATCGTTCTAACGTTAGTTCTTGGTGGAGGAACTCTTAATCGGGAACCTCGGCCAACATCAAGAACTGTGATCATTAGTGCAAATGTGGTGTTTGGGCTAGCGTTCACCTACCTTTTGCGGTGCATCCCACGGTTGAGGGGGGTAGGCGGCTTGGTCGTGACAAGCCTTGTCCGTCCTTTGAAATCCCCCACGTTCAGGCGTGTCGTAGAGCTAATTGCCGGACACCGTCCTTTGGGCGTGGGCCGGTGCCCGAAGTGAGTAGACAAATGTACTTTAGGAATCACTTTGCTGGAAAACTTAGCCTATAGATACCTCGCTACTCTTAGAGAACAAACCTTTGCCTTAGGTTGACATAGATTTGAAAAGTCACCTGCGCAACCGTCCCTCGTGGAAAATACGATACCACTGTTTACCACCGGGTGAAGTGCTACAACGGTATTTCCGTGCGCTTGCGGATTTCTCGTGCGTTAAGAAACACCAACAAGCATTTAAAGCGCCGTTGCGGGGGACGGTTGTCGTAGTTTTATATCGAGCCGAGTCAACCTACGTGGATCGGTAGTATCCTTTAAACAAAAATATCAAAAGAGTTCCCGTTACCCATGGAGCAACCCACTATCCAAATCCTATCGCTCCCCCAAGGGCGAGCTCGTAGAACCACGCCAATCCGCGGCCAATCACGACTTCCGAGTATGAGCTCCGCCCGGGCTTTATAGCCATGGTTCAGGCCGAGCCTTTTCGGGGCTCGGAATATGAAAACCCCTATCATCACTTACGGAGTTTGAGCAGCTCGTGGCTGCGACAATTGCGTGGCATGACACATGACACGTTGAGGTGGAAGTTGTTTCCGTTCTCTCTAACTGAGAGGGCGACTCAATGGTACGCCCATAACGTAGGGTTGGTAAACGGAGAATGGGAAGAAGCTGCGAAGCGGTTCACGTGTAGCGTTCTACCCGATATCCAGAATCGCGGCCCGCGACAAGAGATACTCAACTTCCGACAAATAGAGGGTGAAACCTTAGGTGCAGCCGGGACCGGTTTACCACGCTTACATGATCCGGCCCGGACACTGCCCATACCAAACCACGTGCTTTTTACGGCATTTCGGCTAGGATTGGACAGGCGACGCCTCGGGCCTTGATTTAGCTGGCGGAGGGTCGTTTTCACATAAAACCACAGCAGAAGGAGAAGCTCTCCTAAACCGTATTCTTGAGAATACCCTCCGCTAGAACCCATCCGAGTGGAATCCAGCGTAAATCGAGGAAGTCTCTTCGGCGAAAAGCTGAACCTGTTAAACCCATAGAGAGACCCTCGCCTGAACGTAACACAAGGAGACCGTATGCACGGATCTCCGTTCTTCGAGGTTGACCTTATCGATCAATTCGGTGACACCTCAAAGTACGAACAATGGAAGAAACCACCACAAATCGGCTAGCCACGAACAACCCCGGATAAACTCTTTCTCCGAGTCCGTTAAGGAGCTAACAGCTATAATGAGCACGGAATGGTTGCGAGAGGAAGGACCCTCTTTTCGAAGAAATTCGGATAAGTGGCCCCTCTACACCAATCCATTGCGAGATATCGGGGAAGTTTGGTGGAAGTCATGTATAACCCTACCGTGGGGATAAACATAATGTCCAAACCTTTGCACAAGCTTGTGTCGAGGAAGCTATTAGGACCCCCACAAACGGACCTTGCGCATAGCACCACGAACTACCATCGAATGCCGTGAGGTTATACATGAACAAATCTTCCCCGCATAAGGATGTCAAGTTGTCTTTGGACTTTCACGTTTTTGATATCCAAGACTTCGACATCCTAATCGGGCATCCCTTGGAAAAGATTCTTGATCTACCAACATCCGGGGATCTAGATGTCAAACTCGGGAAGAAAAAGTTTTCTATCCCGCCACTCGAGCTAAAAACTTCGGTAACGGAACCTTTCCTCGAGTATGACACGCCCGAGGAGGTCATGGGAGTTATGCTATATGAGAACCCGAAAAACAGACCTTGAAAAGACGCCCAATTCTTCATTGAAGAAGAGGGCGATTCAGGGGGAACTCATAGAACTTCCCAAAGAGGAAGAGCTAACTCGGCCTCCGGTTGAGCTTAAACCCCTACCCCGTGCCTACGCTATATCTTCCTAAACGGCGATTCGCAAGCACCGGTCATCATAAGCGATAAGCTTAGTGACCCGAAAACTACCCAGTTAGTAGCCGTGTTAGAGAAACACAGATCGGTCTTTGGGTATTCCCTTCAAGACTGAAAGGGGTAAGCCCAACACTATGCACAAATCGCATACCGATTGACCACGACGGTACCCCATCATGCGAACCCCCGCGGAGCTCAATAATGCGATGCGTGAAGTCGTGAAGAAGGAAGTTCTCAAGCTTCTTCACGCCGGGATTATCTATCCCGTGCCACACAGTGATTGGGTTAGCCCAGTCCAAGTGGTCCCTAAAAAGGGAGGAATGACAGTCGTTGAGAACGCTAAAAACGAACTCATTCCACAAAGACAAGTCACAGGGTGGAGAATGTGTATTGACTACAGAAAACTTAACAAGGCAACAAAGAAAGATCACTTCCCGCTGCCATTTATTGATGAAATGTTGGAGCGGTTAGCTACACTCTTTCTTCTGTTTCCTTGACGGGTATTCTGGCTACCACCAGATCCCGATCCACCCTAATGACCAGAGCAAGACCACGTTCACATGCCCATACGGAACCTATGCCTACCGTAGAATGTCATTTGGGTTGTGTAATGCGCCCCTTCTTTTCGTGATTGCATGATGTCTATCTTCTCGCACATGATTGAAGAAATCATGGAGGTCTTCATGGACGATTTCTCTGTCTATGGTAAGACCTTTGAAAGCTGTCTGAAGAACCTAGACCGGGTCTTGCAACGATGCCAAGAAAAGGACCTGGTACTTAACTGGGAAAAGTGCCACTTTATGGTCCGAGAAGGCATTGTCCTTGGGCACCTCGTGTCCGAGAGGGGGATAGAGGTAGACAAAGCTAAAATAGAAGTAATCGAGAAGCTACCGCCCCCAGTGAACGTCAAAGGTATCCGGAGTTTCCTAGGCCACGCAGGGTTTTATAGAAGGTTCATCAAAGATTTTTCACAAATCGCTAGACCTCTTACGGCCTTGCTAGCCAAGGATGTACCCTTTGACTTCACGGATGAGTGCTTGCATGCTTTCGAAACCCTGAAGAAAGCACTCATCTCGGCTCCGATCATCCAACCCCCGGATTGGTCGTTGCCATTTGAAATCATGTGCGATGCTAGCGATTTCGCTGTTGGTGCGGTCTTGGGTCAAACCAAGGACAAAAAGCAAAGACGCCCATCGCATATGCTAGCAAAACTCGACAGAGCCCAGCTTAATTACGCCACAACGAAAAAAGAGCTCCCCGGCAAGTAGTCTTTGCTATCGAGAAGTTTCGATCCTACTTAGTGGGCGCAAAAATAATCGTTTACACTGCACCATGCGCCCTTAAGTACCTTCTTACCAAAAAGGATGCGAAACCTCGCCTGATTCGCTGGATTCTTCTACTCCAAGAATTTGATATAGAAATAAAAGATAAAAAGGGAGTAGAAAATACGATTCGCGGATCATTTGTCGCGTATCATGAGTAACTAACATGCAGAACCACGTATCAACGATTACCTGCGCGACGACATCTTTGCTCAAGGTGTCGCGCACTTCAACCCATGGTACGCAAACATTGTGAATTACATGGTTGCAGGTTACGTACCACCTGGGGAGAACAAGCGGAAGCTCCAAATGGAGAGCAGGCGGCACCTATGGGATGACCCATACCTGTACAGGGTGTGCGCGGACGGCTTGCTGAGAAGATGCGTACCCAGGGAGGAAGGAATGCAGATCATCGAGAAATGTCATGCATCCCCCTACGCCGGGCATCTGGGAGTATTTCGCACACAGGCCAAAATTTGGCAGTGCGGATTCTTCTGGCCGACGATGTACGACGACACGAAAGAATTCATCAGAAGATGCTACAACTGCCAGAAGACAGGGAACATCACAGCTCGTGATGCAATGCCCCTACACTACAACCTTCAAATAGAAATATTTGATGTGTGGGGCATTGACTACATGGGGCCATTCCAGAAGTCCCATGATTGCGAGTACATCCTGGTGGCAGTAGACTACGTGTCAAAGTGGGTAGAGGCAATACCGTGCAGAGCAGCTGATGGCAAGCATGCACGCAAGATGTTCCATGAAATCATCTTCCCGCGCTTTGGAACGCCACGCATGGTAATCAGTGACGGAGGATCGCATTTCAAGGACAAGTCATTCAGGGCATTCCTGAAAGAGCTAGGCACTCTGCACAACATTGCCACCCCCTATCATCCGCAAACCAGCGGGCAAGCCGAGACCTCCAATAAACAAATCAAGAACATCCTGCAGAAGACGGTCAACGAGATGGGTAAGGGCCGGAAGAACAAGCCCTCTCGGAAAACACGTGAAAAAGGCGCCTTGGTCATTTTGCCTATAAGGCAAGCCTCACATGTCTCGTATGATTCAAAATCAAACGGTTAGAAGCCCATCGAATGAAGCCTCTTCATGCGATTCTCACTTATATGACCCAAAACGACAATGCCACATATTGGTAGAACTTAACTCATTAAGCCGAGGCCTTTTAGCGGTTATATTACAAACATGTGCATCATCAAGATTTAAAATAAATAATCCATTCACAATGGACGCGAAAGCCACAAACATGCCGTCTTTAGAGATCACACAACCATTGTTTTCACTCTTAAAAGAATAACCATCCTTCATCAAACATGAAGGTGACACAATGTTTCGACTTAAACTAGGAACAAAATAACAATTATTCAATTCCAAAATAAATCCCGACGGGAGGTGGAGTTTGTCACACCCCAAAATTTTTGATTTTGGGTTGTGAATAGAAAAACACTAGAGTAATTCTTGATCTTTCCCAAAGTTGATGGGTTGTTACTTGTTTTGATGTTAATGCTTAAAACTTTGATCAACTAAAAGCGAATCGCAGATTTAACCGGTGTCTATCCTTTTTGAGCCTCATAAACCCCATGTTATGCTTGCTAAGTACGATATGTACTTACCCTTGCTATGTTTCATCAATAGATCAAGACCGAATGCTGATTTCAATGAGAATTATCATGATGAGTACTAGGCTTGGTGTCAACCAGTTGGCATCCCCGTGGAGTAATGGAGTAGCACGAAAGTGTGCTAGTTATCTTTTATTGATTTATTAGATATAATAATATTCATGTAATAGGTTTTGAACGCTATGTAATAAAGCTATGGATATGATACTCTAGCGATTTGTCTTGCATATGTGTGATTGATCTCAGGGGCACATGTGTAACTTTTTGTACTCGTTTTTATTCTTGAAAATGGGTATGACAAATTGGTATCAGCTCCTAGTTGATTTGTAGGGCCTTAAAGCCTAGTTAGAACGGTCGTTTTGTGAAGCTTATTTCGCTATAAAACTATTTTTCCACATCCTTGTCCCTTGAATTCCTTATTTCTCAATCCTTGTCTGATTGTCTCCTCTTTGAAAAGCTTCCTTTGAGCTATTCCTTTTCTTATCTCCTTGGATCAATTCCTTACAAAAAAAAAAAAAAAAGATTTCTAGTCTCTCTTTACTCAAAATCTCGAAGGCCCTTCATCATCTATCCTCCATACTTTAGGATGTCCACCATTGCTACAAGAAGCACGAGTAGTGTCGATGTTGTGATGCATGATTGACATGTTTGTTGTATTGCTTGTGTGTTGCCCCTGTTCTTGTGTTCCAAAAGAGGATCAAAAGGTTTTGTCTGCGAAGGATTAGTTCCATCTTTGTTAAGTGGGGTAGAGTTACGTCACCCCTTAACAATCATCTATCGACCAAAATCTTTGGCATTTGGTATTTTACAGACTTACCATGATTATGTCCGTGTGCTCTTGCCCACCCTACCATTGACTACCATCGAATGATCGAACCACCTTGACCATCCCTCAAGATCCTTGTTTTGTCTCTCTCTATTTTTTGTTCTTCAAATCCTTTGGTGTAGCATGTCATTGCCTATCTAGAGAATCGATGATGCTCTCACGCATGCTTCGAGGATCAACCAAAGCATTGTTAAAATGGGGTAGCACTCACCGCTATCATCGATCTTGTGCATTTCAGTTGAAGACGGTGAGAACTAAAGGTCTATCTTGGTCTCTCTCTGTCATCGTTTAGCTAACCTTGACCGTTTCCTTACATCACAAAGCAATCTGAAAACACAAAAGGCTCATCAATCTTTTATCGATCATTGTCCATTGCTAATAGTTGCTCCTTGTGATGCAAAGATATAACCAATACCTTGTCATCATTATTGCACATTGACCTCTCATGAGTCTTAAAGATCAGATTTGATCTTTCCTATCATCATCCTTGATTCTTGTTTTGCATTTCAAAGATCTCACACCACTACACATGAAGACTTGAGAATTCAACTCCCCTTGGTTTAGTCTTTTGTTAATATCTACTCCTTGTTGAAATATAATGATCTTGCCAATACCAATATACCTTGTTATCTTAATTGGTTATTGACCTCTCATGAAACTTCATTGTTATTCCTTGCATCTATTGATTATCGAGATAGCCTAGAATATCAATTTTCATTGATTTTCTCAAAACCTAGATAACACCTATCCTTTCACCATATAGGCATTGTAATTCTTGAATCATGGAAGCTTGAACACCATGTGTTGTCATTCGTCTTTAAATCATCCTTTGTTATTAGTTCTTGCATTCGTTGATGTAAGGCTAAAAAGTTTATCATCATCCTTTCTTGCCTTGTATCATCCATAATCTCCTTTTGCCATTGAAATTTTGGTTTACCACCTTTGATGGACCTTCACTTGTTTGCATGCTCATCTTATAGTGTACAAACCAACCTTGCATATGGGCTTAGTCTTCCGAATGCTTGACGGATGACTAATTCTTTTTACCTTCCATTTCTTGGAAAATTTCAAATATGTCATTCTTTTGATATATTTCATGCTTCATGGAAAATTGACTTTGGAGAATTGTTTCCATCTTTGCTTGTCTTGCTTAATGCAACCTTGTCATTCGCTTAGTCCTCCAATTTTAAACGAATGACCAATATTCATTTTTCTTTTCTACCAAAATTTAAATATTGTTCCTTTGCAACATCTCATGCCTCTTCAAATCAAACCTTGAAGATCAATCATAATCCTAAGGAAGTTGCTTATGCAAAATCCAAAAGCTTTTCATGTTGTCTCCTTGTGATTCTCGAAACACCTTGATAATCTACTTTATCCAGATCCCAAGTCTCTCTGAATCTCGGGACGAGATTCTTGTTAAAATGGGGTAGATTTGTCACACCCCAAAATTTCTGATTTTGGGTTGTGAATAGAAAACACTAGAGTAATTCTTGATCTTTCCCAAAGTTGATGGGTTGTTACTTGTTTTGATGTTTTTGAGTGGGTCTAAAAAGTTTTTTGAAACGCGATTAGTGCAACGACCGTCCCCTTCTCGCGTGTTTTCGTCTTTTTCTATTCTCTATTTATTCCTTTGATGAAAGTTTCTAAAATCCTTTGTATCCTACTCTAAACCATTCCTTTGTGGTCAAGCTTCATAAATCCACCTCCTAAAATATTCGACCAGACTTTTTCTCGGATTTTTCTGAGTCTTTTCTCATTTTCTTTAGGCTTTCTCATTTTTCTATGGTCATCTCAAATATCTTTTTTATGAGCTCCAATTACTTTAATTGGGTTCATCTTTGTCCAATATGTCTCTGGGAATTTTCTCGATTTTTTGGAGCCTCCTGGAGTATTTTTAAAGGCCCAATATTTGTGTTCCCTAATGGGCTTTATTGTTTTAGCCCATGAGCAAAGGTGGGAGGTGCAATATCAATTAGTACCATATTGCTAGTTGATATGGAGGTAGGGAGTTTTCCTCCCTATATATTTGTACCAAGCCTCCTGGGAATAGACACAACATAACAACTACAATTGGGAGTTTCAATTAGAAAATCCTAAAGTAGTAAAATAGTATTTTCCTCTTCTCCTTTCTTTAGCGCCGTTCCTCGGTCGGCCGGAAGGAGCCCCGGTCGAGCCCCTCTTCCCTCCCATCGCAAGCAACAGCCGGCGGCCATGGCTGTCATGGAGCCATGGTGGTCACGAACCAGCCCAAGGTAGAAGATCAAGGTATTTACGAGTTTGCCACTGCACAGTAATTACAAGATTGCCATCCAGTTTATAATCTCCACCGTTTAGTCGTTTTAAGTCGGTTTGAGTCGTTGAATATGCGTTAGAATCGTATCGTCGTGCTCTTCGCAGTAGTGCTGATGTTATTCATGAAACTTATTTGTAAATTTATTTAATTAAATGCAATTTGATTAATGCTTTATGTAATTCATTCTCTAATTAAAAGCAATATAGATTTTATATCTCGGTGTTTTATATATAAAATGTTAACATGATTAATTGCTTCTACAAATGTGTTTACAAATAATAATTTGTTTAGTTTAAACACATCGCATGCCATACATCTCTTAGTTGCATTCGCATATATATTATTTATTATTTTTCAAAGATAAAGTTTAACTTGATTAAATTTATATGGCATGTTCATAAATAAAATATGATTAGATCCAACTCAATTTTGAATTCAATTATGATGTGACTAATCTGAATTAATTCTATTCACATGATTTTCTCAATTAAAATAAATAAAGCATGTAGTCTTTTATTTCCTTCCATGATTTAAATCGTCGGTAGTCGTTCCTTTTTATCGGTAGTTTCGTTATCGGTGTTTCATGCGTTCCCTCGACTGTAGCAACGAGTTCTCTCTTAGCACATTGTTTTCGAACTCTTGCTCTATTGTTCTTAGATGTCTTTATTTGTTGCTTGTATGTTGCCTGTGTGTGGTACTTGCTACGAGTAGAAACGAGGACCGCTTGTGAGCACTTAAGGTCGAAAGATAATGATCGGGAGCAAAGGATCGAAAAGTTGGATCAAATATAAGAGGCAAGTATAGTTTTGGGATTTGCTAGCTTTAAAACCATGATCTTATGACTTGCTTAATGTTTATGCACTGAAAGTTAAATATGAATTGTTGATAACATGGTTCATAGGGCGAAAGAGCTATGTTTTGTTTATGATGCTCTTAGCTCTCCATAAGGACTTATCCTTTGGCAAAATCCGGGATTTATCGCATACGCTATGGGGGCTACATGGCTCGGCTTTAGTCGTTCAAGGGATTTGGTTAACTTTGTTGGTGGTTTGCCGAGGAATTGGGAGAAACGGGGTTGTAGCTCATTTGGCCACTAATATTGTTAGGTAAACCCTTGAAAGGTTTTATGTGGGTTTTTCGTGTGTTGTGGAGGTTGTAGAGCCCATGCGGTGGAAATTCATGACCCGTAGTGAAAGTGTACACCTCTGCGCAGAGAGTTAAAAACTGATATATCGGCCGTGTTCGCGGTTATGAACGGCCTGGAAAACCGAGGGAAGGATTTACTTTCTGTTGATGATGTTGTTTATGATATAACTGTTGCTACATGCTTATTATATGGTTCATGTTTTATCGATTCATGCTATTCATTATTTATGTTATATTGATCATGGGTTTTGGGTAGATAATTCCTAGCTATATTTGCGGAGTTCGACATGGACTCACTCTTGCTATTCCCCACACCTCGTGAAGTTTAGGCTTGTGATCAACCAATCGGTCGGTCCTCGTGGAGTCCACACTAGAAGATCGAGTGTCTTTCCGCCGCGCTAGCCGAGGTTAAGTCTTTTATATTATGTTCGTTATATTTTAAGCATTGTGAATTGATACTACCAGTTATTTGTGGCTATATGCGAGATTTGACTTCGGGGCTCACATATAGCATCATCCGGTTTTGTTCTTAAAACCGGTGTTCTGAGTTGCATCGTCCCAACGCTTAGAGCAAAAGAACTCTTGCATTATTGCCCACGCGAAGTCAACTTCACCCTTTCCAACGCTTCTACTTATCATTCCCTCGCATCGTATTGCAAATATGAGCAACCGATCCGGTATCAAATACCCAAGAATTAATATAAGAATCAACGAGGAATATGTTCGTAACATAAACAACAAGTGTACAAGCGTGGGTGTACCTTTACCACCGCTATCCTTCTTGGATGCTAAGTACTCCTTGCGGTTTCTTTTCTAGTGACCCTTTTATGACAATGAAAGCACTCGGTACGCTAGCTTGGTCCAAATTGGGGTGCGATGGCTTTGGCTTAGATGTCTCACCTTTAGCCTTTTCCTTCTTTTTCTTCCAATAAGGATTGCCCCTTTTCTTAAAATTAGGCTTGTTTTGGACCGCCATCACATGGCTACTTTGCCAAAGACCTTTCTTGATGTCACCTCTGCCTTAAGCATACCACATAGTTCGATCAATCCTTTCTCGCCCCATGCATATGGTAGTTCGAGATGAAGTTCCCATAGCTAGGCGGCAGAGATGCAAGAATGAAATCAGAGGCCAACTCTTGGCCAATTGGGAAGCCTAGCTTCTCCAATCTCTCGAGTGTAACCAACCATCTTGATTACATGTGGTCCAATTGCTTGCCTTACGCTAGCTTGCTCTCAACAAGAGCCTTTGAGACATTGAACCTTTCGGTTCTAGCTTGAGTTTGGAACATATCCTCAAGTGCCACGATCATATCGTCGTTGCATGATTGTTATCGAACTGCATCTGCAGATCGGGTTCCATACTAGCGAGCATAAGGCAACTCACTTCAAGATCAGCATCACATGCTTTCTTGTAAGCGTTTTTCTCAACAAAGAGGTGCATTATCGCAGGCTCTTCCGGTAAGGGGTTGTCTAGAACGTCTTCCTTTTTTCTCACCACGAGAACAATTCTCGTGTTCTTGCGGATCCAATCCGCATAATTTGTTCCATTCAATTTATCTTTCTCAAGAACTGAACGCAAAAGTAAATGGTTGATTGCTAGGCCCATTTATCTACAAATGTAAATAATGCAAAATACTATGACAATGTATCCAAGATAGAGTAAAATCATATTAACATTTAATTGAATGTACTCCCACTAAAATCAATATCCCTCAATTGAAACTTAGTGATTCAAGACCCACAACTAACAAGTCAACTAGTGAGCTTTAGCATCACCGCTAGAAGACATGGTAGATCGGTAAGCAACTCTTTGCTAATCATATCACATATGACTCTTGTTGTTGGATAGCATCTCTATGCAAACGCCAACCTGCCATGCTCCAAGATCCCTAACCGTTAGGATGATCTTGTTCAAGTAACCAAACCTTCCGCATAAGTATCCGATACGAACCGTTCTAGTCAAGGAAAACCGGTGGCACCCCTAATTTCATAGACCCACCACCGATTGTACAAGGCTTGTGACAATTAAAGGTTTGGGGAGCATCAAAACTTAAACATTTGCCGAGGGATCATTCTACTTCACTATCGTATGTAGACAAAAACATAGTCGCAAGGCGTGAAAGTAGAACACGATAAGAATGACATTAAACAGTTGTGACTTGGTATGGCCTTATATCACTTTGGGGATCTCCATCTCCAATGAACTATTCATCATGATGATCTCCATCTCCATTATCCATGTATGCCATCCCCCAGTGATGAATCTGTCAAGACTAGTCTATACTAGCGCAGATAGAAATAACAATTACATTGGCGCGATCATCACAATTTGGCACGCAGGCCATTACATTAAAGGGACAATATATGAGTGGCTCCAGCCATATTGTCTTCCTCACGACATGCAAGTCATTAATTAATTACATACATGCATCACATACACAAAAAGGCCATACCAGTCACATAAATCTGCAAAACAGGGTTAGGCGATTGCGACACCTAAACTTGCAGGGGCGAAAAACCTATTTTCCAAGCCTTTTTTGGGAAGTCGTTCACTAGGCGCTAAAAGCGCCTTTTGATTTACACACCATTGTTGCTCTACAATTTTCATCTAAGAATCGCCTCCATCGAAAGTTACGGATCAAAAGTTATAGCCGGTAGACGCACACCATTGTGCATCCCGGTAATCGGTAGTCGGTAGAAAATCAAATCTGCCACCGCCACGCATCGCATGCGCCCGATCATGACCTTGGTCGATTTGATCAATCATATTGATCTCAAACTCGCCATGACCGGATCTACATGTATCACTTAACTCCGATGGCGGAATTCCGACCGGTAGGAGTAGATCGAACAAAGCCAGTGCAGCAAGATCATGAACCGCGATCAAAAACTCATCTACAACCGCGCATATCACCATATGCACACATCCAAATCTATAACGACACAACCTGGCTTTGATACCAATCAAGGAATATGGGATCGCTTCGCTAGCCGAAAAAAAAATTTTTCTACCCATAAACCAAGGATCTACTGCTAGTTATAGATCACGGGATTACCACTAGGCGCCGCAGTGCAGCGGAAGTGTCGACCCTCGGCGAAGATGTGTGCGTAGCGGCGATTGCCGTGCGATTGCTCACGTCCATCCTCCACGTGCGGTTCGTCCTTGTGCTCGGATGCGAGCACCTCCGCGGTATCCCACACGCATGGGGAGGAAGCGATCGCCTCCGGACTGCTAGGTCCGCGAGGAGGCTTGAGGCGGGCGTGAGCGGCGGCCGCCAAAGTGGTGTGAATCTATCTAGCCCCGCCCACCTCTCTCATATATATAGGCGTCCCTAATAGGCTCCCGGGCTGGAAGCCCATTATTAACCCTAAGCCTTGTCTAGTTAGATCGGATCCGAATCGGGCTTCCTTTCCTTAAAGCGGGATTACCACTAGGCAGCGCGAGGTGCGTGAAGCGTCGACCCTCGGCGAAGATGTGCGCCAGTAGCAGCGGTGCCGTCGCGTTGCTCACATCCGTCCTCCACGTGCGGTTCGTCCTTGTGCTTCGGATGCAAAGGCACCTCCGAGGTATCCCACACGCAGGGGAGGAAGCGATGCGCCTGGACCTGCTAGGTCCGCGAGGAGCTTGAGGCGAGGGCGTGAGCGGCGGCGGCTGCCAAAGTGGTGTGAATCTATCTAGCCCCGCGCCCACCACTGATATATATAGGCATCCCTAATACGCTCCGGCTGGGAGGCCCATTAGTAACCCTAAGCCTCGTCTAATTGGATCGGATCCAAATCGGGCTTCCCTTTCCCCTTAAGCGTCGCGACCCTATGGGCTCACGCACACATAGACATGGCCCGAAAGTACTCCTACTCGACCAATAGTTGACAAATGCCTCTCTAGCAAGGCGTGTCAACTCCCATGTGTACGCAATGATCATATCGGGCGAACCATCACAAACTCATATACATGTTATTCCCTTGCCACACGATATTTGGTCCACCTCGTGGGTCAACACTTAACCCAAGCACGGCCATGCATTTTTTGATCCAATCAATCGAGTGGTCCAGTGATATCACTCTTTTATCGAGAGGGGCAATTCCTTCTTGATTGACCATGCATCTGTTGACACTTGTTAATGCATACTTTTAATTGTCATTTAAACATGGAAAAGGACTAAAATATAATTAGATAACCTTATTAGGGGTTTATACTAATGATTTCCATAAGTTTTGGTAAAGTTGTAATTTGCGGGGACTTAACAGAAAAACAAGAGAATACGCAACGCAAATACCAACTCCGAAACAAGTCTAGAAGGCTCCGGAATACACCCGGCGTGAATGAAACTTGGCAATCAAGAAAACATCATCTAGAAGACTCCGGAAGCCCACGACGCATCGCGGGCCCGAGTGGAACCCACCACGGGCGATCGGCCCAATAATCGGCCGATCGGCCCGGCTTGGCCCCAAAGTCGCCCCTCTGTTTCGAGAACGTTCCTCCACCGCCTCTAAGACGCAATCTAATCCGGTTGTTTGATGTCGGTTTGATCCGAGGCGTCGGTTAAGCACGAGATGCATGAAGATTAGTACCACATTGCTGGCCGGGGTGAAGAGACATAAGAAGACCCATATATATAGACCCCTAGGCCTCCCCGATTCATCAATCTCAGTTCAATCTTCAATTCAATCAGATCATCAACGGCGACAAGAGATAGAAGCTCTAGATTAGAATTAGATTGAGAGTTAGTTTTTGCAAGTTGAGAGAATTAGAGTGCGGTTGAGGCGGAGTAGAAGGAAGGCCCTGAGCCGTCGGCGCCTCCATCTTCTTCCTCCTTCGGGTTAGGCGCCTCCATCATCGTCTCCCCGAGCTGATGTCATTGAGACACGACTCACGAGATCTTGTGGATTGTTCAAATTCCATTTAAGTAAGTGATATTGTCTCTATTGTTCTTAAGGTTCGTATTTCTTTTGATAAGATTACTTTGATTCCTGTCGCTCTTGAATTAAAGTTGTTAGATTAATGTAAGCGTGGTGCTTAGATTGACTAGCTTATTACGAATACCTTCTATAGGCCGGGGGTGAAGACACTTGTTAAGGCCGATCGTAGTGGTGACAAAGACTATTGAGTCCTTTGTTACGCCTTTGCCCCGTTTATAGAAATCGTAGGAGACCCTGTGTTGTTAGCGTAGAACCCCTTTATTTAGAGTTTCTTCATGACAACCCCTCTTAAGAACAATGTGCAAATGATTTACTTGAAGTGAGAACAAGACCTTCCTACTAGAACTCCTTATCTTTATTATCTATCTAGTTTTATTAAACCACTCGAGGATCGTTAGTAAATCTCAAGAACCCTTCTCTACGTTCTCCCTGTGGATTCGATATTTAAAACCCATCACCCGGGTGAAGTGCTCACCGGTATCCGTAAACTTTTGCGGATTATCCATCATAATATTCCCTCGTAGGCTTAGCAAATACCAACAAGCATTTTTCCGCCGTTGCGGGACAACGGTTTAGAGATTTCTTGAGTATACTTTTATCTTTTCTTTTTAGTTTAAATTTTTATCCTTTTCCGTTATCATGGATACTACATCCATTAAAGATTTTTTAACACCCACACAGACATAGCCTTAGGCCTATACCATCATCCAATCCAATTCTATCCGAGGCCTATGAGCTACCCCAGCTAATAGAGATGGAACCAACACTTTCTTAGAAATAGAAGACGAAGACCCTTATCATCATCTCCAACAATTTGAGCAAACATGTGACTGCCTTCATATAGAGGGTATGTCCGACCGAAACTATCCGTTGGAAACTCTTTCCATTCACACCGAAAGGAAAAGCTCGCCAATGGTATGATAGAACCAAGGAGAAGAAGAAAGGCGATTGGGGAACGCCCGTGCAGATTTCTGCTTTGATTTCTACCCCCGTTTCTAAAGTAGTCGACCTTTAGAACCCGGATCCTATCTTTCAAACAGGAGGATAGTGATTCATTGAGTTCATCCCGGGAACATTTTGAACTTCTTTGCAAATCCGACCAGATCTAGGCCTTCAAGACCACGCTTTTTACTTCAACATTTCTATATTGGTCTTAATAAAGAATCTAGAGCCTATTTGAATACCTCCTCACATGGATCTTTCATCCATCTTACATCTAGTGAAGCTAGAACCATTTTAGACAACATTCTAGCCAGCACTAATGATGATCCAAAGAGAAGAGAAATCTTTAGAAGAAGAAATTCCAGAAATAGCTACACCAACCTATGCGGAATCATCTCAACCCGTAGCTATAGAATCATCAAAGGAAAAACATTCTTTTCCTGATTTTATGAATGATATCGAGGATGATTTATTTTTCGATTTTGGAAACACCTCGAATTATCATCAAGAGAAGAAACCTCGAAAAACGCAAATTATCTTCACAAGAAGAAATTGATCACGTTGAGCAATACTTCTCAAGACAAAACACTAGGAAGCTTGCATCTATCATGAGTGCAGAATGGTTAGAAGAATCGAACTTTCTTACGATGTGATCCGTTTGGAATCACCTTCGTACCAATTCAATGCATAATTAATGCAATCACCTATGATGCACTTTATAACCCAATCGTAGGAGTTAATATAATGGCTTTATCCTTTTTCGAGCAATTTAGCAAGAACATGCCATTATCTCCTACTACTAAGTTATTAAAGCACTCCTCTCAAGGCAAATTGTCCAAAGTTCGTGAATTCTTTACACTCTACCTATTCGAATAAATGACATGTTAATCAACCCGAGCTTTTATATCTTTTGATATTAGGAGTTTGACCTTTTATTAGGCCATCCATTAGAAAGACTCCTTAAAGAAGGACACACGGAAAAACTAGACATTTGTCTAGGCAAAGATAAATTTCCCTTACAATTCGCACATTCGATTCATACCGAGACCCCAACCCAGTCCAGAACTGCACCCCAATCGAAGAGGTGAAAGAAGCATCTATAGAACATTTCGTAGAATCCAATCAAGAAGATGTAACTGAATTCTTCATCGAGGAAGAGGAAGAAAATCCAACTGAATCCAACCTTCGATGAATTCGAGGAAACCTCGAGACCTCCCATTAAACTTAAACCTTTACCACCTGGTCTTAGATATGCCTTTTACTCGCATAATGATCCTGAGTCCCCCGTGATCATTAATGATAAACTCACTTTAAAAAGAGACTTACGGGTTAATTATCGTCTTAGAACAACATCGTTCAAATTTTCGGCTACTCACTCCATGATCTAAAGGGCATCAGTCCCGCCCTTTGCACACATCGTATACCTACAGATCCCGATGTTCCACCATCTAGAGAACCTCAACGCAGACTTAATAATAATACGATGAAAGATGTGGTAAAGAAAGAAGTTCTAAAACTTCTTCACGCCGGGATTATATATCCTGTGCCACATAGTGAGTGGGTAAGCCCGGTGCAAGTTGTGCCTAAAAAGGGAGGCATGACAAGAGTTAAAAATGATAAGAACGAATTAATTCCTCGAGAGAACCGTCACCGGGTCGGGCGTATGTGCATAGACTATAGAAAATTAAATAAAGCCACAAAGAAAGATCACTTCCCACTTTGCCTTTCATTGATGAAATGTTAGAACGGTTGGCAAACCACTCTTTCTTTTGTTTTCTCGATGGATATTCAGGGTATCACCAAATCCCAATCCATCCCAAAGTGATCAAAAGCAAAACCACTTTTACATGTCCATATGGAACTTATGCATATCGTAGAATGTCTTTTGGATTATGTAATGCTCCAAATTTCTTTTCAAAGATGCATGATGTCTATATTTTCTGACATGATTGAAGAGATTATGGAAGTTTTTATGGATGACTTTTCTGTTTATGGAAAAAACTTTTGATGATTGTCTAGAAAACTTAGATAAGGTTTTGCAAAGATGTGAAGAAAAGCACTTAGTCCTTAATTGGGAAAAATGTCATTTTATGGTTAGAGAAGGAATAGTGCTAGGCCATCTAGTTTCTGAAAAGAGGAATAGAGGTAGACCGAGCTAAAATAGAAGTAATTGAACAGCTACCTCCACCGTGAATGTTAAAGGAATAAGAAGTTTTCTTGGCCATGCCGGTTTTTATAGAAGGTTCATAAAGAATTTTTCTCATATTGCTAGACCTCTTACAAACTTGTTAGCTAAGGATGCTCCTTTTGATTTTGATGATGCTTGTCTTAAATCTTTTGAAACTCCGAAAAATGCTCTTATTTCTCGCACCCATTATTCAACCCCCAGATTGGTCTTTACCCTTTGAAATTATGTGTGATGCAAGTGATTATGCTTTGTGGGGGCTGTTTTGGGGACGTACAAAAGACAAGAAACATCATGCCATTGCCTATGCTAGTAAAACTTTAACTGACCTCAACTTAATTATGCTACAACTAAAAAAGAGTTACTAGCTGTTGTTTATGCTATCGACAAGTTTAGATCTTACTTGGTAGGAGCAAAAGTTATTGTTTACACTGATCATGCCGCTCTTAAATATTTGCTCACTAAGAAAGATGCTAAACCAAGATTAATACGATGGATTTTGCTTGCTCCAAGAGTTTGATTTAGAAATTAGAGATAAAAAAGGAGTAGAAAATTTCATTTGCCGATCATTTGTCTAGAATGCATTTTGAGAAACCACAGAATTACCCATTAATGACTCTATGAGGGATGACATGCTCTATCGGATCTCCCGATCCGATCCCCGGGTATGCATATTGTTAATTTTATGGTTGCAGGATATGTACGACGACCCGCTGATAAGAAAAAAACTCATTTATGAGAGTCGCCATCACCTATGGGATGAGCCATACCTCTTCCGAGTATGCACCGACGGCTTACTTACTCAGAGGTGTGTACCGGCGGAAGAAGGACTACAGATTATCAAGAAGTGCCACTCAGCACCATATGGGGGTCATTATGGAGCATTCCGCACACATGCAAAGATCCGCAAAAGCGGATTTTTTACGCCAACCATGTATCAAGACACACGAGACTTCGTGCGAAGGTGCAATGCCCGCCGAGACATGGCAATATCAATTCTAGGGATGCCATGCGGCCGACGACCAATCTTCAAATCGAGCTCTTTGATGTCCGGGGAATTGACTACATGGGACCATTCCCAAAATCCGGACCCTACGAGTACATCTTGGTGGCGCTTGACTATGTTTCCAAATGGGTTGAGGCTATGCCATGCAAGACTAGCCGACCACAAGAGCTCCATCAAGATGTTTGAAGAAATAATATTCCCAAGATTCGGTACACCAAGGCTAGTGATAAGTGACGGAGGGTCCCACTTCATCGACAAGAACTTTGAGAAATACCTCTCAACTCATGGGATCCAAAGACAACGTCGCTACACCTTATCACCCTTGAGACAAGTGGTCAAGCGTAAACGCCAAACAAGCAAATCAAGAACATCCTACAAAAGACGGTTGACCAAATGGGAACTAAGTGGAAAGATAGGCTACCCGAAGCTCTCGGGCTTACCGGACAGCTTTACAAGACTCCCATCGGAATGTCCCCTACCACCGGTTTACGGAAGACATGTCACTTGCCTCGTTGAGCTAGAATTCAAAGCTCACCGGGCGATCAAAAGATGGAATATGGACCTTGATGAAGCCGAACAAAACGAAGAATGCAACTATCCGAGCTGGAAGAATGGAGAGAGAAGGCGTACCACAATGCCAAGATCTACAAAGAAAGAACCAAAAGATGGCATGACAAGAGAATCAAGAAGAAGGAATTCCACCCAAAGCGATCGTATTACTTTTTTAATTCCGTGGTACGACTTTTTCTGACATGGAAAACTACGAAGCAAGTGGGAAGGACCGCATAAGGTGGTGAGTTCATCATCACACGGAGCCGTCACTCTTCAAGACAACAAGGTACGCTATTCAAGGTAAATGGTCATCGCCTCAAAATATTTTTAGAGCCCAATAAAGATTTAGAAGAATTAGATGTTATCGAATTCTTCAATTACCTAAAAATATTAATTTTCACGAATAATGGGCCGACACCAGGTTTTTTCGATAATAATAGAGTTAGAGCACCCCATTTACGTAACGCGCGTCGCGAGGCGACACGCGGGCCGCACCGATCGCCCAAATAACAGCCGATCGCCCACGCGGCCCCCTCGCGTCTGTTTTGTCCCACACGGTCTCTTGCACGCTTAGTTACGGAAAAAAAAAAAAATTCCTTTCGGTTGTTTTAGTACCGTAAACCCAATCTCGTCCCCCAAAAATCCCGACCCATATATAATCAAGGATAGACCCTCCTCTTTTCTCATCTAATCTCCAAATTAGCGACCATGGCTGAAAAGCAGCTTGTCCCCTTCAATGAGAAAGCCAAGCAAGTTGTTCCTTCCATCAAGCAACTCAAGCCGCCGCCATCATACCACCCGAGCATACTCCAATTCCTTTCGTTCCACCTCGTCGCCCTCGCACACCACCGCCACCGCAAGGACGCAAAGCAAGTCATGTATGCTCACCGTATGATCGTCGCCGCCAAGCCGCACCGAAGAAGCCAATCCATGTTCCTAGCTACATGGAGGTTGAAGAACCAAAGAAGGGCGAAGGCCTTACACGTTCGCGCATGGACACCAACGGCAACACGAGGAGCACAAGTACACTACAAAGACCTCCACGCCAAGCACTACCATTAACGGAATCCGCGCTAAGGAATCACGCGATCAAGAGGATTTCCGTTATCGAGGCCAAAGCCGGCCAGATGCCACGTAAGAAGAAAAAACTAGAAAAACCGTAGCTGACCTCGCCTAGATGTAGCAGCCCTTGCGTAAACATGCAAGGAGATTCACCGCCAATAGCACCCTCACTAGTTCCATCCTCCGTCTCTTAGAGAATGAAGGAAAGAAGAAGCGTAAAAATCAGGAAGAGGATGCTAGTCGCAATTCAAAAGAAGGGCAAGGGCCCTATGTAAGCACCACAATTAGAGAGCACATAAGTCTTAGCGTTTGAGTCTTAAAGATTAGTTAAATTAAAGTCATTTAGTTTGGTTTAGATAATATTAGTTTGCTTTAAATTTTAGGAAGTTCGAATTATATAATAAAGTGCTCTCTTTTTTATCAATAAAGTAATCCACAAGTTGAGTCAAATATTTCTTCTATATTTTTCTCGATATGTTTTTGTCTCCACCATGCTTTGTATGCAAGATAACAGAATTAAGTGTGGGGAGAGACATGCCACCAAACAGAAATTTTTCGCGACAAAAATCAAGAAATTGAATAAAAACGGAACCATCGACTTCAAGACGACGGACGCGCCCGACACGGACCGTAGGCGGACCGATCGTCCCAAATAACAGGCCGATCGGCCCCGGCCCCGCCCCACTAAGGCCCAAACTTCGTCCACCGCTCGGTTCGCTTCCTAAAACTTTTTAATTTTCGCAATTTATTTTCCGTTCGAATTAAATAAGCCTTCTCTGTTATGGTATGTTTACCTATATGAAAAATATGTCTTGAACAAAGTTTTGCATGATTAAATTCCTACATATATCTGTCACTTATTGGGATGCTTTAATTGCTTAAAACATGAGAAAGAATAAAGTTAGAATAAGATCTTCTTTCTTTTATCTTGTCTTTGGAGAGTTATTTCAAAATATTAAAGTCATTAGTTATGCTTCTCCTTTGTGATCAATGATACATCCTAATAGAGACGTAGCAATCATTAAAGATATATCTAATTAATTGTTGCTTTCTTGTGTTGAGCTTTGTCAAAACCACGACCCGTGTTGAAATTTGTCTAAAGTCTAAGATCTAGATCACGCACACCGCTTTCACTAAAGTATCCATGCTCTAAAAAGTTTTAATCTTTATCTCCCATAATTCTAAATTATGAAAAAGGTACAGCCATGAAAAAAGCCAAATGTTAAAAATTCTAAGAGTGGAGAGAAAAGTGAGAGAGAGGAGAAAATGAGCAAGTGCTCTACGGGTCGAAGAACCCCCTCTCTAAGAAAAAAAAAATAATAAAGAGAAGAATAATGGACAAGTGTCCGAGGGTGAGTAGGGCCCACTTCTCTAATAAAGAGAGTAAAAATGGACATATGTCCGAGGGTGAGTAGAACCCACCTCTCTAATAATTAGCTGGTTACCTCTCGAAAAAAAAAAAAAAAAGGGGAGAGAAATATAAATAGGGAGATAGAAGATTTTCATCTAGAGAGAGCCATGGTAATAATAATCTTGATTCACATGCACATCTTGATCTATGATTTATGACATCTTTCTCCATGGATCCACAATTGACTCGGCAATAAATACAAGGTAAGTGTGCTACATGTTCTTGAGCTCCACATATGATATAATAAATGAACTGTAAGGATATAATATACTTTGAGAGACTTGAGAGTGTCACAAAGGAGGAAGTACAACAATGCTTTCTTTTCAAAAATCTCTCCAATAGACTTGATTCAAGAATAAAGGTGATCTGTTTCTAACCGATTCATGTTCGAGATCCCAAAGTGCAGGTATGACTATGGAAATGTAATCATGATCCATGCTTAGACCATCCTTTTATCGAGGACGAATAAAAGCCTAAGTGTGGGGAGTTTGTTAACACTTGTTAATGCATACTTTTAATTGTCATTTAAACATGGAAAAGGACTAAAATATAATTAGATAACCTTATTAGGGTTTATACTAATGATTTCCATAAGTTTTGGTAAAGTTGTAATTTGCGGGGGACTTAACAGAAAACAAAGAGAATACGCAACGCAATACCAACTCGAAACAAGTCTAGAAGGCTCCGAATACACCCGACGTGAATGAAACTTGGCAATCAAGAAAACATCATCTAGAAGACTCCGTAAGCCACGACGCATCGCGGGGCCCGTGAGTGGAACCCACCACGGGCCGATCGGCCCAATAATCGCCGATCGGCCCGGCTTGGCCCCCAAGTCGCCCCTCGCTTTCGAACGTTCCTCCACCGCCTCTAAGACGCAATCTAATCCGGGTCGTTTGATGTCGGTTTGATCCGAGGGCGCCGTTAAGCACGAGATGCATGAAGATTAGTACCACATTGCCTGGCTGAAGTGAAGAGACATAAGAAGACCCATATATATAGACCCCTAGGCCTCCCCGATTCATCAATCTCAGTTCAATCTTCAATTCAATCGATCATCAACGACGACAAGAGATAGAAGCTCTAGATTAGAATTAGATTGAGAGTTAGTTTTGCAAGTTGAGAGAATTAGAGTGCGGTTGAGGCGGAGTAAAAGGAAGGCCCTGAGCTGCCGGCACCTCCATCTTCTTCCTCCTCCGAGTTGGCGCCTCCATCATCGTCTCCCCGAGCTGATGTCATTGGAGCACGACTCTGGAGATCTTGTGGATTGTTCGAATTCCATTTAAGTAAGTGATATTGTCTCTATTGGTCTTAAGGTTCGTATTTCTTTTGATAAGATTACTTTGATTCCTCGCCGCTCTTGAATTAAAGTTGTTAGATTAATGTAAGCGTGGTGCTTAGATTGACTAGCTTATTACGAATACCTTCTATAGGCCGGGGTGAAGACACTTGTTAAAGCTGATCGTAGTGGTGACAAAGACTATTGAGTCCTTTGTTATGCCTGCCCCTCGCTTATAGAAATCGTAGGAGACCCTGTGTTGTTAGCGTAGAACCCCTTTATTAAGAGTTTCTTCATGACAACCCCTCTTAAGAACAATGTGCAAATGATTTACTTGAAGTGAGAACAAGACCTTCCTACTAGAACTCCTTATCTTTATTATCTATCTAGTTTTATTAAACCACTCGAGGATCAGTAGTAAATCTCAAGAACCCTTCTCTACGCTCTCCCCGTGGATTCGATATTTAAAACCCATCACCCCGGGTGAAGTGCTCACCGTATCCGTGCGCTTGCGGATTATCCATCATAATATTCCTGTAGGCTTAGCAAATACCAACAGCATCATAGCATGCTTCCTGACAAACCCGAAGACTACCTTTATAGCTATCCAATTACGGAGTAACGTTTGATAGTCCCTAAGTAGGTCGTTTCACATCTTGAGTACATACGACAATCTCAGGTCTAAGGACATAACGTACATGATGTGTAAAGAGATAATAACAACATCTCATGTCGGGTCTATCCAGCCCCATGTCATACATGTGCCCACACTATTAGTTTGACATCTCCATGTCTATGACTTGTGAAACATAGTCATCAACTAATATGTGTACTGATCTAATATTCATGTGTGTCCTCACATGAACTCCGACAAGGACAATTATAGAATAACCATACAAGTAAAGAGTCTCACAAACAATTTACATAATTGCCAATCGATACAAGTTGTCTTTAATGGATATCCATGAACACATAATATATCATGGATACAAGGCGATACAATCATCTCTATGATTATCTCTAGGCATATTCCCAACAACTAGGTAGGTTTCTATTCAAAGGAGGAGGAGGACGCCATCAAAGCCGAGTCAACAGCATGGTCAAGATATATTGCAATCAAGTTACTCCACAAGAAATCCAGAAGCGATGCCACCGTTCCTCAGCTGGACAGCAATGGTGAAGCACAGGCAGAATGAAGGGGGGCCGGAAAGAAGACAAAAGCTACAAGTCTTGTTTCTGCGTTATCTGTTTCGTCTGATGCGCGAGCAGCCTGGCATCTGCTGTTATATCTAGTGGAATTATCTTAAACTTGTTTTTTTTTCAATCATATTCTGTGTTGTAATAGAGATGTTTGCTACTTATGTCGTAGGCGGGTCTTCCATCGTTTTGTCGGTGTCGTGTCATATAGATCAGGGTAAGCCATTTTTTCTCTTCACACTTTTAGCTGTCTAAGTCTGATGGCATCAAAACTCTATTTGTATTTTTGTGGCTTAATGGAAATGGGGATTTCCTCAGTTCAAAAGAAAAGATGCAGACTCACACACATTAGCTTCTACATAAAACGCACATAAAAGGACAAGGTAACAGGCATTGAGATTGATGACATCAGTACGCGCAACTCACTATCAATGGTCTCATCGACTACCACAAGTTGTACTACATTTTTTCACTAACAATAAATTTAGTTTTACAATAATACGTCAATGTTCTATTAAAATATGATGTTGACAATTTATTTTTTCTTCCTGTAGAGCAACTCCAACAATTTGCTAAATAAACTTGCTATCTTTCAAAAATTTGGTACATATACTACCTGAAATATGATGTTAACCTGATCGCTGGTGTCCAGGCCAGGGCCTGGCAACGCGCTAGCCGCAGCCGACCTCCAGGGCATGCCACGCTGCTTTGTGAAATCGGAGCAGATCCGAACGATTGAGGCGATGATGGTGGACAGCAAGTGGGGAAGGGACAGCACCTCCGTCATGGCAGCGGGCAGGGGATCCGCGAGAAGGGGAACACAGGGCCTCGCCTTTGCGGCCGGCAATATGTATCCTTTTGGGAAAGTGAGAGAGGTCGTCGGTCTCAGCCGAGGGGCAAGTGCAGGGACAGTGCCGAGCCCGAAGCGGACAGTTTGCCGAGGCACGATCTCGTGGATCCGTGACGCCGCCCAGCGGCTGGTGGCGTGGATCGTAGGAAACGGTAGCGGCACCAGGAGTCCGAGGCTGATGCGGAAAGATTCAGGAGGCTGGATACGGCATTGGGCAGTTTTTGCCAAGGGGAAACGGTTGGTGTGGGTATTGGATAAATTTTTCTTCTACCTTTGGGTGGGCACTTTTGTGTGTAGGGGAGATGGACACCCACGGCTCGCAGCGTAGGGAAGCCGTGGGGAAGCCCGGTGTGGGTAAGCACGGGCGGGTAGAGTTTTTGCATGTGGAAAAAAATGTCAAGGAGGAGTCGACAACTTAGGCCCCTCTTTGAGAGGGCTCCCCGATGGCTCCGGCTGTGTCATTGTGGCACTACTGTAGCCGGAGCCGGAGGAGCCACGAAAACGAGCTTCTCTAGCTCCGTGCTTTGTCGCTGACTTCGAAAAACGAGAGAGAAAAACGGCTCCAGCTAAAAGTGCAGACTACAGTGCAACTACAGTGAAGTGATGGAGAAGCCGGAGCCGCCCGGAGCTGCACCAAACGGCCCCTTAAAACACGCATGTTTCATATGTTCCTGTTGACTTTCTTTCACGGGCCCCACATGTCAATCTCAGTTGGGTATGGAGTTTCTATGGTGACAATGTCATGTGTATTTTCTTAATCATGCAATCTTGGCTGTGACGTGGATTTATCGAGGTCTTTCTTGGCACTGGATGGACTTCCTTGTTTATATAAGAGAAACTGTATGAGTGCCAACGTCATAGTGGGGAATCTTGTATAAATTGGGTGGTTTGACGCAATAAAAAAATTATGTTAAAGGTAAATTCTGTGGTCTATAAATATAATTCTTATGGAGCCCTCATCCATGAACGTACAATATCTATCACTGTATAATTGTATCTCTTATTATTCAGCTACTATATACTAGTATATTCCGCTTGCAATATTTAGTATTGTATATAGTAATAATATATATATTGCCAGATCGAGTGGGATTAATTAGCAGCTACGTGGGATGAAGCCAACTTTTCCTCCGGCCATGTCATACACCACCTCCGTGGACGCTAGCGTATACGTCCCAATGACCGAGTAGGGAGCAAGTTTGTCACCGGCGACCACTTGGTCAGAGAAGGCAAGGCAGGCCACGGTGAATGGACCGGCGGCGGGGTCCTCGTAGTAAAGCATCTGGTCCACGTCAATCACCAGGCTCTCGCCGTTGCTGAACTTGAGCCCGACGAGCGGTACATCGAGCCCATGCAGCCCGGTGAAGTTGTAGCACGTGTCGAAGTCGCTGGACGGTGCCAATGAGCGGTTGTTATACTGCGACATCTCCTTCCGGAAGGCGTCACGCAGCGGCGTGTACGCGTCCGGCGGCAGCAGCGTGATGGCCGTCCCCGTGTCCAGGTTGCTGCCGGTGACGCCGAAGCTCTCGGCGAGGATCGGGAGGTCCTCCCCGCCGAGGCTCATCCCGACGAGGTCGATGAAGTACATGCTTGCCAGCTCGGGGTTGCCCTCGTTTTTGCTCACCAGCGGGGCGTGCGTGGCGTTGCGGTTGTCATCTCCGAAGAAGGTGGCGTTGACGTTGAGGTTGAGGTAGCCCACCGAGCTCGGAGACTGCGGCAGGCAGTATGAGAATGATGGCGGCGACGACGACGAGAGCCGTGACGGCAGCGAGTTGCGGTCGCGACTGAGGTCGAGCCACCCGCCCCGGGCAGGTCCTCAGGAGAGCGCTCAATGTCGATGCAGACGGCTCTGAAGTCGTGGACGGTGGTGGATGGCGCCAACGTGAGCACGTCCCCCGAATACGTGCCCACGATACTGCCAGTGTGCGGATCAACAAAGTGACAATCTGAGCCGGAGCAGTTGGCCGGACAGTCCGGGCGAGCCGCAGGGGACATGGGTGAACGTCGAGGACTGCGATGTGTCAAATGCCGGCTCACAGTCGTCGGAACCAGAGGGGCATGGCTTGCACCAGAACATGGAGTAGCCGGATAAGTTGTCGAGGAACACCGGTAACTGCTGCTCTGGCGTGCCGTAGCTGATGAGCACGTTGTAGTCCAGCACCCCCTAGCGTCGACGGGTTGAAGGAGCTGTTGACGGGGAAGGTGATGGATGCCGCTGGCGCCGGCGTTGGGGTGGCCCCCGCAGATGATTGTGAGGAGAAATGGTGCCGCCGGAAGCGGGAGATGTCACGACGCAGGACATCTGCCGCCGATAGGGACGGCAGCCCGTGCAACGGCGAGCATGGACTCTGCCGGTGCACTACAGGTATCTTGTTGTTTCCTAGGCCTGTAAAAAGTTGATCATAAGCATATATAACACATGTAATTAAGTTTCTTCTAATTAAAATTTGAATTTGTCAACTGCAGTTTGTCTTCATGTTGGTGTGTCCGTCCACATTTTGGAGCATTCATATAACAGTTGCAGCAAGGATTATTATTGGAAATGTAATTGCAAAGCTCGAGAAAGCAGCCAATACAATGCAACAGACAAAATTTCCGGCCAGCTGTGCCAGACAATGTCAAAGGTATTAGCATGTTGGTGTGTCCGTCCATTCTCTTGAGCATACTCCCTCCAATCAGATTCTCTGAATGACTTACAATTTAGAATGTAAGGAGTAATATACATAATGAGTTACAAATACATTAGAGTCATACGAGATAGTAATAATATTGTGGTTTGTACAATCATGTGGTATGGAGTCAGAGTATCTGGTTCGAAAGCGTACGTATTAGAACAGATGATGATGCAAATTTCATTGCAAATATACGACACGTACCATATTAATTATATATAAACATATACATTGCTCTATCTATGTATGTACCAGTTGCGATGGACGACGAGCAGGTGGTTGCAGGAGGTGAGTTGCCAGATGACTTGCCGGGTGTCTTGAAAAAAACTCGTCTGCTGGATCCTAGCATGTAGCTTCCATGGGAGGAGGCGTCATGTTGAGCAGCAAGGACAAGCAGGAGCAGGCACACCAAGGAGAAGCGAGTCATTGTGTGCTGCATATGCCGTACTGCGACGTTCCACATGCATACATGGTTGCATTGTTATAGATGGCAACACGTGGAGGCTGACAACCAGCTGACGTACGTGACGGGGAAAGCCATGCAAAAAATTTGTAACATTTTGTCGATCGGGAAGCATATGCAAAGGATATTATCAATGGCGTCTGCTTCACCAATGTTAGGCAATGCAATAATAAAATGTCAAACGCTAATGTTGTTGATCGTTGTGCTCTATGTGTGTAGGCCTGCTAATGGGTTGGGTTAGAAATAGGTTTATTGGGTTGGGTTTTATATTGGATACATTTGGATGGGTGAAAATGGGTTGATTGACTTAGCGGGTTGGCTTGGGTTGGGTTTAACAAAAAAAAATAGGTTAGATCGGGTTGGGAATGGGTTCTTTTTTTCTAGGCTTAAATGGGTTGAACCCATGGATTAATGCCTAGGGTCCGACTTCAACCTTTTGTCGACCGGGAAGCATATGCAAAGGATATTATCACTGGCGTCTGTTTCACCAATGCTACGCAATGCAAGTCAAATGCTAATGCTGTTGGTCGTTGTGCTCTATGTGTGTTTAATGTATATAAGATGGTCTTGTCTGGATGTGTCAGAATAGCATGACCTTAGCCACAGAATCTCTAATCAAGTTGCATGAACACATAATGTGAATTAATGACTAACCAGGATCTTTTTGTTTCTTTGTTGTTTCTTGAACTTTGTTGTAAGAATTTGCTTTATTCAATAAATCAATTTGCCAGTAGGGGCTATGTCCCTCCTGTTTCCTAAAAACCCGGGTCTTTTGGGAAGCCAACCTTTGATAGGGGTCATAGCAGTAGTAAATCGTTGAGGGAATCCTTCTTCTATGCCGCTTTGATTCTGCGGTGTGGAAGAGGAATTGCGCCACTATGGTGAACGCACTACCGAAAAACGGAGGCTTTGCCAAGTGTTTGGTTCTTTTGCCGAGTGTATTTTTTCGGTACTGGCACAGAGCCTCTTTTGTTGAGTGTCAAAAAAAAACACACGGAAAAATACAGGCACTGGTAAAGACATTCCTTGCCGAGTGTCAAAAAATAACACTTGGCAAGGAATGTCTTTGTCGAGTGCCTGTGTTTTTGTTTTCTTTGTCGAGTGTTTTTTTTTTCAGGCACTAGGCAAAGAAGTTTTTAAAATTAGTTTTTGAGGCCCTAAACGAAGTATATTTTGGTCATTTCTTTATTTGACAAAGTGTTAGTAACATTGTTCACAAAACTAACATCTCTCTCTCAAATCATCTCATAGTTTCCAAGAACTAGAAGAGAGATTAATAAGATTCACGAACAATGTTACTAACAATTTGTCAAATGAATAAATGACCAATAAACATTGTAAGTCCCTAAATAAATCCAAATTAAAAAGTTGTCAACTACAAAGTTTAATAACTTTTTGAGATGTACACTTTTTATTTAGGAACTTTTCCCAGGCGAGGTTGTTTGAAAATCGGTGTCATATAATATATGAGGAACTAATATGGAATCTAGACACAAATAACAAGCTAGTGCAGTGGTGAGGCAAGTGTTGTGTGAGTGAGAGGTTGTGGGTTTGATTCCTGCCGCACGCACATGCATGAAAAATCGTGGAAAACTGTGAGTTGGATGGAGGCTGATAGTGGTTGGCTGATTGTGGTCTTCCCCAAAAAAAGAACATTGCTATTTTTTTAGGTTTTTTCGTATTTTTTTCATTGCTGAGTGTGTATCTTTGCCGAGTTTTTTGATACTGCAAAAGCCTTTGCCGAAAGTGCTCAATTAAAAAAACACTCGGCAAAGGCCTCTTTGCCGAGTAAACGTTGCCGTGTGGTACACTCGGCAATAAGAGTCTTTGCTGAGTGTTTTTGACACTCAGCAAAGAGCCTGATTCCAGTAGTGACGGCGATGGCCTTCGTGTCACTTCAGCGCCCTTAGTAGTCCGATCTGAGAAGAGATGAGGTATGGCTGAAAACTCTCGGAACAATGGTACCCCTAGAGTGGTAGCCTCCTCTTATTAGCGCTGCGTGACGAGAGGCCACGGTCTTGTATCATTAGGGTCATGTTTGGGGAAGTCACATACTCCCCTTGACCTAGCCAAAGAGCGGTTAGGAGTTGGCGCATACAACCCATGGCCCTGAGATCAGTTATTCCAACATTCTCCCTTTCGATCCAAAGGCTAACATCATAAGTCCACACTTAGTAGAAATAGTAAAAAAAGGCAATGGGTTATAGTCTACACGACAAGACGAAACAAAATTAAACTCCAATTCCATATGTTTTGAAGGTAAAAAAAGGCAATGGGTAAAATTTTGCAATACGAGTCTTTTGATCACCACATCACGTACAACTTATTGGCATAGACTAAAATTTGAAACATATATACAGTTCAGACATTATAACATTTTAAAAATAAGTTTCCTTTTTTTACCGGGTACGTTGTCATAGTGATGGAAAAGTGCACAGTGAGGGGAAAACTTGCACCACATTTCAACCGAGTGCACGGCCACTGAAAAATGGAATTGTTATTCTTTCGTCGTTCAATTTTTGCATGCGTCAAATAGAGTTTTGGATTCGAGATTCATACAGACAACCAGAATCCCACTTTTGCCGATTGCCGGAATCTTTGCCGAGTGTTGTTCATCACGCACTCACTAAAGACCGTCTTTGGCGATTGCCAAACCAAAAACACATGCACTCAGTAATAATCCATTGCATATGCACGGTTCCCAACAATGTTACAAATTAATTTCATGCATGGCGTATTTGTGGCGTCGGCCGTCACGTACGACAATCGAGAATTTTTGTCGTCGTCTTGTCTTGTCTATAAGGAAGCATGCATGCATGGATGTGCGACTGCATGCATTGCAATCCATGGGACGTAGATGCTCATACACACACGGCACGATTGCGCACAACACAATGACTACTGCTCCCTCCTACCTGCTTCTGTTTCTGCTTCTGATTCATGCTCGACATGCTTCCACCCATGCAATTAGCTACTACAGGCTTGTTGGTTCATCCCCAAAACAGGCCACCACCAATAGTCTTTGTAAAATTGGCAAGTATATATCGTACCATTATGCTCCACAAATTGTATAAGATAATATAATCTCATATATATATTTGTTCAACTTAATTTTGCAGGCAGAAACAACAAGCTACTACCTGTAGTGCAGCACCGGCAGAGCACTACTGTTGGCATAACCCTAACACTGGGGACACAGCTCTGTGCAGTGGAGACATGTGGACGAGGCGAGTCGAGGCGGAATGGGCGAGTTTGAACCAGGAACGCGGTGGCCGCGCCCACGATCGTGATAAGTTAACTGCAGAGTGTGTTTTCAGTGATATGTATCATGTGCTTAGCGGGTTGTAATTAGCTAATGGCGTGTGTTAGCTAGTGTTTAATACTCCTGGTGTGTTAAGGAGTAGAGGGGTCGCGTGAGTTGCCAGAAAGGCACTTTGAGACACCCGGGCGGTTCCAAAAATTATCGTCTGTGTTCATCTTTGTTCTTGCGATCGTGTCCAAAATGTCCTTGATCGACCTCGCCGATAAGCCTCCGCCGGTGAGGACCTTCCGATCCCCGGGCGGGCACCTTCGGGTTCCGCAACACCAGCGCCGCCCTACAAAACATGGGGACAACCTTCACCATGCTGGCACCCGACGCCGTAGACGCCCGCTGCGCGACGCCTTCAAAGGAGATGTCGCGACTACAACCGCTCATTGCCAGGGTTTGCCAGCTTCGACACGTGCTTCAACTTCATCGGGCTGTTTGAGCTCACTTTACCCATTCTCCAGTTCAAGTTCAGCAATGGGGAAGATCTGGCGATCGAGGACCCGATGTTGTACTACGATGACCCCGACGTTGGTGCATTTGGCATGACCTGCCTCGCTTTCTCCAGCTTCAACGACGGCGGCGATGTCGTCTTCTCCGCCGTGATTGGGACGTATAATGTTGGGGTCCATGGAAGTGGTCTACGACATGGCCCGAGGAAAGGTTGTCTTCAACCCACGGACGCCAATAATACGTTGTTTTTATATTTATTTATTTAGACACACTACCGGAAACAGGGACGTTTCGTGGGGAAATTCTTTCCCATGAGCTAGATGCAATTTTCTTTCAACTTAGTTATTTATTTTCCCATTTTCACTTTGGTGCAATAATGTTTACTTTCATATATTACTGCTTCCACATTTCAACTAAGTTACTGTTTCCTTGTGACAATGGCTCGTATACGTATGTCCTAACACTTCATGTAATTTGGACACTGTTCACACGCCAAAAATGTCCGGGCCGGGGAATTGGATTACACTATCCTTACTGCCATCAAAGACGTGTTGGTAAATATTTGGTGCAATACAATTCAAAGCGCCAGACGAAATGGAGATGACAGCGACGCTACCTTGCAAAAAGCTAGCCAGACCGGGTTTCCAAAGCCGGCCAGGACGAGTTGCCCGCGCTGGCCAGGCCGAGTTTCCGAAGCCTGTCATGAATCCTGCTGGCTGAGGTGGGCCAGGCCGACTTTTTGTGTTGTTTACTGAGACGAATTGTCTCGAAATCAGTTTCTCTTTTTTAAGCTGAGGTTGTAAATGTACTAATTGGAAGATCAGTGAACTTAGGATTTGACAATAATGCTCCTGCTCTTGATAGAAATGAAGTTCGTGCATGTTAAGACGCATGCTGAAAAGAAAATTATACGGATCTGGCGGCCATTCTACGTGCGGGGCAATATATATGTAAAAGAAATGGTTGGCCACCTGGTCCGTTCAACGATTTTCTGGGTGTTCTACATGTTGGCGCCGGCAAAAGGATCTATTTTTTTCTTTCTTGATGAACTGAAACGTGTGGCGCAGATAAGAATAGTACTGAAGAATACCATAAAAGTTTACAAAAGCATTTCCTCGATGGGTCTTAATTATAAGCCACTAATAAGGCCTTGTTTGTGTGTAGAGTTATCAACCTCAATCCACATGTATTGGCGAGGATTGGGTGTAACTTAACTAGTTTACTTTAATCTACTATTTCTTCTACCAAATTAAGAGCATCTCCAAATGTCTTTTTTAAATTAATTCTCTATATTATCTTTTCACCAAAATAATGTGGTAATCTCGAAGTTCAACACATAGTTCATATCAGATATATATGTTAATTTGTCACCTTAGGTGCAAAGCTTGTTTCTTGTAAACCTTTTGTGCCAATTATTAAAGGTGGTTGTGCATGACTCTACTTCACTGGTTGCAGTTATGAGTCCATTCTAACCCAAACAATGACTCGATTGGGGTATGTTTGGAGATATGCTACTGAAAGGTCAACACTCACTACAAATGAATATCAGGCAAAGGTGCTTATGACTAATTGTCGTTAGTGCAGCATGTCGCCTTAGGTGCGAAGCAAAGGAACAAGTACTAGTAAGAACTTTGTTATACATTTGTGATATTTGTGGATTCCACATAGGTGACCAAAACTTCACCGACTTAGCTATAGAAGATAGTCAGTGAACTTCTAGTATTAGTTGAAAATCTTTTTAATTGTAATAATAATTTGTTTTACATTATGAAAGTTTCTATGAATTTGATGAATTGTATGATCATTGTAATATATAAGTTCCTAATTTTGTTTTATTTTCAATTAATTTAAATTTTATTAAATTAAATTCCTAATTTTGTGTCCATTTTTATTTTGTATCAATTTTAGTTAGTCTAAAAAAACTACAAAAAAAAAAATATATATATATAAAAAGCTGTTTACAATCCCGGTTGGTTATTTAAACCGGGATTGAATGGTCCCCAGGTCGCGGGGCGTGGATCCTGGCCGGAGCCTCATTTAGAACCGGTGTATGAAAACCACCCGGGACTAAAGAGCCCTTTAGTCCCGGATGGGCAATCTCGGTTTTGAGACCGGGACTAAAGGGGGTTACCAACCGAATTGTAGCCCATTCGTGTAGTAGTGTATGTTACTCCTACACAATTTAAAATACTATCCTACAATCCCTTTAGTGAACACAAATATAGCACATAACGATCTGGGCGTTTGACATTCTATATATTGTCCTGCTCGTCGAGGCCGGCGGGCATGTGATTGACATTTCATTTGGTGAAGCAGCATGCATATGCCAGCAAGTCCTGCGTGATTATATATATTTGCAGTAACAAATTTTCAGGCATAGCGTCGGTCATGACGTATTTGTGGCGTCTGCCGTGACGAAGGAGAATATTCGAGGTACCGTCGTCCATAAGAGACAGCATTGGATGGACGTGAGACTGTGCGAACAGCACAATGACTGCTCTTTTCTTCTTGTGCCTGCTTCTGATTTCTGCTCAACATGGTGCCTCCTCCAATGCAAACTACTACAAGCTACGGTCCGGACAAGTTTTTTACAAGCTGACACCTGGCAAGTCATCTGGCAGCTCACAGCATGCCACCACGGCGCCAACTGATGCAACCACCTGCACGGCGTCGTCCATCGCAACTGGTACATACATACATAGAACATATATATTTGTATATATAACAATGTCCTATATATATGATCAATTTTTACAGGCCTAGCAAGCAACAACAGACTACCCGTAGTGCACCGGCAGAGTCCATGCTCGCCGTTGCACGGGCTGCCGTCCCTAAAGCCGGCAGATGTTCTGCGTCGTGACACCTCCCGCATCCGCGCCATTTCTCCTCATCGGTGGCTTCCCCGCGGCCATGTCATCCGACTTCTTCTTCCCCGGGACCCGTCGATGCTACCGGTGCTCGACTACAGCGTGTTCGTCAACTACGGCACTCCGAGCAGCGATTCCCGGTGTACCTCGACACCATCACCGGCTTCTCCCAGCTCAAGTGCAAGCCATCATGCGCCTCAGGTTTGGACAACCACTGTGACCCGGCGGTTTTCAACATGTCCCGGTCCTTGACCTTCTCCAAAATCCCCTGTGGCTCGCCGGACTGTCCGTGAACTTCAACCACTGCTTCGGCGCCAACGTCTGCCAGTATATCGATATGTACAAGCCCAAAGTCTGGGGCACGTTTTCACGGGACGTGCACACGCTGACGCCGACCATCGTCGTCGACGACTTCAGGTTCCTCTGCCTGAACTACAACATCAAGGGCACTCCTGATAACGAGCCGGAGCAGCCGCAGGGCCGGCACCCTCGACCTCAGCCGCAACCGCAACTCACTGCCGCCGCGGCTATCGCCATCTTCGTCGCCGACATTCTCCTACTGCCTGCCGCATTCTCTGAGCTCCGAGGGCTACCTCTACCTTGACGGCAACGCCACCCGTGGACAGAGAAGATAACAACCGCACCGCCGTGCACGCCCCGCTGGTGAGCAACGAAGGTGACCCCAAGCTGGCAAGAGCGTACTTCATCGACCTCGTCGGGATGAGCCTCGGCAGCACCGAACTTCCGGTCCCGGCCGATGCCTTCGGCGACGTCGGAGCAAACCTCGACGTGGGGACCACCTACACCCTGCTGACGCCGGGCGGCGTATGCATCGCTGCGCGACGCCTTCCGAAGCAGATGTCGCAGTACAACTGCGACAACTGCTCGCTGTCCGGCCGGTGGTTCGGGCGACGGATTCGACACGTGCTATAACTTCACGGCACTGGATGAGCTCTTCATACCGCTCCTCAGGCTTGAGTTCGGCAATGGCGAGAGTCCGGTGATCGACTGGGACCAGTTGTTGTACTATGACGACCCCGTTTTCTCGCCCTTCACAGTTGCCTGCCTCGGCTTCTCCGCCTGGAACGATGCCGGCGACGACGGGCGGTGCTCATTTGTTCTCCGTCATTGGGACGTATCAGCTGGCGTCTATGGAGGTGGTGTACGACGTGGCCGGAGGAAAAGTTGGCTTCATCACAGACAGCTGCTAATTTTCCCATCCAAATCCGGATATAAATACTCTATAATATTCTAAATATTGCTAGATGTCCGCTCTATTGCATCCCTAGATGATGATCTGGTCTAGCAGAATAACCAAAGATACAATTGCGAGGGCCTCTGGCCTATGGGGTTAGAGCACCTGAGTAGAACCAGGTACAATTATAGAATAGTTATATTTATACAACTTTGAATTTACTTTGAACTCAATTATTTATTTTCACATTACTACCACGTACTAGGTAAGACAATGTTTACTTGTATATTCTGCCTTATACCAACTTAAGATCGAGCATCAATCACAGGGAACTCTGATATTTATTAATTGTTTGGAGAATTACAAAGTACACATTCCCACATAGGATTTATATTTTATTGCGCCTAATAATACATCTAAAGTATAGGTCAACATGTAGTTCTTGGCTCCCTGGCCTCCTAAAGCCTCTGGTTAATTGCATCCACGGTGTTGGACTGCAGAAACCTCCGATTAAGCTACACAAATGGTCGTCGCCTTGTAATCTACATAAATATTCTCCAATTATAAATGGCGGCAAGAATAGCGACATAATATACCCAAAGCCTCGTTGATCTTTGGTGAGAAGGTTCCGGCCTCGTCAGCCACGAAATACATATTGAAGTCTGCAAATATGATGTATTCCGCATCGTCAGTCACGAACAAAAGAGGTATAACCTCGTCGGTCTAGACTGGATGTTTCGGGCCTCGTCGGTACTCTCTTCAGGCTCTCTTCGGTAAACTCCCTAGGCTCTTTTTTTACTGCAGCACACTATCTCCCATAAATTTCCACGCCTCGCTTGTTTCTCCCAAACACACAGCCTTGTCAATGCACCAAATACTGCTTCAGTCATTTCTCTATATGTTGCAATGCAACATCTCTGCTCTGTCACAAAATTCACACTTTGACTATATGCTGCAGTCTTCATTTTCTCCATCTAATTTCTCTATCTCTTTTCATCTCAAATTGCAACTCGACACTTATACTTGACATCTGCTCCGAACACACTCTCACACACTCTAGCTGTGTCGTTGTCTTGCTCATTGAACAAGCAATTGATAATATGTTTTATTTAGTTTCGTGTTAAATGGTTTAGAAATGATCTATGTGTTTTCCTGAATAAAAAGGGTTATTTTTGTCTAAATTTTTTTTGTATCGCCAATAAATTTCTGATATATCGGATATTCCCGTTTATCGGTGACCACCAAGATTTTTATGAATACCGGTAAAGAAAACACAGGTGTGGAGCCGCGTCCGGCGATGGCGGCAGTGTGGTGCTGTAGTGTGCGTAGGCAGCGATGTGTGTGCGGGTGGCCTTGGCGGTGCAGAAGGGTGTAGGGGATGGACGCGAGGTGAAGTGCTGGATGTGTGGAGCGGCGGAGGCAAGGCGTGGGTGCGGCATCCTGCAGCGGTAGAAGAGATGGGTGTGGGATTCTATAGTGCAGCAGCCTGATGGTGGTGTGTGCAGATAGGATCGCCAGGCGTGGTGTGTTGTGATGAGGATGGTGGAGCTCAGGCTAGAATAGTGTGCAAGGCAGCGACGACGTAATCTATGCGCAGGGCAACGCCATATGGTGTGTGCGTGCGGCACCGGGCCGATGGCTATGTGGTGGATGTGCGAGTGAGTAGCACCAGCCTGGTGGCGGCGATTGCCGCCATCCCCGAGAAGAGGAGGAGCTCAGCCATTATACGCAGGCCCGGCCTCAAAGTTGAGCGGTGGTGACTGACCGAAACGGTCGCTGCTTGCTGCGTGGCCAAGATTCGCCGTGCGGCCGCCCGCGATGGGCACGAGCCCCTCGTGCGGGGCGGAGCTCGGGCGGCCCTCGCAGCACCGCCTTGTGGCAGGTCCACAAAGACCGGCGGCCAGATCCGAGGTGTTGATGTGTGGCGGGGTTCGCGATGCCGACGATCATCCCCCACCCCCCCGCCCCCCCCTCCCCCCTCGTCACCCTCCCGCCTCGCCGGTTTAGGAGACTCATGACGGAAAAGATTCACGATGCCACCGGCCGAAGCCTTCCGCAGCCACGAGCCCCTCCACGCTGGGTGGTGCTCGGTGGCCCGGCAAAGCCGAGGCGCCGACGTATACGTAGTGTTGTTGGCTGGATCCGCCCCCAACGGCTAGATCCAAGGCGTTTCCACCACTATTACACATCCGCTTTTGCACAACGCTTTCAAATCATTTTCCATGGAGGTTATTTTGAAAACCGCCACGGTTAATGTCCATATTAACCGTGGGCGGTTATTTTTATTAACCATGGTGGGTTTAATAACAACCATGGTGGGTTTAATAACCGCCACGATAAATCAATTAACCATGCCGGTTTTTTTATAAAAAAACCACCACGATAAATGAAGCCCAGAATGCGCATCTAGAGAGCCGAATAACAACCCAAAACCATCCCTAACTATATATACGGGGACTTACATTTTCACTCCAATCTCTCTCACCCACCCAACTGCCTCTCAAGCTCACTCCCGACGCTCTCTTCTCTCCCCATTGAACAAAACACGCCGGTCCCTCCCTTCCCTTCCTTCCTCCATTGTGCCAGTCCCTCCCTTCCCTTCCTCCTCCACCGAACAAAGCGTTGGCCGCTGGTGGACCTCCTCCGCGTGGTGCTCGTGATCGCGGGCGGATCGCATCCCAGCGGCGCTGACCGCTCATGCCCCGTGGCGCACGACGGCACAAGTGCGGAGCGGCCGCTGGGTGGCTCCCGGCGGCGTGTGAGCGCGACCCGCCCGGCGGGCGGGTTTGGGGCGGCGAGCGGTCCGAGGCGGTGAGCGGTGGAGGATCTAGCGCGGCTCCCGCTAGCGAACGGTGGCGGTTTTATTATGTTTTATTTTTTGTTGATTAACCGTGGCGGTTTTATTAAAAACCACCATGGTTAATATTAATGGGGGCGTTTTTGGCAGCTAAAAAGTCCGCACCGTGACCCTAGCTTGGTGGCGGTTACGAAAAACCGCCATGGAAAATAAAATCAGTACTAGTGCACCTCGCCGATCCGGACTTTGCCATGATGCGAAGAATCCAAGCCGACGGCCACCGATCCGGTCCCCTCAGCTGGATCTGGGGGCGTCGAGGGCGGCTTCACCCTTCCACCTCACCCCACCCCTCTCCAACTATAATATTGGCGATCCAGCCGTGGTCGCATCCGGGCTTCCATGTCGGTTGTAGCTGGGTCCGGGCGGCGCCTCCTCCCCCTGCACGCTCTTCCCGGTCGGCCCCCGCCAGCCAGCGCGTGGCATAGGATCCCTAGATAAAAGTTGTGGCCTTGCCTCCATTCCATGCCGATGCGACGCCGCCACCATGCTCCACTTAGGGCGGGGCGGCTACGAAACGGAGTGGCTTGTGTCGTTGTTCCGCTAGTCATGGGGTCGATGCTGCAACCTTGTTCTTCGCCGGAGCTTTGTCGATTCGTCTTCACTGCTCGGGCGGCGCGAGTGGCATGCATCACTAAAAAGAATCGGGGTGAAAATTCTGCCCGAGTTCCTCCGCCGGCAGCAATGGCGCAGTGTCATCTACCTCTCTAGAGTCGTCATCGAAGTTTCTTCATCCAGAGCAGGTTGGGAACGAAAGTCCTATTCGCGTGCTCTGCCAACATTGTTGGTGTTTGCGGATGTCAATTCCCTTTCTGAAGGCGTCAGTGGAGCACCGCTGTTGTTCATCGCCCACTACATTCTCTAGAGTTCGTCGTCGGTAGCTGGAGAAGGGGAAGCTTTGCTGCCTATGTCGCTTAGGCCCCTCTCACCAGATATTTGTTGCTGAGAGCATGATGGCCCATGTCGCGGCATTGACGGTTGTTGTAGCATTGGCCCCCTCTCAGGAGTGTGTTGGCCCCTTTTGCAGATGCTTTTTAGGTTTAGCCCAAGAACTGCAGGTGTTGTAGGGTGCAAGGATTCAATTCTTATTTATTAGACGCCGATGCGCGGGAGTGTGATAGCACTGTGAATATCTGTAATACACCCTCCTTGCAATTGTATGTGTAAACAATCGCTACCCGCAGACCGCAGTTCACCAGTCAGGAGACGCCAAGCCACAGGATCAACGTCGTTGTCTGCTGTCTGGCCTGCTGCTCACGTTTGACACTTGTGCCACGTTGCCAAACAAAACAACTACCACAGGCTTTTTAACACGCTAGGGTGTTACAAAGGAGTTCAGAAGTGATTTTTCAAGACAAAAGATTGAAATCAGAAGTGATTGCAGGCATGGTGATATCATATTCACTGAGATAGCATTTCATTAACGGCAATGCTACGTATCTGACAGCCGAAGGCAGTAACAAATCGCCGGACGGTTTTACTCCGAGCCGTTCGCTGCTGGCTCCTGTCGCCGGATGGGACTCCCCTCGCCGGTGCTCCCTCCCTCCTGTCGAATGTGACTCCTGCTCCTTCTCTACCCCGCTCAGCGCCGCCGCCACACGGGCAAAGGCTTCACACTCCGTCGTGTACCCTTCTGCCCCGTCCCCGCCGGGCAATGGTACTCGTGGTCGTGTGCGCGTTGTCCGTCCCGACGTAATCAAGATCGGCACTGGTGGTGGTGGCGCCGCACGCCGCCGCTTTTTGCACTTGCCGGTGGTGGTGGAGTGTACACGCCACTAGCGCGCCTGCGCGACAAGCCAAGGTGGCGCTGGCCCGCACGTGTCGCTGGTGCTGGTGCGCCTGCCCGGACAAGCCAAACTAGGTGCTTGTGGCGGTGGTGCTCGTGGGCGCCGCCACTCGCGCCAGCTCCAATCACTAGTAGGGATGTGCACAACAATGACGACATGATATGGTCACAGAAGACGCCAATTAAAGTCGCCACAGATTCTGTTTTGTGACCAATTGTACCCTTTTGATGTTGCAAATATACATTGGGGATGTTGCAAAAATAAATTTGAGAATGTTGCAGATATTGCAATTATTTCATATGCATGTTTCAAGCGTTTTGTTCAGAATGTTTCATCTGTGTTTCCAAACATGTCTTGCAATCCTTTTTTTTTTGATATATGTGTTCTGTTGCAACAATGTGTTCTAAAAATGTTTCAGCTGTTTTATTCTTATGTTGCAGCAAATGTTTCATGTTGCCGTCAAAGGTGTTATATGGATGTTTCATGTGTTCCACGCACATGTTGCAGTTGCACATTCAAAGTGTTTTTGTGTGTTTTAGATGTATTTCACGTGTTTTTGGTTCGGGGCGGAGTGGCAGGTGGATGGTGCTAGCGACATGCGAGGAGATATTTCACGCAAGAGCAGGCTATTTTGTGCACGGGTAGGCGGTGGACGCAGGCGACCGCGCACACGACATGCGGTGACCTATCTCGCGTAGGGGCAGGTGGTGGACCTCGTATGGATGCTGCGACGCTCCTCAAGAGGATCCTCCGCTATGGGTACAACCGACCTCGGCCTTGGCTTTGTCATGTCCCTAGGACACTTTCGATGAAGGGTGAAAAACACTAGTTAAAGCCTTTGCCAAGTGCAGCGCATGGAAAAAAAATTTACGGCGAATGCCTCTTTTTGCCGAAAGTGTCTTTTTGTCGGGCTTACCGAATGTCGGAAAACAGTCGGCAAAGAAAAATTTCGACAAACCCTGAAAAAATAGTAAGTCGTAGCATTTTTCACAAAAAATTGGCGGTTACCCCCAATCAATGGGATTCAAATCCCATGACCTCTCCCTTGCACATCTGCTGCTCTATCTCTACACTACATAGTCACTTGTGTCTAGATTCTCTCTTTATTCCCCACACAGATAATAAACTGAGTGTATACGTGTTTGATGGCCTAAAACGAATTGAAATTAAAACGTTGTCAACTACAAAGTTACATAACTTTTTGAGATCTACGATTTTCACATAGGGAGTTGATCCGCCTAAGGCTGTTTACAAAACTAGAATTTCAAATTTGAGAGATTCAAACGTAATTTTTGCATCACAAGATGGTTTCAAATAAAAACGTTGTCAACTAGAAAGTTTCATAACTTTTTTACATATAAAATTTCCATTTAGGAAGTTTCTCATTGTCTGGTCATTCAAAAATATTAACTTTTAAATTTTTTAAATTTGAATGTAACTTTGCATACCTAGATGATTTCAAATCAAAACGTTGCCAACTACCAAGTTTTATAACTTCTCAAGATCCACAAAGTTCATTCAAGTCATTTATTCATTAGCATTCACAAATCTTACTAATTTTTTCATAATTTCATGAAACTATATGAGAGGATACGAGAGATGAAGATTTTATGAACAACGTTACTATTACTTTGTATATCTTGAGAAGTTTTCTTGTCAATAACATTTTTATTTGAACTCATTTAGGGCCTCAAAAAGTGCTTTAAAAAATTGATTTCCCCAGTAGCAAAAAGAAAATCAGATGGCAAAATGCATCTTAATTTGCCGATCGCAAAAAAGAAAGACACTTTCGATAAAGACACATTTTGCCGTGTGCCTGAAAAAGCACTCGACAAAGAGGCATTAATTCATCATGCATACTTTGATGTCTGCCTAAAGAAGTCACTTGGCAAAATAAATGTTTGCCAAGTGCAGAAAAAAACACTCGGTAAAGCCATCTATGTTGAGTGTTCTTTTGGAAATATTTTGTTTGGCACTCAGCAAAGACGATCTTTGCCGAGTGCCCAATAAAATACACTCGCACGGCAAACCGGTGATAGGGCCGTTCCTGGCCGCCATGCCGCATTGTGCCGTGCCTCGCCGTGCCCGGGCCAGTGGGGTGCCGGGTGCCCGTTTGGCCATCAATAGCCACGCATGCATTCCTAGTTGTGGCCCGCCGGATGACCTGTACGTTTCTCTAGCGAGCGGGCAACATTTGGACGGAGCCATCGGCGCACGGCTGTAGAATAGGGCTGTGGGTGCTGTGGAATAGAGGTGGAGTCGTCATCAGTTTGACGAAACGCCTCTTAATTTTTTGATGACCTAATGACTGATGACTTGCTGCTACGTCCTGGCATTCTGCTTAGTTCTCCAATGCAATAAATTTCAAAAGCTGGCGCGTAGACAAATTAAGGTAGGAACTTTGTCAATTCAGAACTTATAGATACCAGACAAATGTCATTGTGTATAAATACACACATTTACATAGAGCACGTATTATTGACATGGGCTGATGCGTTTTTCTTCTTCTCCGGAGGTTTGCATTTATTTCTTTCTTTGTTATTGCTTCCACAATCTTTCCTTTTAACATTTAGTAGACTGCTTGCTACTCGGTCGATATATGGTGCAATCGATTCAGACGCCTGCATAGTATGAAAGTAGGATGTCTTATCATTTTCAAGTTTATTCTTGTCAATGATGATATAGCACTATAGTTCGAGATAGGAGGTTATATTGTTTCTATTGATTATGTCAATACTGCTCGATTGTTGATTCATATTGGTATTATAACAGATTCAAAAGAGAGAAAAGCTAAGCATAGTACGTGATCATGATATTTCTGATTTGGAAGGCTTTTTCACTTGATCTGCTTCTTACCTACGTGATCATGATATTTCTGATTTGCAAGGCTTGTCACTTGATCTGCTTCTTACCTATCTCGATAACTTGATGATTGATATACAAAACATTCAATTAACAGATGCAGCTAAACTCTGTAACTATGTAAAGTCCTTTCAATTTTAATAAAATTCCAGTAGGTGCTCAGACCCCTCCTGTTTCATCAAAAAAAAAAAAAAAAAAAAAAAAAAAAAAAAAAAAAACAGATGCAACTAATACCGAGGAGGAAACAGATTGTGAATAATACGAATATCATGATCCCCCCAGTTACTAAATTCATGATTGTCTACTACAACAGCAACCCTGACCTTGCTGCCCGAACGATTCACGGAGAAGTGCACCTTATTTCTTCCTATGATGCCTAGCAAATGCTATCTTCATACTTTTGTTATGCCTATGAAAGGCAAGCATCAATTGAATAACGAGAGTAGCTACTAAATCCGATAAGACTGAGCCTCGCTCCATGACTAGTATGCACGAGTAGCCACTCTCATTGTTCAACTGATGCTTGCCTTTCTTATATCAAGGCATAAAACAAGTATGAAGGTAGCATTTTGTAGCAGGCTTGAACTGGAAATATTAAAGAGCTAATTTCGGATCTCTTTTTCATGGGCGGTGGATACATACATCCGATAGGAAATACAAATTGTCGGAGCTTCAAACTTCAGATCTTCCGTGGGCTGAGGGGGTGATGACCGCATCAAAATAAATGTCACTAAATAGTATCTAAATGTAATTAATTAATTAAGCCAGTGTAAGGCTTTTTAAATTTATTTCATTTCTTCTACAAAAATAGGTATTTTCGAAATTAGTAAAAACACAGAAACTGCAAGGCTGACGTCGGCTCTACACCGTGCCAGTGGCCGCGTCCGTTGCACACAACTCTGCTACAACTGGCAGGCGTCACTGTCCAAAGTGGCGCCATCCCTGGCGTCGTCGAAGGCTCCCAAGTTTGGCCTCACCACCCAGGCCGTTCCCCCGCCGAAACCCAGGCCAACTGGCGTGGCTACATCCGGTTGAGCACCTTGCTATCCCAGTCGACCAGCTGCCTGGTTCTTACAAATTGTATTTATATGTAAACTCGGACCAGGGATGCTACGTCAAAAAACAAGACAGGTGTCCCGTCATAATCATTAACGGACAGGCCATGACATATCGAAAACAAGTTGTAGAGGTTCATATGATGCATAAAAAAAGCTACAAAGGTCATAATCAACCTGAGTTTTTAATTGATTTTGTACATATATATGTAAGATGTGCTAGAGCATATGCGTCCCTTTCTCTGCCTGGACCACGTCTACCATCGTCGTCGACGACTTCAGGTTTCTCTGCCTGGACCACGTCGAGGGTCCTCCTGATGACGAGCAGCTGCAGCAGGCCGGCACCCTTGACCTCAGCCAAGTAGATGCCAGATCAGCAAGATTTTTTTTTATGGAAATCATTACAATCATGTGCTGGAGCATATGGAGTATTAGAAATGATGTCATTTTCAGAGGAATCCCAGCTAATTGTCTTCGTTGGCTTCATCTGTTCAAGGAGGTTTTTCGCCAACTCCTGTGGCGAGCCAAGCAAAAATATTTCCCAGACATAGAAGAACGGCTAGAGCAAGTTGTGTAATTGCTTTAATTGTCTTTGCCTCTTTTTTTTTTTGTCCCTTAAGCTTCTTACTTCTCTCTTTCGCTTCCTCCTTTTATGTAATGAACTATTTTGTAACTGTCTTGCTTACTATTAATAAATTCTTCCGTAGGAGCTCCTGAGCCCCTTCTGTTCTTTCAAAAAAAAAAAATGTAAACAATGACCAGGGATTCTATATATGTGAAAAAACAAGAGAGGTGTCCCGTCATAATCATTAGCGAACAGCCCATGACTTATCGAAAACAAGTTGTGGAGGTTGATATGATGCATCAAAAAGCTACAAAGGTCATAATCTTCCAGAATTTTTAATTGATTTTGTACATATATATGTAAGATGTTCTGGAGCATACGCCCCTTTCGGGGTTGGTGTCATGACCCAGGAAATAGGGCCCAGAAGGACAGGCCCGCCAGGCCCACGAGCACGGGCGCCCCCCCCCGCGCCGGTATAAACCTTTAGAGAGATTGCTTGAGATATAAGTCCCACTAGTCGGGCTATAAAAGTAGGGGGTCTATAATCTTTCGGGGCAACAAGCAAAAAAAAATTTATCCCAATCTCTCCCTCTCCCTCTCTCTCTCTCGCCCCCTCCCCTGCCCGACCGCCGCCGGCCCAAGGCTTCCCCCTCAAGGCCCGCCCGCACGGGCGCGCCACGCCGCCCCTCGCCCCGCCGCCCGCCCACCTCTCTGCCACCGGTATCGTGTCAGTTCCGCCCTAATCTAGCTGGACCCCGACAGTTGGTCTCGCAAAGTGACGCCACAACCGCCGCCTGCTCATCCCTGCTCCGCAGCTCTAGACGCCGACCATCATCGCCGACGACTCCAGGTTCCTCTGTTTGGACCACGCCGATGGTCCTCCTGATGACGAGCACCTGCAGCAGGACGCAACGGCCGTGGGCGATGAAGATGACAGCAACTGCAGCAGCTCGGCAACGGCAAATCAAAAATTAGGGGGTGGAGTTGAGTTTGGCAATGCCGCCGATGAACACATACATGCTCCTATGTGGTGGGATGCACGGTCAATGTCGTAGTTTAGGGGAGATTGTTTAGCATAAACCACGTCATGTACGTGCGTGACGTGTGATGCAAACGCATGCGGATGCATGGAGGGAAGCGTGTATGGTCTCGTTGGTTGAGTCAAGGAAGCATTGAAGGCGTGTGCAGCGTATGTGCGGAAGAAGAGCTCACCGTATGTTCATGTGGCTGGATCCGTGGAGGAGAGAGCGCTGCATGAGAAGTCTGACTGGTTCATCCGGATGGTGAGTGTATGTCGCACACTTGAGAGTTTGTGGCTCTTGCATGAGTTCGGGTCGTGGGCTATATATATTAGCCAATCTAATGCTTCAGTTCGAGGTGAGCCAAGAGAAACAGAGAGAGTGCCGGTGTTGTGTTGCCGCTGCGCGGCGTTCGTCGCCTGGCCGGCGTGGGTCGCCCGGCGAGTCTTCTCTTGCGACTCACTCAGCGGCACTCTCAAGGTCTCGACGCCCAGCTCGCTCAAGGCTGTTGGGTTAACCTTGATGCTTGATGACGTGGTGGAAGAGGGCCTAGTTGATGGCGTCGAAGCGGGAGAACGAGCAAGATTCAAATTTGAATGAGTGCAAGTTCAGTTGGCATCGACGTGCTGATGGTGGCCGCGCCCCACGTGCGCCGCGGCGCGCAAGCAGTTGCAATGTGCCCGACTTGTATCCATGTTTTAGCTAATTTTCGTTGAGTAACCGCGTGTTGTAAAGCCTTGGTATAAAAGGTGGATTGTTAGAGAGTGTGTTATCGCGGTGTGTTGGTTGTAAACACATTTGTATCGGACTTTATCAAGAGCGAAAAAGGGGCGCTTGTCACCCCGGGCGTTCCCGACGTGTTCTTGATCTGTTCATCCGCGTTCATCGATTAGATTAGCCAATCTTCGTGATTTGTGTTTGTGATTGTGTTCCTGGTTTCAACACGTGGTATCGAGCTATAATCACACACGTATCAATTACCACATCCACCAAAGTCGACCATGTCGAGGCGAGGTGCGGCGAGGCGACGGGAGCGTATCCGTATCCGATGCTCACTTCCACCAACTACGCCAGTTGGAGCATCAGGACGCAGGCGATCATGGAAGATCAAGGTGTTTGGGAGGTTGTGGAGCCGACGGGGTGGCGGTTGCCAAGAACGGAGGCGATCGCGAAGAGAAAGGCGAAGGACACCAAGGCGCGGGCGCATTTGCTCCAAAGGTTTTCCCAACGACCTGCTTCATGCAGTTTGTCGCGAAGAAGACCGAAGGAGGTCGGGACTTCGCCAAGGCAAGATTCGTGGCGGAGGAGCGTGTCAAGAAAGCCCGGTTGCAGAATCTGATGACGGAGTTCGACGGATTGAGGATGAGGAAGGATGAGTCGGTGGACTCGTACTCGCAAGCCGACGAGCATGTCAATCCGGTATGCGAAGTCTAGGGCGGGTATTGGATGATGCGGCTCTCGTGAAGAAGATGTTCAACACGGTGCCCGAGAAATTCATTCAGTTGGTTGCCAGCAGCGAGCAACATTCTGATCTGAAGAAGCTTTCATTTGATGATGTGGTTGGGCGGTTGAAGACCTTTGAGGAGCGCGTCAAGAATGGCGATGATAGCGCCGCGATCGACACCGGCCAAGTGTTGCTGACGCAGGCGAGGGGAAAGCTCGACACAAGCGGTCGTCGTGAGAAGGATTGAGCAAAGGCAAAGCTCATGAAGGCGGTGGAGGGAGCCGCGGGCGTGGGCGTGGGGTCGAGGCGGTGGCGGTGGCGGCCGTGGAGGTCGAGCGGATGGCTCACGGTAGCGACAAGAGTCATATAAAATGTTTCAAGTGCAAGAGTTATGGGCACTATGCAAATAGATGCCCTGGAGGTCAAGAGAAGAAGGAGGAAGCACATCATGTCAAGGCGGTGGAGTTTGAGTCGGCGGTGCTGCTTGCTGAGGTGGGCGTGCCGGAGCAAGCTGACTCTGGAAGGCTGTTGTCGGACGACGTATTGTCGACGACCGTCGGCTTGCCTTGGTGGAGAAGAAGGTGTTTCCCCGAGCTGCTCTACACCGACTCGAGCATCCAATGGTGATGTGTGGTATCTCGACAATGGGGCGAGCAACCACATGTCTGGAGACAAGGAGAAATTCAGAGATGTTGATCCAAACATCACAGGGAAGGTAACCTTTGGGGATGGGTCAACCATTGATATTGAGGGTAAGGGTTATGTACTGTTTCAAGGAGAATTAGGTGATCAGTGGCTATTGCATGATGTCTATTACCTACCTAGACTAAAGAGTAATCTGGTTAGTCTTGGTCAGTTGACTGAAGTGGGGTATAGAATTGTGATGGATGATGATTTGCTTGAAGTAGTACAGAAGAGCACTAGTAGAAAAATGATGCATGTTCAGAGAGCAGTAAATAGATTATACAAGATTAGTCTGAAAACTGTTGAACCTGCATGTCTGTTAGAAAATGTGAGTGATGTGTCATGGCTTTGGCATGGTAGACTTGGACATGTGAATTTTTAGTCTCTGAAGATGTTGCATGAGAAGGAGATGGTAGGGGGTCTACCATTGATTAACCATCCTGATCAAGTCAGTCAGTCATGTTTAGCAGCGAAACAGACAAGGTGTCCAGTTCCACACTATTCAAATTAGAGAGCAGATGAGCCTCTAGACCTTTTACATGTGGATCTATGTGGACCAATCACTCCAGAGACTGCAGGAGGCAGTAAGTACTTCATGCTTATAGTTGATGATTGTACTAGATGGATGTCTATTTCAATCTTGAAAACAAAGGATCAAGCCACTGAAGCTTTTGCCAAGTTCAAAGCAGAAGCAGAAAATGACTTCCAGTATAAAGTGAAGTGTGTGAGATCAGATAGAGGTGGTGAGTTTCTAGCAGCTGCATTCAAAGAAATATGTGACAAGGCAGGGATTCAAGAGGCAGCTGACAGCACCCTACACACCTCAACAAAATGGTGTTGTAGAGAGGAGAAACAGGACTGTCATGGAGATGTCAAGATCAACCTTGAACAGTATGAAAGTACTAGGGAGGTTCTGGGGTGAGGCAGTGAGACACTCAGTGCATCTACTGAATAGGCTTCCAACTAAACCAATGGGGTTTAGGACACCTTTTGAAGCATGGAGTGGTAGAAGACCACAACTTGGGCATATTAGATGTAAAGCACATGTCAGACCGCAAAACCCCATCTCAAGAAGCTGGAAGACAGGAGTGTGCCCATGGTTTATCTAGGTGTGGAGGATGGAAGCAAAGCTCACAGACTGTTTGATCCACAGAGTGGGAGGATAGTAGTGAGTAGAGATGTTGTATTTGAAGAGGGATAATGCTGGCAGTGGAATGCTGAATTTGGAGAAAATTCAGATTTCACTGTTGAAGAGAATGGAGAAATTGCAGTGCAGCAGAACTGCAATGGTGAAAGTGGTGGTAACAACCATGATGATCACGCTTGGGGGAGCACCGAGCACTCCGATGCTGATGATGGAGAATCAGGTCAGCATACCCATGAGTTTGTTGCGAGAGAATGGAGATAATTCAGTGCAACATGGGAGTGGGAGTGGTGGTTCAGCAAATACTGTAGCAAATCAGACAACAACAGGACAGAGTGTTGGGACTTGGCATTTGGCCATGGGCCAAGCCCACTAGAAGAGGCTCAAATAGAGTTAGTAGGAGTAAATCAGAAAATTGACCCACACCGGGGTCGCATGTAAATCTCCATTCCTTATAAATATAGAGTGCCATGGGCATGAAGGGGGTTCGCCCCCTCTCCCTTCATATGCACAATCAAAACCATAACACCAACATCTCCTCTCACGCCTCTCTCTGTTCGGAACGCCTAGTTTCCAACATTAGCGCCCGTGTGCTCGACACGAAAATTTTTTTTCCCGGGAGCCGAGAGTGAGAACCTTCATCGAAAAAACCTTCTCCTTCGTGCCGTGGAAAGCTCCTCCACCTCCATTGCGGAGACCTCCTCCTTCGTCGCGGAGACCTCCTCGATCATCGCGGAGACCTCCGCCAACCGTCGTGGAGACCTCCTCCATCGTCGCGGAGACCTCCGCCAACTGTCGCGGAGACCTCCTCCTTCGTCGCAGACCTCTCTCGCCAACTTCGTCGAGGAGACCTCCTCTTTCGTCGCGAAGACCTCCTCCATCGTCGCGGAGACCCCCGCCAACTTTGTCGAGGAGACCTCCTCCTTTGTCGCGGAGACCTCCGCCCAACCGTCGTGGAGACCTCCTCCATCATCGCGGAGACCTCCTCCATCATCGCGGAGACCTCCGCCAACTTCGTCGAGGAGGCCTCCTCCTTCGTCGCGGAGACCTCCTCCTTCATCGTGGAGACCTCCGTGTCTCCTCCGCATCGTGGAGACCTCGCCGTCGCGGATCTCCATTGTCGGAGAACCTCCTCCATCTCCACCACAAGAGTGTTTGAACCCCAGACCTCCATCATCCAAAAGCTAAAGATATTATATCATTCAAGCTAACCAGATGACACTGCAGGAATTTACGTTCGACACTTGCAGACCAGTTGTGTTACAGGTTCACAAGCAAAAGCCAAGTATTGCCGGCAAACGGAGGCACGTGCACAGCACCATTGGCCCCAGCGACGGTTTCAGGCACAAGAGGACATGACGAATGTCCAAAAAGTTTGGTGAAGGTTAACCTCCAGTAGCTAACGCATGCACTAAGCACAACGGAGGCTAAAGAGTCTTTCAAGCACTTTATCCTTCGTTCGAATGATATATTTTATTCACACTTATTTATAAGCTAACCCCTTGTCATGGTTCAAGTTGCTCGTTCTTTTGCAGCCTAGCATATATGCGAAGGTGCGAAGCAAAATGCCTTCCACAAAAGACTGCCCCATCTAATTACTTGAAATTTCTTTGGAAATCAATTTTCTCGGCAAACTTCATGTCCTTGAATTAAAATCTTCGCTTGCTTTCCATAAGCCTTAGCATGCAGGGACATCACGAGTGCAGCATTATCTAGGAAAGCATGATTCATATCTTCGGCTAGCAGGTTTTATCTGAGCCTTTGCATTAAAAAGAGATAACCTCCGCAGAACAGCATGTGGTTTGGGATACGACATGCAACTCCTAAAATGGCAAGAAGGTCCTGAGGGGCTGACACACATCTAGCTCCATGCACCTACAAACGACACCCTCTAGTTTTGTGGCAGCTCCACGTCTCCTTTTTGCTACCTCCATCACGAAGGTGCATAACACACGACTCCATGAAAGCTTCGACACAAACCTCTAAAAGAGAAAGGCAAAGGAAAGCCACAAACACGCTGACCCATATCAGCAACATGATACGGCCAGCCGTCGACTCCGACAGGACCTCCGCTACAACGAAAGCCCTATGATTGCAAGCGCGCAGAACCCTCTGCCTAACGAACAGAGGTAAGACAGATCAGCTTCTAGCTGAGCGAAGGTATGACGAATCGTTCGGTAACCAACGACGAAGGTCTGAAATCCCATATCTTTCAAAAAAAATTAAATAAAATAAAAACAGAAAATTATATGCATATCAGTTTGCTGTACGCAACCTTCGCTTGCTAAAAACAAAAAGCACTACCTGATTTTTATGCATGGAACCTACGCGTTATTTTCTTTGCGTGTTACTGCTAAGCAAGAGCCATGCAAGTTTTCTCTGACAATTCGCAGATTATTTGCTTAAGTTATTAAGCACCGGAAACTAACCTCCGAGCCCCGATTTTGAAAAAAGCTTAAACTTGCAGGCTGGGTATTTGTCCATAATAAAGCTATTTATTTCGCAAAGCTGGAATACCTTCGTGATTTCTTATCACTCTGATTTGCTGCAACCTCTGTGATTTACAAGCCCCTCGTGAAGCTCGTATTCTTGGCGGAGGTTTTTCAACTTCCCTAAGGCACTTGGCCATTCGACAAAGCATAAGATACGATTATCTAAACTTCCGCAAAATACCATCACCTAACACATGCACCACACAGGTAACAAAGTTTTCTATAATTATACTACACGTACGTACTGCTATAATCCAGTATACATGCAAATTTAAATAAAATAATCATTACTACTGTTTGCCATAACATCTTAGCGGAGGTTAAAGAATTTTCCAAACACTCTTTACCTTCGTTCAAAAATAATATACTTCATGCATTTATCTATGTGGTAACCTCCGCCATGGTTTAGGTTACTTATCATTTTGCAGCCTAGAAATGTCAAACTACCGCAAAGGCAAATGTTCTTTTCTTTTTAGCATATGACTCGAAGACACCAAACAGAAGAACATGTAAAGCTCCGACTCCTCCGTTGGGCGTCAGACACGCAAAGCCACCATGCAAACGCGTCCGCACTGCACACGAAGGCTCAGCATGTTTGAAGACAGCGAAGGCACAAGCTACCAGGCAACCGCAATGATCCAGCAAGAAGCGCGATTGTCCACTCCGATCGAAAGAAGACGCCTCCGGGCATGAAGAACTAAAGGAGCCTGGGCGGCGGAGCTCTCCTCCATAGCACGCGCCGCCAAGACCACGCGCGACCTCCGCCTTGTGCGTGCGCGCCGAGGTACGGCGATCAAGTTGTGCACGCTGCCAAAAGCCGGGCGCGGCGGCCTCTGCTCCCAAGGCCGAGGGACCTCTGCCCAGGGGCCTCCGACGCGACGCTGCTTGTGGTTGGTCACACCGAAGCTCAGCCTCCGCATCCGGTTCACGGAAACCCGCCGAGCCGCTCCTGCCCTCGGCCGGGCGCAGGCCGGCCGGCACCGCCCCGGGCGCGTGCACGCCTCCTGGCTGCTTCCTCTGGATCTCCGCCCCCAACGCGCGGCCCCCGAGCCACACCCCACTCCGAGCAAGCGAAGACCGCCAGGCCGCCTCCGATTACAGCGCACACGAGTTGCTGAGCCACCTCCGCCCGAGACGTGCAATATGCCGCCACTCCCAGAGTCTACCACGCGATGGCCCTGCACCAAGCGAGGGTCCTCACCTCGCTCAACGTGGCCGTCCCCGCCCGCGGCCACCCTCGGCTGACCTCCGCCCGACACTACCTTCGTTAAGAAAAGCTAACCTTTATTTGCCACGCGCAGGTTCTTTGAATAAAGGCTATAAAACTCAGTTCATCTCCCAAGACCTCCGCCTGCTAACACCGCCGCTGCAACACGCGTCCTGCCATGTAAAGACTCATTACATCTGGTCCCCTTCGGAAACATGCTATGATCTCCGGTACTTAGAGCGGAGCTTTTGGGTTTATTCTCCAAATTTTCTATCACCATCGCCACTCATGATGAAGCTGGTCTTCGGTAATTCACTCCCATCTCTTTAAGATAACATGTCATTTACAATAACATTTGAGCAGCTACTCTTCGCTTATTCCACTGCGAGCTAATATTTTACTCTTGTGATTTATTTTGTCGCAATATTCTTGATTCAACCTTCGCCTCTCAAGGCACTTAAAAAAAATATATATATTAACTTTTCCATACAACTTGTCACCAAGGTGACCAAGAAAGTTGATGCAGCCTCCGCTGTATCAGAATCATGGCCTGAGTGGCTACACATGTTTGACCTTAACCGGCAAGCATAAAATACATTCTTGAACCTCCTCTTTTGTTACTAACATGCAGGTCACCACCGCTGTAAGTATCTCTTACCATCCAAGCTAACTCTCTAAAATATATTTTTTATTATTATATACTTGTTTGACCTTTCCAAGCCAAGCTATTAGTAAATATCAGTGTGCTAGATGTTCTCATTATGTGCTCAGCATTCGTAACATACCACACCTAGTTCTCGAACTTGTATCAGTCAATGTTCCCTTCGCTATATATCTCAGCAATCCAAAGTAACTTGCCCCAGTTATCGGGCTTTACCTTCTCTCACCAGAATTCATCGGTGTTGGTTACTCAAAGAACCTCCGCCCGACCACCGGACTTCATCATCAGTCGATGGAACTCATCAGTTTTGGTTTCTCAGCAACCTCGGTCGATCCGGGTTTCATCAACTGTCAGCAGAATTCATCTATTGTTGGTTTTCAGCAACCTCCGTCAAATTACTGGGTTCACTCATCTGTCAAATTATAAGTGGTTTTCAGCAACCTTCGCTAGTCATCGGCATGTATCACTCAGCAGCCTCAGTTTATCAACAGGCTTTATCAATTGGCAACCTTTATCATTCAGCAGCCTTTAGTTAGCAACATCTATCAAAATCAACCTCTGGCAAACACTCAACCCTCTAACACGGAAATGTGCACGTCTTTTTTTGCAGGTCGCATCACTTGATTTTTCTTATAGCATGAATCAATACGACTCTTGCACTAACCTTTGCGTAAACCGAACTTTTGCTTTTCAATACTACAAACCACACACTTAACCATGCGGGTTCTTGGCTAGCAGCCTAGATCTTATCCAATTAACCTTCGCGAGGGAGCCGATACTTATTTTTGTTAAAAGTTTCAAGCCATATCTATAACCATGCAGGTCCCCGAATGGAAGCATTCACTAGCTACACAAATTACAACCTTCTCTTTTGAGAACAACATTTCTGATATACAAAGCTTATCTTTTGTTCAGCTATAACCATTGCTTTTGCAGGGTGTATGAAATATTTACCCCCCTTTTAATATTCTCAAGGTTAACGAAAGGAAAAAACAGTCGAAAGTGGCTAGCAACATAGCCACGTAATTAAACAAGCAAAACAAACCGATAGGAGGACCTCCCTAGGCCGGGCGGAGACTCTAACCTAGGGATGACCTCTAAAGCTAATACCTTCGTGCAAACTCCCAAAACCTGGAAAAAGTCCTAAAAAGACCTTTCAAGTAAAGGCATCGGGCACCGTGTCGCGAAGCTACTACCTTCAAGCAAACTCCCAAAACCTAGAAAAAAAAGACCTTTCAAGTAAAGGCATCAGGGCACCAGCTCGCGAAGCTAATACCTTCAGCAAGAAACTCCCAAATCCTGGAAAAAGTCCCGAAAAAGACCTTTCAAGTAAAGGCATCGGGCACCGTGTCGCGGGTTAATACCTTCGCTTAGCCCCACTTATCACATATAAATGACTAATCATCTTTTTGCAGCAAATGGAAAGCCAAAGATATCTTTTCGAGTGTCGAAACACCCGCTAGCAAGTCGATATTCGATGAAGCTATAACGCTAAGTTGAAGTCCCTAAAAATGCAGGAGGTTAACTCGGGTGCATCTTCACGCGACTTCTCCTGGCCATTGGTTCGTGATAGCGGTGTCAACATTGGCATCACCTCCGCCAACGTCTTCGACACGGGGGCTTCATCAACCTCTCCTCCAACGTCTTCGGCAAGGGGGGGCTTCATCAACACCTCTGCCAACGTCTTCGGCACGGGGGGCTTCATCAACCCTTCCTCCAACGTCTTCGGCAAGGGGGGCTTCATCAACACCTCCGCCAACGTCTTCGGCACGGGGGGCTTCATCAACCCTTCCTCCAACGTCTTCGGCATGGGGGCTTCATTGGCACCTCCGCCAATACTCCGGCAAGAGGGGCTTCGTCGACATCTTCATCACCAGCAAAACAGCCCACCTAACCTTTGCCAACAAACTAGCAAGATGGGCTCACCAACAACTTTGGCTTCGACATCTACTTCCACTACCACGACTACATCAACTACTCCAAGCGTGGCTGAGGATTCACTCACAAGCTCCGGCCAAGGGGGCTAGAGGAGTACACCAAGAGTGAAGGTTTTTTGCCCGGTGCTCGTGGAGCGAAAAGTTCAAGAATATCTCTCGCCAAAGAAGATCTCCGCCAAGATCGGCGTCGAAGAAGATCCATAAAGAAGCATTGGAGAAGATCCGCGAAGAAGAGTTGGAGAAGACCTTCACCCCAAGGGAGATGGAGAGTGCTTCCTCCCTGAAAAAAAAAAACGGAGAAGATCGTGAAAAGACATACGTGTCGAGTAGGAGGAGGTTTTAAAATTGGCGATGAAGTCATCCAAAAGCCGAAGGCACTTGGAGCTAGAAGCTTGAAGACTTAGAACATATGGAAAACAAGAGTCATGCATGTGCTCTTTTCTCCATGCCCTTTTTTCCCACTGGGTTTTTGGGATGGAGTTTTTAGTGAGGCGTGCACGTGTAGATGTGAAGGGCAACCCTTCACAACCAAGGTCCAAGCTCTATAGCGCCTCTTCTAGCGTAAACATCTACTAGGTCATGTGCCATAACCTAGTAGATGGGGGGGCTACTGTTGGGACTTGGCATTTGGCCATGGGCCAAGCCCACTAGAAGAGGCTCAAATAGAGTTAGTAGGAGTAAACTGTAAAATTGACCCACACCAGGGGGTCGCATGTAAATCTCCATTCCTTATAAATATAGAGTGCCATGGGCATGAAGGGGTTCGCCCCTCTCCCTTCATACGCACAATCAAAACCATAACACCAACATCTCCTCTCACGCCTCTCCCGTTCGAACGCCTAGTTTCCAACACGAGCTCATTAATCATGGAGAAAGTGCAGATGATGCAAAGCACTTGATGATAACATGGACATTGATCATGATGATGCTCCTTTGAAATTTAGAAGCATCTATGAGGTGTATGAAAATGTAGAAGAGGTGAAATTAACCTCTGATACGATGAGGACATCAATGTTCTGTTAGCTATGATGGATGAGCCAAAGAATTTTCAAGAGGCACCGGGCAAGTGATGACCGGAGGACAGCTATGAATAGTGAGATTCAGTCTATCGGCAAGAACAACACCGAATTTGGTTAGTTTACCAAATAGGTCACAACCCCATTGGATTGAAATGGGTGTTTACACTGAAAAGAAATGCAGTGGGAGAGATTGTGAAGCACAAAGCTAGATTGGTGGCCAAAGGCTGTGTTCAAAAGCATGGGGTTGACTATGGTGAAGTGTTTGCACCTGTTGCAAGACTTGACACTTGTCAGTTGTTGCTGGCCATGGCGACTAATCGGGGCTGGGAAGTGCATCACCTTGATGTCAAAATTGCATTCTTGAATGGTGATCCGGAGGAAGATGTGTATGTCTCTCGGCCAGGATGGATATGCAAAGTAAAAGGCAAGGAGCGATTGTCTACAAGTTGAGCAAGGCATTGTATGGCCTTCACTTAAGCAAGCTCCTCGAGCTTGGAATATAAAGCTAGACAAAAGTTTGAAGAAGTTGGGTTTCGAAAGTGTGCAAGTGAAGCAACTGTTTATATGAGAGGATCCGGGAGTACAAGAGTGATTCTTGGTGTTTATGTAGACGACTTGATTGTGACTGGGGGGTGACCCAACAGAAATTGCAGAGTTTAAGAAGAAGATGACCTCTGAATTTGAGATGAGTGATCTGGGAAAGCTGTCATTCTACTTGGGAATAGAGGTAGAGTAGGAAGTCGATCGCACAACAATCAAGCAAACTAGCTATGCTAAGAAGGTCTTGTCAAGATTTGGGATGGCAGACTACAATCCAACCAAAGTGCCTATGAATCTAGGTACTATACTGTTTGAAGACAAGCAAGGCATTGCTGTTGACTCAACAGAGTACAGAAGGGTGATTGGGTGCTTGAGATATTTGTTGCACACTAGGCCAGATTTGGCATACTCAGTTGGTATGGCTATTAGGTTCATGGAAAGGCCCACTATGTTGCATCACAATGCAGTGAAGCAAATCTTGAGATACTTGCAGGGGACTTTGAACTATGGACTAGTTTATACCAAAGAAGAGAAGGGAGAGACCCTGACAGGCTATTCAGACAGTGATTTAGCAGGTGATAGAGACCATAGAAGGAGCACAGGAGGGATCGCCTTCTATCTGAATGGTGGATTGATTAGTTGGTGTTCACACAAAGAGAAGAATACAACTTTGTCGAGCTGTGAATCTGAGTTTATGGCAGCAACACACTACTAGATAAAAGAACTTCCGTGGCGGGGCAAAATACATTTTCCGCGGGCGGTTTTTGTGCCCGCCATGGAGGTAGGGTCACGGAAAATCGAAGAACTTCCGTTGCGGTCATTTTGCCCACCACGGTTAATGAGATAAAAATAAAAAAAACGTTGAGCCCGCGAAGAGCCCATCCAGGCCATCCGCGAGCCCATCCGGGGCCGCTAGGGTTCCACCGACCGGCGGATCGAGGATCCCGGCCACCACGGCCAGCAGATCCGCCCCACGGTGGCGGATCCGGCCACCATGGTAACGTGGATCGAGCCCCCTGGCCGGTTGAGGAAGCACGATGGAGGAGCTCGAGGTGGATTCAGCCCCGTGCCATTCGATCGCGCCACCTCATGTTGGCCGCTCGATGCCCACCTCACGCCCGAATCGGATCCCACCCGTGGCCGCCGCCGGATCTCGATCTTGGGGAGGCCGCCGTCGGGAGGACGCCATCGGCGCCGATCCCCCTAGCCGTGGTGGCTCGGATCCGGGAAGGCACGCCGTCGGGAGTCTGCGCCACGTCGGGGAGGCCGCCGTCGGGGAAACTTGGGCTTGGCCATTGGGAGAAACCCGCTGGGGAGGGCCATCTTGTGAGAAGTTACTGGAGGAGAAGATGGAGGGATGTGGAGAGAAGTGCCGAGGAGAGAGTGAGACCGTGGTGTTTGGTGACCGAAAGTGTTGACACTTGTTATACTATAAATTTTAAGTTATTTAATATGAATTAAGGGATAAAGTCGGAGACTAAACATAAGTCTAGGGTCTAACTAACATAATTCCACGAAGTTTTGGTATTCTCGACTTTCCCGTGGACTTGATAGGAAAAATGCAGAGAATAATGGAGAAGGTTCCGAATACTCAAGACAATTACAAGACAAATAAAGACCAAACTTATCCGTGAAGCAAATCAACCCGAAAAGTGGACTAAAACATTCTAGAAGATACCGTGAGGACACCGAGAAAGACGGAAGCCGAGGTGGCACTCCACCGGGCGGCCGCCAATTGCCAGGGCCGCCCGCCGGTGGGGTCACCCAATCAGCCTCACATTTGTATGTCGGTTTACCACCGACCTTGAGGTTGTATCTACGCCCGTTGTTGAAGGTCGGTTTGATCCAAGGGTTGACGCTCATCGCCAAGTACTATATAAGAAGACCACGGTGACCCCGAGGCTCATATCGAATTCATTATCAATCATATTCATCCAAGTCCACCCAAGTCTAGACCTTAGCTCTAGTTCATACTAGAAGTAGATTAGCTACATAACTAGTTCTAGTTGAAGATCAAGTTCATCTTGAGTTCCCGATAGTCAAGAAGTAGCAAGGATCGTTCTTGAGACTTCTCTCTTGTATTCAATCTGTAAGTTCTCTTATATTTAGAATACAATTGTTATGGCTTTGATCTTTATAATTATTATATTCTTGTTGCTATGTGTTTATGCTTGCTATGATTATATATTTAGTTTAGTAAGATTGCTTTATATTTTATGCATGGAATTGTATAGCACTCATATAGATGATCACTATTTGGGTGATAAGCAATGTGTAAACGTGGTGTTTATACAACGCTTATCCGCAATTGCACCCTACATTCGGGTCGTGGTGGTAGATCGCGGGGTGATGACCCTGTTGAGTCCTTTGGAGTCCACCCTCCGAATGTAGGACACGCCGAGCTTTTAATTACGAAGATGAACAAGTTTCGTCCTTGCTTGTCTTTGGTAATGCTTGCCATGTATAGAAGTAATCTAATCTTGCCATGATAGCTAGATGTATTGCACTAATTGTAGTATTCATAGATGTATATTAATTAAGAGTATCTTAGGAATATTCATTCTAGTCTAATTTATAACATGCTAATTGCTTGTATGATATTAGTGGCATAGGTTAATACTAGACTTGGACAATTATCATTATATTATTTATCTTTATCTTGGACTTATCCTATTGAGTTATGTTTGATGCTCATGGCTACTCTGCATTATAATATTGTAAAGTGAATGATCTCATAAATAAATCATATTATAAAATCATTAGATAGCTCTTATCTCTCTACCTTTCCATAGACTCCCTTCCCCGTGGTAAAATATAAATACGATACCGGATTACTCCCGTGAAGTGCTACAATTGGTATTTCTATCCGTGCGCTTGCGGATATCATGTTCAATCTTTTATCAAGGCCAATCTATAGATACCATGCCCCGCATTTCTTTGCCGCTATTGCTAGGGTGACAGACTAGTGTATAGGTAATGCCTAGAAATGAGTGGTATACCTTGAGTTCATATCCTCGGTGAGATTAATTCCACTATGGATAATGTGGCTAAGCTACATCCCACTACTAACACCGCCTAATTTCGCTTTTATTGGATCATGAGGTTAATCCCATATCCAAGCTAACATGATTAGATAGATATCCCATATATATTTCTCTCGCCTTTCTAATTAGGATCGTGTTAGAAATATCAACACCGAAAGTGAGTGGGAAACCCTAACTCCCCCTCTCTATATATACTGAGCCCGGTTTCAGATTGATTTTGGGCTTTTTTCTCGGGTTCTTTGGGCTGGCTAGTTGGGCTTCATTTACCATGGCGGGTTTTGTAAAAAACCGCCACGGTTAATTGATTTAGCGTGATGGTTATTAAATCGCCACGGTTAATAAAAAATGACCGCCGTGGTTAATCCTAATATTAACCGCGGGCGTTTTTTAAAAAGCCCGCCACGGAAAATGATTTGCAAACACCATGCAAGTTCAATTATGTAGTAGTGACAGGAGCTGCAATGCATGCCAAGTGGCTCGAGAAGCTTTGCCGAAAGTGAATTGATAGAGAAGAAATCACAAGCAGGTGACCATCTTTGTCGACAACAAGTCCGCCATTGAGTTGATGAAAAATCCGAGTGTTCCATGGTCGAAGCAAACACATTGATATCAAGTTCCACTACATTAGAGAATGTGTAGAGAGGGGAGAACTTGAAGTGAAGTGGATTGGTACACTTGAGCGAGAAAGCTGATTCTCCGACAAAAAGCAATGGGAGTGACAAAGCTTGGAGAGATGAGGCATATGCTCGGGTCGAGAGTTCTTTGGTGCTGGAGCATCAAGCTTAAGGGGGAGATTGTTGGGTTAACCTTGATGCTTGATGACGTGGAAGAGGGCCTAGTTGATGGCGCCGAAGCGGGGAGAACGCGTCAGGATTCAAATTTGAATGAGTCCAAGTTCAGTTGGCATCGACGTCTTGATGGTGGCCGCGCCTACGACGTCGCCGCGGCGCTCCAAGCAGCTTGCAATGTGACCGACTTGTATCCATGTTTTAGCTAATTTTCATTGAGTAAACGTGTGTTGTAAAGCCTTGGTATAAAAGGTGGATTGTTAGAGAGTGTGTTATCGCTGTGTGTTGGTTGTAAACACATTTGTATGAGACTTTGTCAAGAGCGAAAAGGGGCGCCGTCACCCTAGAAGTTCCCCACGTGTTCTTGATCTGTATATCCGCTCATCGATTAGGATTAGCCAATCTTCATGATTTGTGTTTGTGATTGTGTTCCTAGTTTCAACAGGGCGCGCTCGAGGTCTCGACGCAGCTCGCCGCCAACACTCTTGAGGGCTCAACGTGGCACGCTTGGCAGCTTGCCTGAGGGCTCGACGCAGCCCACTCAGCGGCGCTCTTGAGTGCTCGACGCGACTCACTCGGCGGCGCGCCAAGCGCTCGATTGCTCGAGGCTACTCGCTTGACGGTGTGCACGATTGCTTGAGGCACTCGCCGCCGCCAAGCACACGAATTCCCGACGCGACTTGCATGGCAGCACGCACAATTTCTCGACGCGGTTCGCGCGGTGGCACTGTCAAGGGTTCGAGCCAGCTCGCTTGAGGGCTCGGCGTTGGGCAACAGTGTGGGCCGCCACATATTGTCGATGAAGTGATGTCGCCGAGGCAGACACAGAGCGTTGATGATGAGCGAAGTCCCTGCAGATGCCGACACGTAGAAATCCAACCATATTCGTACACAATTGAATATTGAATCTAGAATAAGGAGTGACTTAGCTTTCTAGAGTAGATGAATCCACGGTGTGGCTTTTGATGCCGAGCATGGATATCCATATACGCCTTGGCCTTAGTTCGCGCTCGATCGGATCATGCTGTTCTTGCATAATTAGTCTGGTTTGGCTTGCACGTCGCACGGAGTGTAGGGCTACTTTGCTCGCATATAGGAGTACAAGGCGATGAGATCCGTGCCGCCGAACAGAGTCGACACAGGACGACGACAAGCGTGGCCGAAGTCCTGCCATGACAACGTGCATGTATGTAGATACCAGGTACATATTGTATCACGAGAGATGACAGATTAGAGATCGAAAAATTTAGCTTAGCTTAGTCGGATGCTGAACGAAGTGTTGTTCTTGAACGAAGATCGACTCGTTGCCCTTGCTGGCTTGATCACGTCGGTGTGCATGTTCACCGATTCAAGAAAACGAAGCAAAATGGCAGCGAGCGCGGAATGTTCCTGCCAAAATCGACGTTTGTATATGTAGATATCCGAACTATATATCTCGTAGGGTATTACATTGGAAATTTTAAAGTTGACTTAGCTCTGCTGGATGCCGAGCCGGATGTTGGCTTGAGCAAAGATCGACTTTGCACGTTGCACGCCTTGAGGTAGATGCGTTTGTGCTAGCTCTCTTCATTGCTTGTTGTCAGAGATCTCAGCCTGCTGGTGTAGGTAGGGCCTTGTTTGCTTGCCTCTCCTTGTCGACGTAGCTTCGAGGCTGCGTATAGATCTCAGCCTGCTGGTCTTCAGTCTTCACGCGAGCGGTGCAGAATTACCGATGTAGGAGATCGGTGGCCCCGATGCAGATTATTGACGAGGAGCCTAACGACGCGGTCTGGACGCCTTGTGGTCGGACACGTTGCTCAGACGACGAGTCGTCTGATATTGTTCTTGAAGGACGTCCTCCACGACAAAGCCGAGTCGCCGCGGTTGACGACGGAGGAGATTAGGCCCACACAGATTGGATCTGGCGCCGACTGAAGGTTTTGACGCCGTGGTCAGCGATGGTGATCCCTGGCATCCTCCCGAACTGAACAGCGCGGTTCACGACCATAGACCTTGAAACGATCTCCATCTTGTCAGCCATGGAGTCGGGCGCGCACACACCCCTACCTGGGGCGCCAACTGTCGACGAGATACGGTCGATAGCCCGACAAGGGTAGGCCCAAGCTGGTAGTTTATGTCGGTGGAGGTGCGCCGAGACAACTAACAAGACGTTAAGCAAGACAAAAAGAGATGAACACAAGGCGATTTACCCACGTTCGCCGTTGTGGCCCGTGAGGGCGTAAAACCTACGCCTTGCTTATAGCTTGTATTGATTAATTGAGTTTTGAGGGAGTCACTACCCACTTATATAGTCTGGTGGATAAGGTTACATGTCTTGGTAAACAATATGATAGCCGTGTGTGTGTCGCACGCCCTTATGTCTTGGGCCGGGCCTCTTTTGACGGTGCGGCCCATGTAGAGCCAAGAGAGTATATGGGTCCATAACCCCACAAGTCCTTGTGCTTAACCGGGCTTTGAAGAATGCAATGAAATTTGTAGCATCGAAGCATGCAAAGAATGATTATTGGGGATCACGTGAGACTTTTGCTGGTATGCATGTTGCAGCTCCCCAATGCAATGCAATGACATCACGGCTTGCTGCTACATGCTGCCGATAGCTTTTTCCATTACAATGCAATTGCAAAGGAGGGATGGAGCATAGACAAAGCCGCCAATGCAGACATCACGACAATTTAATGACATCATGACATGACCACAATGTAATGACATCATGATTATTGGCGTTTGAGACAAAGCCATCAATGTAGGCCGTTGTGTTCCATGTGCATATGTTACATAATTTGGTGTTCTTCTAAAGTTATGGGGATATAATTTGGAATTAATTACACATCAAATTAATAGGTTCATATGGAATGTTGCTGTTTTGAGGTTGAAATGTATGCCAAAAAAAAAAAAAAAGTTTATCCTCCAAAAATAAACAAAGGTAAGAAGTTTGTGAAATATTTGGATATATATTCAACTAAGTGAAATCAACGCACTAGATACGCCGTTCGTTGTGTTCTATATAATTTGGTGTCTATATAATTTGGTGTTGCTAAGTTTCTACGAAAATTAATCAGTAAACGACATGCCAAATAATAGCTTCAAATTAATACAATGGGAACAATGTTGGTGTGTCGAGGTTGAGTATATGCCCAAAGTAAAAGAAAAAAAAGCATTTTTTAAATGAAGGTAGGAACTTTGTGAATTCAGAAGTTACATATACCAGACAAATATCATTTGTGTATATATACACAAGCATATACATAGAACACGTATCGTTCTTCACAGCCTATACTACGTTCTTCTTCAACTACAGAGGTTTTCATTTATTTCTATGTATGTCCTAAACTTTTCCTTTTAGCATTTAGTAGAATATTTGCTACTAGGTTGGTGTGTGGCGCAATCGGTTGTCGTCCGCTTAGTATGAAAGTAGGATGTCTATCATAGTTTCAAGTTTATTCTTAACAAAAATGATATTATTTGTTCAATACAAGATGTTCTATTGTTTCTATTGATTATGTAAATGTTGCTCGATTATTGATTCATATTGGTATTATTGTAGTTTCAAAAGAAAGAAAAAGCTAAGGATAGTACGTGGTCATGGCTATATGCCCCCTGGGCATTCTAGTTGGGCCTGGAATGATTTTTCTGATTGTAAAGGCGAGAAGCTTAGTGTGCTTATGGATTATCTCGAAGAGAGACCGGATATAGCCGAACAGTACATTGATGCAGCTGCAGCTAATCCTGAGAAAGAAAAAAGATTGTGGATATTACGAAGATCAGGATCCCCCAATTACTTTATTCCTCATTGTGTATTACAAGGACGACCCTGACACTAATGACCGAAGAATTACAGAAGTGAAGAAGTTTGAATGCTAGCTTTATACTTTATGGCCGGATATATATATATATATATGTAAAGGGCAAGCATAAATAGAATAATGCGAGCGAGCAGACATCCCAAGCTCGTTGATTTCACATTATCTATGTGTTTGTGATGATTCTATTGAGTAGTGTCCTACTCAATAATTTAATACATGTAATAATAAACAATGAGGCATCTTGTATTGATGAGCAATCGTTTGTCCGCTGAAGTATTTACATGTAGTCCATTAATCAAGGTACAACTATGTAATGACAAATCGGTGAAGATTGGCATGGATGGCTACCAAAAGTTTTAGGATTATATGTGGTCCTTACAGCTTGGGGTGTGTGTATGTGTATAGGCAGTAGCTACTCGTATTTCTATAACTCTAGATTTAAGGTGTATACAATAGGACAAAGTGTGTGTACATGAAGTATACGACCATACTATCTTTTCTACTGTTCGGCGTGCATAATGGTAATAGCCGGAAGTACTAGCTATTTAGTCTGGCGGACGTGGAGGTGAAACACAAAAACAAAGAATATTTTATATTATTGGACCCACATGCTCATCTCACATATTTTTGGGCTACATGAAATAGTCTAGCTTTTTGCATGTAACTAATGACTATTCTCTCTCCTATTTTTTAATACCAGGTCACATCTAGCTAGCCAAATAGCTAAATATTGCGGGCGCCCATAGGGAGATTGCTTAGCAGCTTAGAGCAAGTATTATAGTTACGCCTGCTAGCCTGCTGCAAGCACGGCCATATGCCAGCTGCTGCGCTTGCTGCTAGCTGTAATCCGGCGAGTTGGTGTTGTAGGCCCACCCTGCAGAGAAACCCAGCGCTTCGTTTCAGCCGGTGGTAAGTTAAGTGTCGCTTCTCTTCTCTTTCTTCTCTTCTCTCCTCCAAGTAGGATCTAGCTTGCTTATAGCCTGCCATAATACTTGCTCTTAACAAGCAGACCCGTTTAGGAGGCTATGGAATATACATGTTTTGTAGCACTGTAGCAGCTGACTACACCCTCTTTCCCAAAATAAACGACGCTATGGGAAACGTGCCGGTCAAACTTTCTCAACTTTGACTAGGTTTATAGAAAAATACATGCCACATTTAAATCCTCAAATAAATTTGTTAAAAAACTAGACTTAAAAATCTTTCCAATGATACAAATTACTTAACATAATTATTTATATATTTTAATATACAATTGCCGACATTTTGAAAACGTTGACTTCTCGGGAAGTGAGAAGGTCTTTTATTTTGGGACGGAGGGAGTACACACTATTATATATATTTTGTAGCCGAGTTCATCTTAGTGCTACCGACCGAACCACAGGGTCACCTTTTGCCTGGAGCGTGCTCCACCTAGTCAACTAGCACACCGTGAACACCGCTCGTATGCATTTATTCACCTCATGTCACCATGGTGGTACCATTTGGACGGGTCCGTGGAGACATTAATTGAATCCACTTGATTTTGCCACCGGCAACGCATGTGTGGCGAGCAACCGCATTTGGCACTGCGATGTTGCCCTGCTTGCCCAGTTGGCGGCCGGCCTGCACCATCGAGGACGCAGCCTCCACCATCTCGGCGGCGGCGCCTCCAGTCATCTCGTCGCGGTGCCCACACTCAATCCACTGGTGGCACGCGCCCCTGCACCTCCAGTCCCCAGTCAAAGCGGTGCCATGCACACTGGCGGTGAGGTGTGAGGCCCATGAAGGCCATGATCCCCGAGCGAAGATCTAGATGCCCCAAAGGCAACCCTTTCCAGCCACAACGACGGCAACCCCGATGGCATCCCGCGACCCTCCCCACCCCAACCCCAAAAGCGACCGCAACACCCATTCCCCACCCAAGGATTTGGGATTCGGACCGAAAGGCCCGAAATTCGTGAAATTCGTCCATTTCTAACATGCCCAAAAAACAATTGAATCGTACAAATATTTTTTGAAACAATTTGAATTCGACGCCAAGACTACCCACTACAAGAATTCTGCTAATCTGTGATGGAAAATTTCTATCACGGATCACTAAAAATCCATCAGCAAATAATCTATGATGGTTTTAGAAATCATCACGGATTGAACGTCATGGATTGACCTACGTAACGGTCTGTGAAAATCCATCAGGGATTAACAGAATCGGTGACGGATTTAAACTGTCACCATAGAACCCGAGGCCTGGTTAGTCCAGCCCAAGCCCATTTCCTGTGACAGAAAATAACCGTCATGAATTGCCACATCAGGTCCGCAGTTCACCAATCAGGTCGCCTGCTGCCTGGCTCGACGCTCGTGTTTGACACTTCTCTGCCACGTTGCCCAACAAAACAACTACCACAGGCTTTTTAAAGGGCTAGGGTGTTAAAAAGACATCAGAAGGGATTTTTTAAGACAAAAATTGTAGGCGAGATCCCCATATACAACACTTCTTTCATTTTTCTTTAAGAGGAGTAAATACTTACAAATCTTGAAATCAGAAGTGACTGCAGGCATGGTGATATTATCCACTACTATAGAGAAGAGTTTACGGGTGGCTACAGATGCTCCGTAGGGGCGGTTTTGGGAGCCTACCCTAATCGTGACGTTCTTAGTAATGGTAGGTCTGTATGGACGGCTCGTGATTGACCGACCCGCCCTTACAACTCATTTCCAGATTTTGTTTTCATATTATTTTTTTAAAACCTTATTAGAAGGTGATGCTAACACTAGTTTCTTTCACTTAGTGGCTAATGGGAAACATCGAAGACAACATATCTATAGACTTGAAAATGATCAAGGAGTTGTTATTGGTGATGACCGCCTTAAAAGTCACATTACAAATTATTATAAAAACCTCTTTTGGTCCGCTGTGCAAACCAAGGTAACCTTGTTGGAAGATCAAATTACAGATATTCCATAAATTACCCCTAAGGAAAATGATATTCTCATCGCTGACTTCACTGATTCTGAAGTGAAGGAAGCCATTTTCCAAATGGAACACAATAAAGCTCTAGGACCGGATGGTTTTCCTGACGAATTTTATCAGGTCTTTTGGGAGGTTATCAAGGATGATCTCATGTCCATGTTCTATGAATTCCACAATGAGAATCTAGATCTTTTTAGTCTAAATTTTGGAATAATTTCTCTTATTCCTAAAACTCAGAATGCTACTACTATTCAACAATATAGACCGATTTGTGTCCTTAATGTTAGTTTCAAAATTTTCACAAAAGTGGGAACTAACAGACTGAATAAAGTAGCTAAGTCGATTGTGAGTCCAACACAGATCGATTCATGCCGTAGGAATATCATGGAAGGAGTAGTTATTCTACATGAAACTATCCATGAATTACATACCAAAAAAGGGAATGGCGTCATTTTCAAAATTGACTTTGAAAAGGCCTATGACAAGGTCAAATGGTCCTTCCTATAGCAAACTCTACGCATGAAGGGATTCTCCCCTAAATGGTGTAGATGGGTCCAAAACATGATCACAGGGGGGAGTGTTGGGGTTAAAGTCAATGATGACATTAGCCCCTACTTCCAGACCAAGCGGTGTCTTAGACAAGGAGATCCTTTATCGCCTATCTTGTTTAACATCGTTGCTGACATGCTAGCTCTTCTTATTAATAGAACAAAAGTCGATGGACAGATAAGAGGGTTATTCCTCACCCGATCGATGATGGCTTATCTATTTTGCAATATGCGAGATGATACCATTATCTTTTTTTAGATCATGACCCCGAGCAAGCAAAAAAATTTAAAACTTTTCTTTGTGTTTTTGAACAACTCTCGGGCTCAAGATCAATTTCCACAATAGCGAAATCTTCTGTTATGGTGCTGCCAAAGAAATGAAACATTATTATACAACTCTCTTTGGGTTGTAATGCGGGACCTATCCTTTCGCTTATCTAGGTATCCCTATGCACCATTGACAACTCCTAAATTCTGAATGGAGAAAAGTGGAAGAACGCTTTGAACTAAAACTTTCTTGCTGGAAAGCTAAGTACCTATCCTATGGGGGGAGACTTGTATTACTAAATTCAGTCTTAAGCAGTCTCCCAATGTTCATGATGTCCTTTTTTCAGGTTCCAAAAGAAGTCCTCAAAAATCTTGATAAATTCAAATCAAGATTCTTCTAGCAAGGGTCTACAGATAAACACAAATATAGACTGGCTAAATGGGATATTATTTGTCGCCCCAAGGATCAAGGTGGTCTGGGAATTCTTGATTTGCAGATTCAAAACAAATGTTTATTGGCCAAATGGATTGTTAATCTTATAAACACCGATGGCACCGGCAATCATTGCTAAGGAATAAATATTTGCATTCCAAGACCTTAACTCGTATCACCAAAACCAAATGACTCATTTTTGGAGAGGCCTCATGCATATCAAAGATGAGGTGCTTTCTAAAGGTTGTTTTCTCGATTAAAGATGGAACTAGTACAAGGTTACGGGATGATACTTGGTTAGGTGATAAGCCTCTCAAAACATAGATACCCGAGCTTATATAATATAGCTAGGGATCGACATGCAACAGCTTTCGAAAGTTATGTCCTCTAATCCTCTCAATATCTCTTTTAGGAGATCTTTGGTGGATAATAACACGTTAGATTGGCTTCGCCTTTGTAGCACAGACCTCTAATGTGGCTTTGATGGAGGGAAAAGACTGTTTTAAATGGTCCTTATCTAAGTCAGCGTTTTCTCGGTCGACTATGTATCTTATCGCTATAGATACAAATCCACCCTTCCAACATAGGAGGATCCGAATTGGAAAAAACTCTAAAAATTAAAATTTTCCTCCGGGTTTGTCCAAAAAGGTGTTGTTTTTGACAAAGGACAATCTTGCTAGGAAAATTGGAAGGGGAGTCGAAAATGCGAATGTTGTGATTTGAATGAAACTATCCAACATCTCTTTTTTGATTTGCTCATTTGCCAAGATGATTTAGAGGTTTATTTTCTATGCTACTAATATAACACAACCTACTTCGGTTAACCACATGTTTGGTACATGGCTTAGTAATCAGCATAAAATGCACTAAGCCTCCGATTTGGGTTGGTGTGATCGCTCTTTTACGGGCCATCCGAGATGCCGTAATGACGTGATCTTTAAAAAATTGAAATCTAACTCTATTATGCGGGTTATCTTCAAGGGAGCATATTGGCTACGTTCACTCGGCCCAAACTACAGCGCATTGAGCAAACAAAGGATGCCCTCGTGGTTTTAAGCTAGCGTTTAGAGATGGTTGCTTTAGAAATCTCAAATGGAGGGTGGAAACATCTTTTCCGTTTGTTATAAGTCATTTGTCTATTTTGAAGATATTGCTTTTTTGCTTTTCGAACTATGTAATAATTGGTACGTGTACATCCACGGATGTAGAGGCCGGATTATATTATCCATTATCTAAAAAATATTATTTTTTAAAAAATAATAAAATATTTTATTTTAATCAAGGGAAGCCCTCACTGGTCAGCAAAATATATTAACTGAGGTAGCATTTTATATACTTTTTTTATAACAAACATATATTAATTAACAACAAAAAGGTTGTTAAGTGGGTAAGATGTACCCAATGTACAAAGATGAAGAGCTGTACGGAACGGACAGTTCAAGCGAGATAGTACAAAATCCAGAACATGTGTTTATAAGTTTTACACGACAAAAACTGTTTTGGAAACGAATCGTTTTAGAAAACAGTAGAAAAGTCAGCATAGCGACCTCAAACCAAACGTCGGGATTCATGAGCTCGTGGGCTGTCGCCGGTAGCAACAGGCTTGTTGTCCTAGCTGGCTTTGGAAACTCAGCCTTGCCAGCTTTTTGGCAGGATTGCGTCGTTATTGTCTTCTCGGTTCCGCCTTGCACATTGAATTGTTGTTTTAGAAGGGACCACAAAAGATTTGCCACGATTTTTGTTAGATGAATAAAAAAAAAAAAGCAAGTACCCCGACCAGTTCTTTGAATGAAAACTAGACCAAAACTATACAACTGAGGAGAGCCTCGCTCATCCTACACAACTTTAATATAACTCCATCACAACAAGCGACTCAACACAACTAACAATAGCCCGGATGAATAAAATAATAATGACGTTCCACTCGATTGGATTGGGTCATCAGCACGAACCTCCATCCATAATGGTCGGTCAGATTGGGATGTCGACAAAACGCACACAACACAACTCTACACCACCATCACCTGGGAGAGGAACCGAAAGCAGGCTATCGGAAACTGCACCGTGGTCACCAACGTTGTGCCACGCCAAAAGCCGCAGCCCGCTGCAAGCCCGAGTAGCTACCTGACCTCCTCCACCAAATATGTCTTGAATTGTGTTGCACCAAATATTTTTGATGTCACTAACTTTATAGTGTAACCCAATTGCGCTACAAGTGTTCGGGCATAAGTACACGAGCCATTGTTACAAGGAAACAAACCTTTATTAATTTGGAAGGAGTATTAGATTAAAGTAAACATTGTTGCACCAAATTGGAAATGATAAAATAAATAGATAAGTCGAGAGCAAATTCAAAGGTGCATAAATATGTTGTCGTATAGATTAGCAGCTATAAGGCACGAAGGCAACATTTCCTCCGGCCACGTCGTAGATGACTTCCGTGGACGTTAGGGTATACGTCCCGATGATCGCTGAGAAGATATCGACGCCGGCATACAAGCTGGAGTAAGCGAGGCAGGTCATGCCAAATGGACCGGCGGCGGGGTCGTCGAAGTACAGCATCTGCTCCCCTATCCCCAGGTTCTCCCGTTGCTGAACACGAAATTGACGGCCGGTACGGTGAGCTGATGCAGCCCGGTGAAGTTGAAGCACGTGTCCAATTCGGCAAATCCCGGCACCAAGAGGTCCCGCACCGAGATGTTGTTGTACTGGGACATCTGATCCAGGAAGGCGTCACGCAGGGCGTCATACGCGTCCCGTACCAGCCATGTGAAGGTGGTTCCCATGTCCACGGTGGTCCTTGCGTTGCCGCCGCCGAAGGTGCCCCGCCGGAGCGGGAGGTCCACGCCGCCCGAGTCTCATTCCAACGACGCCGATGAAGTACATGCTCGACAGCTCCGGTAGCTGCTGTTCACCAGCTTGGCGTGCGAGGTGAGGTTGTAGTCGCCGTTTCGACGGTGGCGTTACCTCCGAGCGAGGAAGCCTTGGGAGCTCGGGAAACGCGGCAGGCAGTAGGAGAAATTGGCGCAGGGGCAAACCACGACGGCGAGAGCCGGGATGGCAGCGAAGTTGTGGTCGCGGCTGAGGTCGAGGGTCCCTACCTCCGGAGTCTCATGAGAAGGTTCGTCGACGTCCCAAGCAGACGAATGTGAAGTTGTGGACGGCCATTGATGGAGCCAGCGTCAGCACGTCCTTCGGCGTACGTGCCGCCGCCGTTCTCCTCGTCCAGCTGGCCGTGAGTACGGGCATACCTCACCGCCGGTGCAGTTGGTCGGACAGTCCGGCGAGCCGCAGAGGACATGGGCGAACGTTGACGACCGCGTGTCGTGGTCGAACGCCGGATCACAGTCATCGGAACCTGAGGCGCAGGGCTTGCACCGAAGCAGAGTCGTGCCAAAGCCGCTGTCGAGGAACATCGAACTGCTGCTCCGGCGTCCCCGTAGCTGACGACCACGCTGTAGTCCAACGTGCCCGGTGGCGGCGACGACGAGCTGTTGGTAGGGATTATGACGGCTGCCGGTGACGGGGCTTGCGCGTCCACCAAAGACGACTGTGAGGAGAAATGGTGACGCTGGAAGCGGGAGATGTCACGACGCAGGACATCTGCCGCCGATAGGGACGGCAGCCCATGCAACGGAGAGCAAGGATTCTGCCGGTGCACTACAGGTAGCTTGTTGTTGCCTAGGCCTGTAAACATTGAACAATTATTTGTAGGTTGTGTATAATATAAAAGTGTCTTTTTTTTTTCCTAGAACACGATTTCACATGTATTTCATTCTAGAGTCCATATGAGGATAATATATGGAGAGTTCATTAAAATCTCTATTTCTTTAGATGATATAAATAGACTATTAGGGTTTTTTAGAAGTGGAAGTTTGTTCCGAAATTAAATAAATAATTATACAAGGATAAGTAAAAAGAAAAATATAATTAGAATAAATGATGCAAGATACAAATTTCGTTGTAAAGCACAGGTATGCCATGTACCAGTTGCCATGGACGAGCAGGTGGTTGCATCAGGAGGCACCGTGGATGCCTTTTGGGAGTTGCCAGATGACTTGCCGGATGTCTTGAAGAAAACCTGTCTCGACCCTAGCTTGTAGCTTGCATAGGAGGCGCCATGTGAAGCAGGAAGCAGCACCAGCAGCAGGCACAAGAATGAAACAGAAGAAACGAAGGATGGACGACTCATTGTGCTGTACTACTATGTGTGTGTAGATAGATGATATTTCCGTATATATACATCTCGTCGAAGGTCTTTATGTTTTTTTAAAGTAATCTTGAATATTTTCGGATATACATCACAAATTAGTTCGTCACAGTCGACGCGACAATATTTCAGTACGATGTATGGCATAGCCAATCCTGTGCTAGTGTGCAGGTATAACGAAATATGTCATCTTAGGAAGCATCATGCCAAATATTATTACTGGAAATTACCGCTAGCTGACATACATGGTGCGGCTTGCCCAACGCAAACAGGAAGCCGCCAACAGCAACGAACAAAATATCGAATCGGTGCATTTGGTGCTAGCTGTTCAGATTCCGGGTGATTAAAACAGGCCAAATTACAGTATATATAGGCAATGATGTTTGTGTGATGATGAGGTTGTATACATGCCCAAAATTACAGTATATATAGGGCCCAACAAGAGGGAACGCATAGCGCCGCCCCAGGCCCAAGGCCCGAAAGTGCGCTTGCTTGAGGGCTAGGCGTCGCCGCCGCCCGCCGTGAGCATGCCATCGGTCATCAGCTTCTTCGTTAAGTAACGAATATTTAGGAATAAAGGATAAGAATAAAATAGGAAAGGAATAAGATTACTTGTAAAAGAGGTATTCCAATCTATAAGGAAACCTCTAGACCTTTGTTAGAAGGCAAGTCTCCCTCGGACTATAAATACAAGGGGCATGTAATCGTTTGGAATCAAGAAGAAAATTAAAGGGGTAACACCCAAAAACCCTAGCTCTCTCTCTCTCCCTCTCTTCCTGGCGCCCGCGCGCCCCTCCCTCTCACCCTCGTGCGCCGCCACCCCCACGCCACCACCACCCGCCCGCGGCGGCCGCGCCCCGGTCCCTCCTCTTCTTCCTCTCCTCCAACAATCCTGGCAACCCCGATTGCCGTCCCACGCCGGCAACCCCCGACATGCCCCCACTGAAACCCTGATTGCCGCACCGGCGCCCCGGCAACCCCGATTGCCGCCTCGCCCCCTGTAATCCCGATTGCCGGCTCGCTGACCCCCTCCGGCAATCCCGATTGCCGCCACCACCGGCCAAGATCGCGCCGGCGTGTCTCGGATCGCCGGAATCCCCGCGGTTGAAGGGTCGAGATGGAGACTAGAGGGGGGTGAATAGTCCCTTTAAAACTAATCGCACCGGCTAACCGAAACTAATGCGAATTAAACTTATCGGTCTAGCCAAGACTTCACCCCTCTAACTAAGACTCTAAATCACCTCACAAAAAGATCCTACACAAGAAGAGTGAGGTGGCAAGCCTAGCTTGAGCTCCTAATCAATTCTAATGCATGGTCACACAAACCTAAACACTAGTACTTTAAGCAAGGGTGAGCTCCTACACAATTCTAGTAAGCAAAAGCACAAAGTCCCTAAGCTGACTAGATGCACAATGGACAAGGCAACACACGCCTAACCCAAAGGCTCAAATTACCTAGCTACACAAGCTAAGCAAAGTAACTAAACAAGCCACACAAGCTAGATAGTTACAACTACCCTACTCAAGCACAAGCACAATGAATATATGAATGTAAGAACAAAGCTTGTGATGAAGAGATTGCAAACCACCGCGAAGTGTGGACACAAGATGACACCGGTGATTTTTACCGAGGTCTCGAAGCTTGCCAACTTCCCCTACTCCTCGTTGTGTCGACCAACACTTTAGTGGTTCCACGGTTTTATTTAATCACCCAGAGGATGATGATCCTCAAGTTTAATGGCTAGTGCCAAATCCCACAAATTAGGAGCTCGATCGAGTCCCTCACACAAGTGAGTCCTCTAGCCAATCCCTCGGCCCGGTACCGTGTGAACCCACACACAAGTGTGGTAGCTCAATGACACACTCCACTAGAGTTGCTCTTCACGATCCCCGCGAGGTGAGCACGAACCTCTCACAATCTCTTCTCCGGAGCACCGCACAATCTTCTTTGCGTGCTTCATGAAGTCTCTTGCCACCAAGCCGCCTAGGAGGTGGCAACCTCCAAGAGAAACAAGCACATCGGCTTGCAACACGAACACCTAGTGCCACGAATGCGATCTCTCAACGCAACGCACTAGAATTCGATCTCTCACTCAATCGGATGAACGATATCAAGCATATGTGAGTGGGAGGGCTCTCAAGCACTCTCAAGCATGGACACAAAGTCCCTAAGGTGCTAAGCCACCAGCCAAAGCCGGCCACCCCATCTATTTATAGCCACAAGCCAAAATAGAGCCGTTGGGGTGTTTCTCAAGACCGACCGAGACGCGACCGACCGGACTCACCAATGAGTCCGGTCCAAAGATCCTGGCCGCTCCCTTCCGAAAGGCCCGTCGGAGCGGACAAGGCCCCCTCGGCCCCACAAATGACAACCCGAGCATGCGTCCGGTGCACGCGCCCGTCAAGACCGGATAAGCTTCCGGTGTGCGTCCTAGGCGACCGTCGACCACACACCGAAAAACAAGCTCTCTGACGCGACCACCGGACCACCGGTGCCTGCGGTCCGGGTCGACGCCATCGCCGCCGCTTCCCTCTAAACTTCTCCGCCGGCCCGACATGCTACCCATCAAGTATACCAAACTTGAGCATGAGGAATAGCATCTTCATGTGCAAGTGTGTTAGCATTTTCACAATCATTTCAAAGGGCCGGTTAGCTCTTACCGCGCCACTCGATCCTAACACATCGCAAAGTTAGATCGCACAAGTGGCACTAGATGACCGATATGCAAACAAGTTTGCCGCCTTGATAGTACGGCCATCCATCCTAAATCCGGTGATAAACTTCTCTAAGCTCAATGACCGGCGAAATGAAATGCCCTATATGTTATACCTTTGCCTTGGCATTTCCATTCCGCTTCATCTCCAAGTGCTTTTGCAACCAATGCACCAATACGATCAAGAATGATATGATCCATTTCATATCATCACATGATCTTCTTGGTCCATCGATCTTGAGCTCACTTGCTCTTCACCGTTGCCTCGGTCCGTCGGCGCCAAGTCCCGTGACTTGCCCTTCACACTTGCAACCGGTCCATCAAGCCAAGCCTTTGTCTTGATCTTCACCACCTTGGTCACGTGACTCCATGTCATGTTTTATATGCAATAAGCTCCTTCATTGCATCATCACACGTGAACTAATCTCCTGTATAATCTCAATCATACATATTAGTCCACCTAATGTTGACACTCAATTACCAAAAACCACAAGGGGCCTTTCGGCGGTCTCGGCGATACCGTATCCGGAGACGGGACGATCCAACCACACTGCCACCGTCAAGATTCGATGGCCGTTCCACGGCCGCCTTACCCGGAGATGATCATGGAGGCCATCTACGCGCTTGGACACGAGGACACCATCGACAGGGCTGTGATCTCCAACTACATCACAGTTAAGTACGACTCCGTCCTTCCGTCCGAGCACTTGGCCATCCTCTTTGGCCACCTCTGCCGCATGAGGGCCAATGGAGAGCTCACTCTCTTTGGGAACAACTACCTCCCCAATGTCAGCCTCGTCGACACGCTCACGACAACGCTGCGGCTCGCGGTCATGCCGCCGGGCGACCTCCACGACGACGCTCCTACCACGGGCGCCACCGACGACAATGCGGTGCTTCCCAGGGCGCCGCCGACGTCGTCCCCTCCAGGCGAGCACCGGAGCACGTCCACCCCATGGGCACCCCCTCTGTTGCTATCCGGATCAGATCGTAACCGGAGGCTATGCCCGGTGTCCACCAACGCCCGCTCCACGAAAAGCCTACCCAACTAGGCCAACATCTCGTGGCAACTACAATGACGCGTATAAGATCCCCGGTCACTAGCAACATCATCTTTGACATTGGGAACATCTGAGTGCCAACAAGGACGACTCAACGATGTCGCCCAACGCCGACGCCGCTCATCCCCGGTCTCAACCCCAACGCCCTCGACATCTACAATACCTCCAAGGGCGCCCCCAACGACATCGGAGCAACCGCAAACGCCGCCAACCATGACGCCCTCGGCATCAACGACAAAGAACAATGTCACTATGGTGACACAACGACGTCAACTGACGTCGACATCGACGTCACTGATCCTAACATCCCGGACAACAACGACAACATGAACAACAACGACAACACCTTCGCCAACCAAGACGCCTTCAACATCGGTACCGTCGACGACATCGCTAACAACATCAACGACGACGACACTACCATGGGCGCCATGAATGGCAACGACATCCTCAAGGACGCCAACGCCGATGACGACCCCCCGACGTCGACTACGCCTTCGCCATGCCTACCATCGACAACAACTACAAAGGCATGAATCACGATGACCCCCTCGCGGCCAACCTCAACACCGGGCAATGTTCCCCACATGGGAGCCACGACCGATGAGAACACCGACACCCCTAGGCGCCGCCAAGGAGACGGTCGTTCACTTGCCGACCTTTGACGGCGACAATCTACTACACCTGCTGGACATTCGGCCGACATCGACAATGGTGGAAAACACCATCAATCAAGCCGCAGCTCCAAAGAAAGGCGACACCATCAGCACCACGCAAGCGGAACATCAGGTACACAACTGCCAACCTGATGAAAATGGCACTCCTCTTTCTTTGGCTCCTCTGCATCACCAAGGCACCATGGGAGAACGGAGACAACATACTGTGGTGCCCCACTCTCGGTTTTAGGACGTCCTTCAACGGCGACACCAAAAACCATCGCGACGTCGACTACGCGGCTTTGGCAGCAGGGATGACTCCAGAGCCATACCTATGGACTCCAATGTTCCATGACATCTATGTCCAGTACGGCTACACCAATAAGCCATGGGCTGTAATGCACCAGGAAGCGCCCGACATCTAGAGCACGGCAACCCAACTCGCTCAAGAGATCGACACTCCCATCTTCAGCAAGTCTCGACTTGGGGCCTTTACCGACGACGACAAGAGGTACATACCACCCACATCAACCCCCTACATCATCAACCTCGTCACACCCCCGGAGGCTCCCGTTCCACCTCAACTTGCTACTTCAACGGACCACAAGCTCCATGGCCTCGCTCGAATCCCAAAGTTCCAGATGATGACACCAGCTTGGACACCACTCCAGGGGAGATTGATAAGACCCCCGGCGACCCGAGGCCATTAGAGCGACATCCATTCAGCTACAACATCGGCATCTCCATCTTTGCCCAGCGCATCGGATATGTCACCAGTCTGCAGAACAACAACAAGCGAGGACGCTGCCGTCGAAAGGGGGGAGAGATGTCATGACCCGATAAAGGATCGCCGGAATAGGGCCCAACAAGGGGGGACGCAAGCGCCGCCTGGGGGCCCAAGGCCCGAGCGCCCCCGCGCCTGGGGCCTGGGCGCCGCCGCCGCCCCCCGCCGTGAGCACGCCATCATCATTAGCTTCTTCTTTAAGTAAAGAATATTTAGGAATAAGGGATAAGAATAAAATAGGAAAGGAATAAGATTACTTTTAAAAGAGGTATTCCAATCTATAAGGAAACCTCTAGACCTTTCTTAGCAGTGCAAGTCTCCCTTGGACTATAAATACAAGGGGCATGCAATCATTTGCAATCAAGAAGAAAATTAAAGGGGTAACACCCAAAAACCCTAGCTCTCTCTCTCTCCCTCTCTTCACGGTGCCCGCGCCCCCCTCCCTCTCACCCTCGTGCGCTGCCACCCCCACGCCGCCGCCGTTGGTCGCCACCACCCCGCGGCCCCGGGCGGCCGCTGCCGACGCGACCCCGCCGCCGTCCTCCTCTTCTTCTTCTCTCCTCTAACAATCCTGGCAACCCCGATTGCTGCCCCCGCAACCCTGATTGCCGCCCCCGCGCCCCTGGTAGCCCCCGCACGCTTGCGCCGACCCCTCCAGCAATCCCGATTGCCGCCCGTCCGTCGTCAAGATAGCCGCCGACGCGTGTCTCGGATCGCTGAATCATCACTGTCTCGACAATCTGATCAAGAACGGTCATATATAAAAGATAAGTTGGGCCTAGCCCATTTATAATGGCGGCGCCTCCCCCTACTAGCGCCTCCTCCTAGGGAATGCCGGTCATAACAAAGGAACTAAGACAGGATCAAGACATCTGAAAAAATACCGGATGAGGTGAATTTCCATGGCATCCTCTTCATCGAGAAAAATTAATAGTTGAGGCAAGTTGGTAAACCTCATCCTAAAGTTCTAACATAATTGAATCTCACATCCTAGAGATAAGGTGCACTTAAGATTAACTCCATCCCAAAGATTGGCAACAAATTGATTTTTCTCATTGACATACCTATGGAGTTTCCAATACTGAATTGCAAGGCTAGGGAGCCCAGCCAATTATCGTCCCAAAATTTTACTTTTTGGCCATTACCAATCTTCCACCTATATATATATACCAATGGATTGTGCAGCAAAATTTGATTCTATTATGCTTCAGTTTTTTTTTTTCATTCTGTTTGTCGGCTAGCCTACTGGCCGTATGTGCCGGACAAACGCTCTAGATTTTGCCGTTGTGTTCCATGTGCAAGCTGCCTGGTCTCGTTTGTGCGCATGTCGTCTACTGCATGCTGCCTAGATGGACGCTTCCCTCCGGCTACTCCATTATTCTCTTGGTTTTCTCACGAGTGTCTCGAGTACTTTGGGTTCCAGTTTCTAGGAAGATTGGTAGTGTCTCGAGTACTTTGGGTTCCAGTTTCTAGGAAGATTGGTAGTGTCTCGAGTACTTTGGTCTTCTCAAGCATGTCGTCTTTGGTGTTGGCTGAGACAGTTTTCTACGCGCCGAGCAAATATATAAACTGAAGTGATCGATCGGAGCTCCCTCGAATCCCTCAGGCTACACCTCATCTACGGCAGCGCTATTCACTCAGGTGTAGCATAGTTATTCTACACCTTTTTATTTATTTTAATAATCATATGATAATGGTGGGTAATTTTGTACAAAATAAAATAGATCTAATGGTTAAAGTCACCAAAGCCTTAGATTGGATGGCTAGGTCTTTCTCATTCATGTGAGAATTTGGAGCATTTATCTTTTTTCTTAACGTATCTAGTGAGGATTAATGTGGACCTCCGTTGGAGCCTCCAATTAATAATAGTAAGAATTCTCAAGGAAAGAGAGAGTCATAATGTCATACACTCTAGCAGTCTTAGATCGCATATGTATAGATCTCTACTACATATAATACTCTAAAAAATCTTTACTAAGTCCACGCCCAAAACAATGACACTACAGTCTTTATCTCTTGCAATATTTTCTAAGTACACCCATAATAATACACCCAGATCCAACCAAATTTCTACTACATATAATACACACAAAAAAAAATCTTTACTAAGTCCACGCCCAAAACAATGACACTACAGTATTTATCTCTTGCAATATTTTCTAAGTACACCCATAATAATACACCCAGATCCAACCAAACTTTCAAACGAAGGGACTAGATTAGTTCTGAACTGTCCTTTTCTCTCACTCACTCAAATCCAACGACCCACTCCCTTTCCTCCACTCATGGTCCACATTAGATCGATGGGTTGATTCTTTCTCTGTGGAGGGTGCAGTGGCAGAGTTGTAATTTTTTGTGTATGTTTTTTTATGTTTTTTAAACATGGTTTTATGTATGTTGATTAGGCTAGTAGTTGCATTGTGGCCTACATCAGCACAAATTTTCAGTTATCGGGTATCGCCCGTTATGGTTGGTAGTACTTGTAGTTGGCTGGTTTGGATTCGGAGGTTCATTCACGGACCCAACAAATCGCATATTTTAAAATTAACCATCCGAGAAAAATGTAACCGCACCAATATCTCTACAACATAAAAAGAACAAAAGGAAAACTGTCATTTGGTGCAGTAAAAATTTCGCCTCACGTTTCACCCCCTCTGTGCGATCCCACACCCCCTTCCCACACGGTCTCCTCACACATGCAATATATATTTGGAAACACCCAATCAACGTCCGCATCGAAAAGCATACCAATTATATTAGGCAACCACCCAATCTCCTCACACATGCAATTTATATTAGGCAACCATCCAATCTTGTGGTTTCCTTCCTTGCCTCGATCTCTGCTCCTTTCCTCGCGACGATGACACCCACACCTCCCCTGCTCGGCCAAACGCTGGGGGAGACCTCGCCACGACGTGACAACGCCGTACACCTCATACACCACTCCCGCCCCGCACAACTCACCACGTTGCCGCCACACACGCCCATAGCAAAGACGCACCGATCGCGCCCGCCCGGAGCTGGCCGCGATGGAGCCCTACACCGAGACCTGGCCTAGTTGACAACCATTACCGCCTGCCCGCGCATGACCACAACATAGACATCGGGAGGTCGTTGTGATCACCTCACGACATTGTCTCTGTTCTTTGCGGTCGGTGACCTCCGCCCTCCTCCAATCCAGTCCCTTCATTTGCATGGTAAGCGCCACCGCCTCCACGTAGTCTCCTTGATCTTTCAATGGAAGCCAAGCAATGTATGTTTAGGGCCTTTCCCAACACTAGTAACGAAATGATTTTATGAGCACTTGCAAAATCTTTTCCGTGGCCGGCATTTTTGCCCGTCATGCAAAATGCCCCGCCACATGCGGTTTATTTTGCGTGACGGGCGTATTTTTACCCGCCACGGGGAAAATTGATTTTGCGTGGCGGGCACCTTAACGCGCCGCCACGGAAAATATGCTATTTTGCGTGGCGCGCTGCGTTAAGGTGCCCGCCACGCAAAATACATTTACCGTGGCGGGCATCGTTGAAGGCCCGACACAGAAAAATCGTGGCCCGCACGATCGAGCCCAAATCCATAATTATTGGGCCTTATATAATGGAGAGTTTTCACTCGTCGGTTCTCTCCATGGGCCCACCGCGCATCCCTCCTCCTCCTCTCACGCAGTCACGCGGCTCTCCTCGATTCTCTCCTCCCTCCCTACATCATGCATCCCTCCTCCTCCCCCCCAGCGTACCACCCTCTCCTCCCTCCTCTTCATGGCGGCGGGCGGCGAGCGGTGCTGCGGGCAGCGGTGGCGAGGCGGCCTGCGGGGAACGTGACGGCGCACGGCCACTGGGCGCGCGGGGCGGCGGCGGCGCTGTGGGGCTGCGTGGATGCGATGCATCGGGCGGTGGCGTCCCGGCCTGCGGCGCGTGGCGGCGCGGCCGCCCCGTGGCGGCGCGTGGTGGCGGCGGTGGATCCGACCCGTCCCGTGGCGAGTGATTTTTCTTCTCCGCCAAGCTCGGCGTGGGGCCCGCACAGCGCGAGATCCGGCGAACTCCGACCGGCCGGCCGCGGATCCGGTACGTCTTGGTGGCGGAGGAGGTCCCTAGCGGCGGGATCCGGCGGGCATTGACCGCTGGCGTGGATCCGTTGGGCTTCGACCTCGATCGCGCGGATCCATCGGCCAGGCCGGTGGCGAAGAAGGTCCATGGCGGCGGGATCCGCGGCGAGACTTCTCCGGCGGCGATGGTGTGTTCCAGCGGCGCGAGATCCGCTCCAGTGGTTGTGGCGGGACCTCCGGATGGTGTCGGCGGCGGTTCCCGCCTAGATGGCCTTGGCGGGCCCATGGATGGGCTTGGTGGGCCTATCTAGGGTTTGTGTATTTTTTTATTTTTTTCAAACCATCCCGTGGCGGGCGTTCTAATGTGCCCGCCACGGATAATATATTTGCCGTGGCGGCACCGTAGCCCGCCACGCAAAGTCACGCGATTAACCGTGACCTTTCATTAGTGACGGCTACGGTGCCGCCACGCAAAACCAATTTTGCCCGTCCACGGAAAATCGTTTTGGTACTAGTGCAAGCCATGGCGGATCTGCGCCACCTACAGCCTCACCATGCGCCAGCCTACTGCAAAGCAAGCCTGCGGCGCCGAGCCCAGCAGGCCGTGGTGGCCGCCCCACATACCTCACCCTTCCCAAGAAGCACAGGTGCATCACGCGTGCACACAACGCGCAGTGCCACTACTAGATAACTGATTTTGCACAACCTTTCGAAATCATTTTCCGTGGCGGTTATTTAGAAAACCACCACGGTTAATGTCATGATTAACCGTGGTGGTTACTTTTTATTAACCATAGCGGTTATAATAACTGTCATGGCAAATCGATTAATCGTAGGCGGTTAATGTGGCCCCACCACCCAGCCCATTGAGCCGACCCCACCCCACTAACACACACGGAACATATAAAATGAATCCCTCTTCGAAACCCTAACACTTTCTCTCCCCACTCACGTAAATCCTCCCCGTGTCCTCTCTCCCTCCCGCCCCGTTACACCGGTCCCCGATCCCGGCGGCGCCGGGCGCGTATGGCGTGGCGGCGCGGCGCCCGGCCGCCCAGCCTCCCCTCCCCTGCGCCCAGTTACTCCCATCCCGCAAGCATGGCAATGTGGTACTACGAAGCGGCGGGCGATGCGGTCCCGCAGCACGGCGGTGGCACGCACCGGTGGCCGAGCCGGGCGCCGTCGCGCGGTGGATCCGGCCCAGCAGCTTGTGTCGGACCTCCCGAGGGCGGATCTGACAAGGGCGCGTCCTACATCTCTACGCCACCGGATCGCGCAGCGTGGCGGCGGGCGCTCCCCGCGGCCCAGCGAGGAGCTCCCGTGCGGCGGCCGGTGGTTCTAGCGGATTGAATGCTCCATGACGGCGGGCACCTCAAGCTCCTCCAGATCCGCCGCCCCTCCTCCGAATCCGCCCGGGGAGGCGAATCCGCCACGACGGTGGCGGAGACACCGATTCGGGCCCGTCCAGATCCACGGCGAGGGTTGATCTCGGCCCGATCTGGGATTTTCATTTTATTTTTTATTTTTCATTTTTTATTTTTGATTATCCATGACAGGCATTTAAACCGCCACCAAAATCACTCATTTTCCGTGACCCTACGCCGGTGGCGGTCATAAAAACCGCTACCCAAAATCATTTTTGTACGCCACCGAAAATCATTTAGGTAGTAGTGTGCCATGACCGAACAAAGCAAGCACCACCAAACGACTGGGATGTGAGTTCTTCCCTTGTTAGCTTGGTGACGCCATATGATGTCATGTATATGCAATATGACGTTTTTCCTGTTGAATAATAAATCTAAAAATACAATAGAAATACACATATACTTGAAATGAATTTCTCAAATTTCTGTCGATTCGTTACAACTTCCCTTTAAATTATATGCAATGCAGTATAGTTTTCACATTAAGCCACACTCTTATTGAATACGCCACCGGAGCCAGCCTTGCGCCGGCGCCACAGCCGTTCTTGAGCCCAAACACGGGCGCCGTAGGGCTGGATATCGAGCCAGCTTGGCTCGTTAGTGTCTCAGCTTGTTATGCCTCGGCTCGTTACAGCTCGACTCATTATGGCTTGTTATATACACGAGCCAGAAACGCTAGCTTCGGCTCGGCTCGTTAGTGAGCTTGAGCTGGCTCGTTTGGCTCATGAGCCAAAGCCCAAAAAACATATGAATAAAAATTATAACAACAAATCAGCGAGAAACACATTACATGCATATATAAAATGAAATAAACAAAATAAACATGAACTATTCAATGGAAAATACAAATATACTATAGTTTATGACCATGATCCATCATCCTCCATTGATTGATTCCATTAATCGATACATTACTTATTATTTATCTTGGCTTGTTATGAATTGAGTCGAGCTCGAGCCGAGCTATTAACGAGCGAGTCGAGCAAGCTAGCGAGCTACAAGTTTTTCGTCCAGCCTTAGGCGTTCGGTAAGGCTTCCCTTTGCCGATGGCCATTTGGGCGGCTTCGGCGAACAACGGCGCTGGATGCTATGAACTCAACTCTATGTAAACAGTTCCTTGAATGACAAAATTACCGGAAATACTAGAAAGAATGGCATGGAAAAGAAATAAAAAGAAGGCACCAAATAAAAAAAGGGTAAAGATAAGAAGACCCCAACTGCTGATGAAATTTTCACGAAGAATATTGTATGGAAGGAGGTTCTATCGCAATAGGCGAGGTAATAGAAGATTACTAACACATCTAATATATTTTTAATTCAATTTATATTGTATAAATATTATTTAACTAACACCATATTAACACATCTAATATATTTTTAATTCAATTTATATTGTATAAATATTATATAACAAACACCATATTTGTTGATATTTCTAGGTACTTCTAAATAGTTTATGAGACTCTACACGGAGGTGTTATATGCACAATACATGAATGTAAAAAATCTATACATGTTATATTCTCGGTCTGTATATACAACTGCTTGTGCATGCTTTGTATATCTTGAACGCTTGATGTCAAATAATCAACCTCTGTGCTACACATGATATTGTTTACAGTGTCCAGGCGTATTACGGTGATTATTGGTGAGCGATCTAGTATGTCACTCTAACATCATTGTTAAATTTTATAGTATTGTTACCTTCTCATGCGATCTATGTTTTTTATACAAAATTTTCTTATCCCGTAGCAACGCGTTTAACTATATATATATATAGGCGACCATATACTACGTCAGTGCCAACGCCATGAAATTTGTAGCGTCGAAGCATGTAAAGGGTGATTATTGGGAATCACGTGCAACTTTTTGCTAGTATCATGCCGCTGATGCCCCAATGCAGTGCAATTGCGTAGCAGCAACGCCATGAAATACTACGTCAGTGCCAACGCCATGAAATTTGTAGCGTCGAAGCATGCAAAGAATGATTATTGGGGATCACGTGAGATGTTTGCTGGTATGCATGCTGCAGCTCCCCAATACAATGCAATTGCAAAAAGCAGGGATGGAGCATAGACAAAGCCGACAATGCAACAAAAATATATCACATATTGGTTGGCTGGTCGACCAGGACAGTCTCAAACGCATCAATGTAGGCCGTTGTGATCTATGTGCATGTGTTTAGTAATTAGTGTTCTTATAATTATCAGGGATATAATTTGGAATTAATTACACATCAAATTAATAGGTTCATAATGGGAATGTTACTATTTTGAGGTTGAAATGTATGGAAAAAAGCAAAAAAAAAAAAAAAAAAAAAACTTTATCCCCAAAAACAAAAAAACAAAAGGAAAAACTTTGTAAAATATTTGGAATTTATAGATTCAACTTAGCGAAATCAACGTGCCGATGCGTTGGTCGTTGTGTTGCTCTCCCACAACCCCATTTTCACGGTTTAGGCTGCTCCCATTTCGCTCACCGCTACTAGTAATGACATGCCAAATTAACAGCTTCAAATTAGTTCAATGGGAATAATGTTGGTGTTTTGAGGTTGAGTATATGCCAAAAGTAAGAAAAAACATTTTTTTTAAACAAAGGTAGGAACTTTGTGAGTTCAGAAGTTACATACACCAGACAAATATTATTTGTGTATATATACACAAACATATGAACACGTATCATCGCCATAGACTACTACGTCCTTCTTCTTCTCTAGAGGTTTTCATTTATTCTTTGCATGTCATTGCTTCCAAAATTTTTCCTTTTAACATTTAGTAGATTATTTGCTTCTAGGTTGGCATATGGTGCAATCGGTTAAGTCGTCTGCCTAGTATGAAAGTAGGATGTCTATCGTAGTTTCAAGTTTATTCTTTGCCAAAGATGATAGACTTTGTTGGAGATAAGATGTTCTATTGTTTCTATTGATTATGTCAATGTTGCTCGATTATTGATTTATATTGGTATTATTGCAGTTTCAAGAGAAATAAAAGCTAAGGATATTACGTGATTATGGCGGCTATTTGCCCCCGGGGCATGCTAGTTGGGCCTGGGGCGATTTTTCTGATTGTCCAGGCGAGAAGCTTAGTGTGCTTATGGATTATATCGAGAACAGGTGGGATATACAAGATGTACAGTACATTGATGCAGCTAATCGCAAGACCGAAATAGAGTGTGACGCTGATGAGGATCCCCCAGTTACTAAAGTCATGGTTGTCTACTACAATGACGCCGAAAACACTAATGACCGAGCGATTAGTGAAGTGAAGCTCAAAACTTGCTAGGGTGCTTAGCAAATGGTATCTTTATACTTTTTATGCCTTGATGTATGAAAGGCCAGTACCAATTGAATAATGCGAGCTGAGTGGACCTCTGAAGCTCCTTTTACGGTTGATTTCCTATATGTATGTGTTTGCGATGAACCTATTGATGAGCAACCTTTGTCTGCTCAAGTATTTATATATGTATGTGTTTCCTATATGGAGCAGTGTCCTACTCAATATATAATAATACATGTAATAATAATCAAGGAGATGTCTTGTATTGATGAGCAACCTTTGTCCGCTGAAGTATTTATATATAGTCCTTTAATTTAGGAGCAATTATCTCATGAAACGCAGGGTAGCTGTCCAAGCTGAGGTCGTTAGCTGCCATCGGTATTGGATTGTGTCACGTGTTGATCCTCAAAACTGAATGGAGGGGCTGTGCTCATTTTCTCAAACCAGCATAATAGTACCATATGGCAGCGGCCTGAAATTTTTGGAGGTTCCGTTCCTACATGGGAACCAGGCATATTGGTTTTTATTGGACCATTCACGTAGGATTCAAACCAGCGGGTGCTCCGCATCAAGCGGGAACCAGCCATATGGTTTGGTGTTTCTGAATGAGATAGAGTGCATTTGCATGCGAGCCATCCCCTCTCTCGCACGTTCTTATCTTCTCTCCCTCTAGAGCAGCAGCACTCGGGGCAGTAGCCATGAATGGCACAGAAGCGGCGGGCGCCGAGGGTTGTGACGTTGTCGACCATGACCACTTCAGGGGCCAGCTCCGCCGACAGCTCCGTCCCGCGGCCACCTCAGGGACCAGCTCGGGCGCTTGGCCAATATTTTCGGGAAAAATTTGAATCACAAATTGGGACGGAGAGAATTTTTTGAATGCTTTTGTCTGCGCACAGCAGAGCGGTTGGGCGTGATCTTGTGATTTCCCAAAGTAATGATGCCGCAATCATCACTAGCCATTGGATCAATTTAGTTTTGTTACGAGAATTACCGACCATTGCCATTATAGAATAATAAAATAAAATAAAAATACCTGCCGAAACCATCTAATAAAATCCCGATCTATTCCTTTGTTTTCTAGGAACCCATCTCCGTTGCAAATCTTGGTTTTGCCAACTTACTAAAAATACTTAGAAGTTGCCAAGTGAAAAAGTGGCCCTTCTCCAATAGGTTTGACTTGGCAAAAACAAATTTGGTGGACTTGTGGAGGCGGCGGTGGTCTTGGTCGCCGGCCATGTCACGACCAAATCCTGATGGGGGAGAGCTCGGGACCTCCATTCTCATCGTGCCGTCAACTCGGCTGCTCCTCCGTTGCCCCCATGTCACGACCAAATTTTGAGAGGACGCAGACGCTGGAGTAGCAAGCATATCTCTGAGTCCCATCACCTCGCCGCGCCTCCGTTGTCCCCATCTCCCAGCGAGCTACCGGCAGTCCGCAGAGAACACAGCCACTTCCGCAACGGCGTCTCAGGCCAGCTTGCCGCAGCAGCAGGCAGCGGCGTTCCTGCTCGCCCTAGTGTCCTGCTGCAGCTTCCTCCCGGTGCCGACCCGCCATCATTGTCGGGCGTGAAGGTGCCGACGGTGGACAAATTGCTGAGCTCGCAGGACCTCGTGTATAGCGAGTGCACCTATATATACGCGTCGTCCTAGAAATACGCGTCATGTCTGACGCGATGGAAATCACAACTTGCGGGGGCAACAAATGCAATGCGAATCACGATAACAGATGGCGAGGAATGGAATGTTATCCATGGACGACACAAGCTGCTAGCTGTTGTTGCGCTCAACGGACGCTCGATCCAGCAACACAGCGGGCACTTCGATCGTCCGCCTCTGCCTCAACGGAGGATGTTGCTGCTGACAAGGAAGACGAAGACGGTCGATGCAAGGAGGGACGACATGCTTTGTTGCAAACAAGAGGGCGCAATCCACTCCCAAATTCTGGGCACAACCGGCCGGGGGATCATACCTCTGACGATGATGACGAGCCATCGACGCCGGAGTTTATAGGTGGCTTGAACTGGAAATATTAATGAGCTAATTTCGCATCGGGCGGTGAAAACATACAAACGAGAGGAAATACAAATTGTGGAAGCCCCTAATATTATTGATGACCGTATCTAAATAAATGTCGCTAAAAAGTATCTAAATAAAATTAATTAATTAATTAATTACGGCTATATATACCGTATACTCCTAACGTACGGGTAACAATGTCAATGTGCATGTTGTGATCCCATTAGACTCACTACCAGATTTCTGTTTGTTGCGAGTGCCAAATTTCGTGCTCTTGGCAAATGACCTCTTTGTCAAGAGTTGTGTTCGGCAAGGCAAGCACTCGGGAAAGCAGCCTTTGCCGAGGGGGGACACTCACTACCACAAAAGTGAATACCGGTCCAAAACCCACAAGGAATGCTCCAAAACCGTCAGGGAAATAAATTGTGAAGGCTAGCCCTGAAGGAGAGGCTGCAAGGGATAGATGGTAAGTCCCTCACCTATTACCTTGAGTGTCGGCCACCAGAACTAATTTCCTTGGTTGTTGAACTGCCAACGAAAGAGACGAGGCATCAGATTTTTAACATCGCCAAGGAAAAGTAACGACACTCAAAGGACAGACAAATTCTTGGGGGCTGATGACCCCCAAGGTTATATAGACGGCACCAAGGATAATTTTTTTCTTGAGGTCTCTTTGTCGAGTGTCAACGCCGACCACCATGGACACTTTCGGTAAAGTGGTCTCTTTGCCGAGCCTCGATGTGCGGCAAACATGGACACCGGGCAAAGAGGATTTAAAAAGATTGAAAGATTCTTTGCCGAGTGTCAAGGGCGATAGTCGGCAAAGTATTTTATTGTTTTGACCTCCAAATTTTTTCTGTATTCCTCTCACAATACTTGGTGCTCAATGTTCAAATTTGGTACATTTTCCGGACTGTTTGCTATATTTATTTAATTTATTTCTTTTTAATTGCATTTTCTTTTATAAGTCAAATTGATTGAACCGAAAAAGTGTTATTTGTGTTATTGAGTCTTATGTGTGGCCACATCTAAGGATAGAACATCTTGTTTACAAAACATGAGCCTTCACTTGTGGGTGAATAGTTTTAGAATTCTATAACAAACAAACAAAGTTCGAAAATCATGAAACTTGTTTAGTGGTCATGATATCCTATCTGCAGGCTAGGATAAAAAATTGAGAAGGTTTTGCATAAGTTGACACGTATGATGCTTACAAACCAAAGAATCTCTATATACGGTTTAGAAAGTTGAGAATGATTCAGTTACATTTGAAGCATTGTACGTGACAACTTACACCAAACCTTCTCAAATTTTTATCGCAACCGCCACATATGAAATCATGCAATATTATCAAGTTTCTTGATTTTTGGACTTCATTTGAGTTTTATAGAATTTAAAAACAATTCACCCGAAAGTGGATGTTCATGGCCAAGTTTATTATTGAATACTGCCTCACATTGCACTTATGAACATAAATATCATTTTTGTTTCAATTAATTCCAATATTCGAAATACTTGTTCAAATTTGCCTTATCCAAAAATCAATTAAATAAAATAAATTAAAAAATATATAGCAAACAATCTGCGGAAATCAAAATTTAACATAGAGTACCAAGCACGGTAACAGACTACGCAAAAAGATTGGTAGTCAAAAGAAAAAAAAAACTTTTCCGAAAGTGTCGGCTTTGACACTCGACAAACCTTATCTTCGCCGAGTGCCGCCTACATGACACTCGGCAAAGGGCCTCCTTTCCGAAAGTGTCAAAGCCGACACCCGGCAAGGTGTTTTGACAAGTCGGCAAAGTTTCGTTTTAGGACAAGAAGGGAAAAAGAAAAATATTTGCCGTGTGTCCCATCCGACACTCGGCAAAGCCTCAATTCGATGAAGCCCATTACACTGAAAAGCTCACATTTAAAACCTCACCTCACCCACTCACTCCCCTAACCCTACCCTCCCTGCGACCGCACTCAACGCCTCTCAAGCGTTGTCCCTCTCTCTCTCTCATGCACTCTCTCCCCCACACGATGGCTCCAACGGCCAGCGTGTGCTTACATAGCTGCGGCGCTCCCAGGGCAAAGTAGAGTCGTGCACAAGTGCATTTGTTGTGGAGTCCACTTCACGCTGGTGGTGCCCTCCTCCAGCCTCCCCCCCGTGGCGCCCGCCTTCAGCTCCTCCCCACCGGCTCACAAGAAACCCAAGGCCGGATCCGAATGGGGCATAGTAGATTTGGCGTGGGTTTTGCTTGACGGCGGCGGCGCCGGCTTCCAGCTCCTCCCTCGGTGGTGCCCTCCTCCAGCTCCTCCCCTCGGTGGCACCCTCCATCGCCTCCTCCCCCCGGCGGCGGCCTCCTCCAGCTCCTCCCCCAATGGCTCGCAAGAAACCCTAGGCTAGATCCGGCATCTCTACTACATATAATGCACCAAAAAAAACTTTTCTAAAGCCACACAGCAAATTGTCCATCACAGTCATTATCTCTCCTAATCTTTTCTAAGTGTACCCAACAAATTGTACCCCACAGCTAAACAATTTTTAAAATGAACGGTCCAAATCTATTTTAACCTCTTCTCTCACTCACCCACCTACATCCAAGGGCCAAAATTGCTGGGATCAATCCTCCTCATCATCATCCACCATCCTAATCCCTCCGCAACTCCTCAGCGCATGCCACGCCGGCCTCCCCCCCACAATTCTTGTGTGGCGCCACGCGACCCGCCCTCTCCCGTCCCGCACACTACCCCACGCGCGACCCTCCGCACACTAATCCCTCCGAAGTCGGCCGCGCGGGCCGGCCGGGCGAGTGGTGCTCGCGGTGACGGCAAAAGCGCCATCGCGCGTCGGGTGGCGGCCGCCGTGATAGGGCGGAGGATCCGGTGGGGCCGGCGGGCGGGAGGCCGCCCGTGGTGGCGCGATCGCTCGCTGCCCTGGCGGGCGGCGGGACAAGAGGAGGACAAGGCGGCCATCGCCGACTGAGACGCCGCACCCATTGGACCCGCGCGACTCCCTATCGCCCGTGCATCTCTCTTCCTCTCGCCTAAACCCTAGATCGAGGCGGAGACGAGGTAGGAGGAGCAGCCGGCCGGGCGGACTTCCTCCCCAAAGGGCGGAGCCACCTCCAACCAGATGGAGGCGCCGGCAGGGCTCACCGCCTCCGTGCAGGGGCGCGCGGCCGGTCGGTGGATCGGGCGCACGCCCATCGCCGCCGCTTAAGTGCGGTCCGCCGCCATAGGCAACCCCACCGCAGCCTGCCATCGGGCTCGGGATTCTTCGGCTGAACTGCCGCCGCCGCGCCACGCCTTCCGCCCCGAGGCTAGCGGACGCACATCCCACCGCTGCCGCCGTCACCTACCGATATGGTCCGCCTCACCGCCGAGGGCATCGCTGACCTGGTAATAACCAAACCACCTCTATTCTGTCCCGAACCACCTCTACTCTGTCCCGCCTCCCTGATTCGTTGCACTTGCCAGTAATCAAACCACCCTTGCCGTCGATCTGCCATTTTTTTTGTTTCCGATGGTGTGATTTGGTTTGAGATGCTCTAGGCGGGGAAGTGCGTCGTTGTGATGAGGAAGGCCAATTGTTGGCAGAGAGCAGGGAGCATCCAGGGGGCAGGGTGACATAGCATTAGATTATCACTGTGTTATCTCCATTTTTTTTATATTTCTACCATGTGCAAAATGTTGCAGGTTAAGCAAACAGCGCGTGCAAACAGCGTGTGGGAGATGAAGCTGAGAGCTTGCGGCTTGGGAGGCGCGGCTGGACATGCCAAGGCTCTGGTCCTCTTCTACTACGAAGTGCTAGGGGCTACGTGGAGATGGAATATGGACGCTGTGCTGGAAGCCCTCAAGCTGCATGATGAAATGCTCAGCAGAGGGAACTACAAGCCCACACTGCAGGTGTTCACCAAATTAATATGCTCGAGTTTGCATTTTTTTAAATATAATTCTAATTGTAGTTATATTCAGAGCTGTGAGAATATTCAGAGAAGAGGGAACTTTTCTATTCGTTGATTGGGATCGAAAGTGGCAGTGTTCCAGACTTCCAGTATTCCAGCAGCAGCAAAGTAATAAGGGATTGCTGATGATCGAGATTTTGAATTTGGCTCATCAATAAAAATGGTGCTCCAAATTTGTTGATTATCCATCCAGTTTCTATGCAAGAACTGACATTGTAGATCCTCTCGAATCTCTTTGGCACACTACAGTGAAACATGACTGATGGTATGGTTAGTTTTCTTTTCTGTTTTGGTGCTCTGTTTGGAACCTTTTTTGCCCTGTTTTGGTTCATAATTATCGATTTGTGCCTGCAGTTAACTCTATCATGCGAGGGATTCAAGGGCGAGGAGCCGCAAAGCCGATGGCAACAGGGATTTGTGTAGTTTTCCATCTTGAGAATGATTGGCACTTGGCAGGCTTTTGGGCTGGTCTGCACCATGATGGGCGAGGCCACTTGCTCATTCACTCTTTGTTAGTGTATATGTGGTTCATCTCTACTCTCTACTACTAATAATCCCTGTTCAGGTAAGTTTGCTATTGAATGTATGTTTTTTGTTTCCCCAAATAAAGGTCTGTTATTTAAGTGCCATTGATTTCTGAATGAGTTGGAATATTTTTAAAAATTTGCAGGTTGCAGTGATGGATTTAGGAGTACATCTTCTACGACTATAGCAGGAGTTAGTCAAAACCGTAAAGAAATGTACAGCTTGTTTATGTTTTTTTTTCTTCTAAGCACCACCGAAAGGTTTCTGAAATAAATGGGTGTTAATTTGGGGAATTGAGTAATTAGCCATCCCTTAGCACTATACTAGAGAATTATCATACTGAGAACATATTCATTTGAAGGTCAAATTGCACTGTCGATGGGAACGATGGGAGACAAGTGACAGTGGTTTAGAAAATTCAAGCACCACTTGAACATTTCTTATATAGCTTGAAGAAAACTCTCTCTTTATAGCTTTTATCACTCCCCTAATTGTAAGTATTGTTTTTCGTAGCGTTAGCATGGGCAGGATTGTTGTGTATTTTTGTTAGGATTTTTCAGTAAAGGTTGGCAGACTCGTTGACGATCTCCTCTACACAGCCTAAAGGACAAGAGCCTCTGCAGGATTTTCTATGAACATGTATTTTTTTTTTTGCCTTGATGAATGTTTATAGGTAAAGGTGTTTGGGAGTCAGAAATGAAGAGAGTTGAAGTTGCAGGGATGGTTCGCCTGAAGCTTCACATGAGAAAAAAATGAGGCAGCCTCACATTCAGATGCCACAAAGTCATAAACAGCCATACATTATTTACTGAGAACAATGGGATGCATGTAAGAGAGGGTGTCTTTAAGGAAATATTTGTCCCCCACTTGTAGGTTACTGCAAATATTTTTTGTTTGACAAGTTGGTTTTTCTTTGTTCATTCCTTGTAGCTTGAGTGAATCTTTGCTTTGAAGAATCCAGAGCTGCGGTGACACTCAAGAAAATTCAGCAATAAGACCCATAAGGTGTGTGTACTTAACTTTGTGAGACTCACGACGTAATTGAATTGTAGATCACCAATTTTTTTTTGCACGCGTCTTTTTCATCTATTATAAGTGTAGCAGCTGCGTTTGACCAGTTCATTCACTCTTCCAGAAGCGTCACCATTTTTTTTTGCACGCGTCTTGTATGTCCTGTGCATTTAAAAAAAAATGTTACATTTCCATAGAAATTTAAAGTGTTGGTTGGAAATATGAACTGATCTTTCATCATGATTTCCATGTGTTCAGGTTGTTGAATTATCTGCACTTATTTCTAGAATACAAAAGATTGGAGCAGAGACTAATGAAAATTGAGCCTCATGTGAGTACCAAAGAAGTCTCTGTGTCCATAAACTTTTTTATATTACGTATAACTCTTGCTCTTCTTGTACAAGACTATCTACCATGATGTTTTTTTACTGCATACTCCATTTAGGCATAGTCACTTACATGCTTCAAACATTTAAGCTCTTACTCCCACCCCTATTTCATTGCAATTTCAATTTAGGCATCTTTCATTATAGTGGACACATTGGAAGTCAAACAACAATGCTTCCAATTATTTCCATCTATTATATGCCTTCCAGAAGCCCATCTGCAAAATCACAGTCCATCCCTTTCCTATGACACATTTCCCATCTTAACTAATCCGAGCTCCTGATCTTCAGATACATTAACCAGTGCAAAGAATAAGAGATTATATACTCCCAGTTTTGGCTACCAAGTGACTTGACTCTACAGCAGACCTCATACAGGACATGTTGTGCCAAATGTCATTGCAACACTTTCAGAAAGTTAATCCATTAGTTTGTCCTCAGTTTTTGACTTTGCTTGGTGGTTTAAACGCCACCATAGGCCTTTGCATTTGTGTTGAATCATATATTACTCATGCACTTAAAATTCGATTACAAATATGGCTTACCACTTACATCTCAGGTGGCTACATTGCTAGAAGTTCTACCAACTCGATTGACAGCTGTTGTGCTGGAGGATTGGTATAAAAACTACATTATGGAATCATTTTCAGCGGCCACAGCCCTCATACATTATTTTGATTTATTTATGTATGTACTCATGTGTCAAAGTTGAGCTGGGTACACGAGCTTCAACCTATATTTATGTATGTACTCACGTGTCAAAGTTGAGCTTGGTCCACAAGCTTCAACCAATATTTATGTATGTACCCATGTGTCAAAGTTGAGCTGGTTTCACGAGCTTCAACCTCAAACAGATGCTTATTGATCTCCTGGATGAAATTGCACACTTGATACATTTAGTGATAACATGACCTATTGTGCCTTGCTATGCATGGGTGTTTTTGGGATTAAACTATGAAAAAAATATTGTCATTTGGTTGTTTTCATGTGAATCCTGAGATAAACCCGTAAGCGTTAGCACGGGCACTATACTAGTGAGGCATAGTAGATCTAGCATGGGGTCTGTTTGACGGCGGCGCGCCCGCTTCTAGCTTCTCCCTCAGTGGCACCCTCCTCCAGCTCCTCCCCCCTGCAGTGCTTTCGGCGAGCATACGCTCACCAAAGGTGGATCTGGCGGCACACAGGTGGCGGCAGCTCCTGCCCCGACGGCGTATCCATCAAGGATGAGCTCCTTGGTGGCGGAACTAGCGGTGGCATCCGAGTGCCACTTGAATACTGGGCAGAGCCTTCGTCATGAGATTTTTTTCCCCGAGCATCCTTTGCCAAGTGCAACACTTTCGGCAAAGCCTTTGCCGAGTGCCCCTAGCAAGTTGATCATGGATTTCTCAGCCGCTATCCTTAATAAAGAAGGTCGTGGATGTGCCATCGGTTGCTATCCCGGCAAGGCAGCATGGGAAGGACCAACTTGTGCTGCTCATCGAGGGCGTCGAGTACAAACCCCATATCATCAAGAAGTTCGACATCATCATCAATGTGCCCAAGGAGAACTCCGACCGACATGGTGGGAACCAAGGACAGCGAGTACACCAATAGGTTTGCCATCATGCCCAGCTCCAACGCCACTGGCGGGACGGCGTATGTGTGCGGCGGGCAACCGCATTTGGCGCTGCGATGTTTCCCAAATTGCCCGCAGTAGGCACCCGGCCTGCACAATGGAGCCTCCGCGATCTCATCGGGCGGCGCCTCAAGTCATCCCGCACTCAATCCACTGGTGGCATGCGCTCCCACGCCTCCAGTCCCCCCGAAGCGGTGCCATGCACACCGATGGCGTGGTGTGAGGCCCATGAAGGCCGTGATCCCGAGCCAAGATCCGAGGCCCCGAGAGGCAGCCATTTCCAGCCACAACGATGGCAACCTCGATGGCATCCCAACGACCCTCCCGACCCCGACCCCAAAAGCGCCGAGCGGCCATTCCCACAACCAAGGATTTGGGATTCAGCCCGAAAGCCCCGAAATTCAGTGAAATTCGTCCATTTCAGACATGCCCAAGAAACAATTGAACCGTACAAATATTTTTAACCAATTTGAATTCAATGCGCATTACCGTACCTACCGCGGCCTAGTTCTCCTCGAATCCATCGGAGCAGCGCCCCGTCCATGCCCTCGTCATCCTTCTTCAACGCCTCCATCTCACACCGTCGAGACAAGATAGGAGCGTGCGGACCAAACACAAGCTTGGTTAGTGCGTCAGTCACTTTCCTTGAGGTGTTCGTTGAAATGTCCATGCGTGTTGATAAATTCAACATGTTATTTGCCTTGTTACTCACATCTGCAAAATGTAGAGTAATTACTCACATCTTCAATAAACCATATTGTTTATATGTTCATATACTTGTTTATGCGTTTGAGGATGTTTATATACTCATATTAAGATACTCCAAATCTTACTACGTGTAAAAAATTCAAAGGACCCATTTTTTTAGTATATTACTAAAATATCATTATTGTAGTGTATAAAAGATATGTAACAACATACTCTATGTATGCATGCATACTTGACATACATGCGACAATAGATGATCTAGTATGATCATATACTTTGTTTGCATACACTTCGTCTGGTCATTTACACCCTATTAAACATGGAGATATACAAATAGGAGTTGCTACTCCCTAAGAGTAGGAAATAATCTCACTATATATATACATAATATATCGTATTTAGGACACTGATCTAAATAACTATTAAGTCAGCCCTACGGTAGAAACCACATGTGAAGTCCAACAAAGCCACGTCAGCAATAGAAATCGCCCCACAATGGTAGTTTCTTCGAGTAATAAATATTGGACTTTTCTCTCTCCTGTGTCTCTTGCGCTATTTCTCTGCTTCTCTCCGCGAACGCACGTGGCGGGTGCTCTGGCAGGGGGTTGGGTCGTCTGGGCAGTGGTCATCATGCCGCCCGCCACAGGGTGATGGACGGCGTGTCGGCGGGGGCTCCCGCGGCGGCATGAGCCTGCACAGCTCGAGCAATATCCCGGGCGAGCGTGTGGCCCCTCGCATCTCGCTCCGCCACGGTAGCGCCGATTGCGCGACGATCGTCTGCGGCGCTGGCAGCCTCGCAAATCGGTGGACCGGTGGTCCCCGCAAGCCTGCCGCGGCGGCTCGGCGAGATCCCGGCGAGTGGGACGAGCACGCAGCACGGGCGGTCTTTCGCAGCGGTTGAGCGGCGGACGGCTGACGGCGGCGTCGTGCTTTCACGACAAACATCTCCCTTGCCCCGACGCCCGCCTGCTCTTCTCGGCACTTCTCGGCAGTCGGTTGGCGAAAAGCGGCGGACTTCGTGTGCGGCGAGCACCCATCGCGAGCCCTACCCATCGAAACTACCAGTTTTTTGCCAACGCAGAAAAATCACCGTTTGTATGTCCTCATTTCTTGAGTCGCCGTCGTTTCTCCGGGATTAAACGGTTTCATGAAATTTTACTCTCTTTTCTCATTTACCAGGATGCCATGTCTGCAAAATGCTTATGTGTCAAGTCCAAGGTTTTTTTTATCGGAAATAAAAATTTATCGGTGGTCACGATAAAAAGCGAAAATTTTGGAAATTTCGGCAATTTCGGTGGTCACTGTAGCATTTTGTTTTTTAAAAACAATTAATTTTGCACTAAAAAAATAATGACATACCGATATTTGTTTTTCGTTTCGCACTCACCGATAAAAGCGAAATTTCGGAAATTTCGGTGATTGCCCTTACGCACTCGGCGTTGCGCCTCCCAGCACAGGAGAACATTAACAATGCTCCATCGCTCCTACCCAAGAGTAATCCAGCAAACAGAGTAATGCATGGTTTGCTCATGTTTTGGGACGCATATCTGAAAAAAACTGCTGTTCTAGCAGTCATTACTCTCCGTGCCTGATTCTCTCTCGTCTCTCTCCCTTATTCTCGATCATAGTATCGTTAGCTCCCGTCTCCCCTATATTTAGATGCAGGCGGGGCGACCTTCATCATGTTTGTCCACCCCTCCGGCCTGGAGCGACCATATCATCCCTGAGACCCGGATAGCTTCGGCTGTCGACGGTCCTCCCACACCCCAACGCCGGCATCGCCAGGCCATCACGATACGTGTCCCTCGGCGGTGGCACAGCCAACCAGCGCCCTTAGTGGCCACGGCTGCAACATATGAACAGACCCGCGCAATTGGCGGCGGCGTGCCACCCCAACTATCGAACACGAGAGCAACCAACACCTCGTGCATGGCACATGGCGGCCCAGTTTGTACTTTACAAAAAAAAGTTCGGATAAAATCTGTCCAAATTCGGTCAAATTTCGGAAACATGAGCAGTTTGACCAGTCGACTTAACTGAAAACTTGTCTGAAATATCGAAAAATTCCAAATTTCATCAAATTTTGTGGTCACCAAAATATGTTGCATTCGAACCCAAAACCGTGGTGGCGAGAGCTCTGCGTCTGCGTGCCCCCCGTTGGTGGGCGGCACTGACAGGCGGATCCCCACGTCAATTCTGCGCACTCGGCATGCTGACGTGGAGGCAGAGGCTGGCTGGAGATTCGAAGGTGAACCTCTCTCTCCTCCAGGTCAACTTCACCTCGGTCCCGCGGTTATCAAACATGCCATGACACGGGTGCAGGAGCTGAAGCCGTATCTTTTTTCACGCTTTCAATTTAACCAATTTGATTCTTTGTTTTTTGTTGCGTCATTACAATTAGTAACTGAGCGTCGTTAAGTAGGATTACTTTTTTTTTCCTGTTTTATAAAAAGCATAATCAACAAAGAATAAAATCATCAGAACGAGTATTCCTCACGAGGGAACGGGGTGATGTCGATCTCCCCAGTGCGTCGGCGGCCCCTGACACCTCCCTTAAACGGCAGCGGCTACCTCAAACGGCCCCCGGCATAGGAAGAAAAGAGAAGCAACAGAGGAGGGAGTGGTTGTGCTAGTCACGAGCGCATGTGTATATAAGGAGGAGGACGATGTGTCGCCTGACAAATTTGCGTCACGACGGACTCGTCCAAATTTGCTGATGCAGTGCAATTGCAAAGCAACCATGGAGCTAGGAAAAGCAGCCAAATCCAACAAACAAAAATATATCTTATGCGTACTGGCTGGCGGGCCATGCAAGAGAGTATAGCAAACGCGCGAAATGCATTGGTCGTTGTGTTCTATGTGCACACTTACAGAGTATGGGGATTAGTACAATGTGATGAAATTTGTAACCTCAGAAGCATGCAAGGGATGATTAATGAAACCACGATTTGCTGATGCAATGAAATTGCAAAGCAGCCATGGAGCTAGGGAAAGCATCCAATCCAACAGACAAAAATATATATGTCTCATCTATATTGGCAGGCAGGCCTTGCAAGACAATGACCAACGCGCTAGATGAGTTAGTCGTTGTGTTCTATGTGCACGCGGTACATAATTTGGTGTTGTTAAGTTCCAGAGTAATTGATCTATAATGATACGCCGAATTAACAGCTTGAGATTAGTACACATGGGAATAGTGTTGGTGTTTTGAGGTTGTCTATATGCCAGAAGTTAAAAAACAGTTTTTTAAACAAAGGTAGGAACTTTGTGAATTCAGAAGTTATATATGCCAGACAAATGTCAATGTGCATAAATACACACATATACATAGAGCACGCATCATCGCCATTGCACACATCTACTGTGTTCTGCTTCTTTTCTAGAGATTTTCACTTATTCCTTTGTTTGTCATTGCTTCCAAATTTTTTCTTTTAACATGTAGTACACTTTTAGCTGCTCGGTGTTGGTATATGGATACAATGGATTAAAATGTCTGCGTGAAAGTAGGATGTCTATCGCAGTTTCAAGTTTATTCTTGCCAAAGATGATAGCAATAGTTCGAGATAGGATGTTATATTGTTTCCATTGATTATGTCAACGTTGCTGGATTATTGATCCATATTGGTGTTATAACAGTTTCAAAACAGAGAAAAGTTGAGGATAGTATGTCATCATCATGAAATTTGTAGCGTCGAAGCATGTAAAGGGTGATTATTGGGAATCATGTGAAACTTTTGCTAGTATGCATGCCACTGATGCCCCAATGCAATGCAATTGCGTAGCAGCAACGTCATGAAATTTAGTGTCAAACACTACTACACACAACTTCTTTAGGGGCGGCTCTAGATGCTCATTAGGGGCGGTTTTTAGAGCCGCCCTTGACCAAGCACCCCTAATGTGCTTCCACTTTAGGGGCGGTTCCCTCAGCCCCTAATGAGGCCACATCAGGGGCAGCTCGTGTACCAGCCACCCCTAATGTGAATCTCAAATTTCGTATTTTCAAAATTTAAAACAAAATAGCAAAAGATTTTTTTTTTTTTTGAGCCGGGAAGGGCCCCACCCTTTTTTTTCAAATGTTGCGGCTGTCGGGTTTCAAACCCGCGACCGGCCGCTTCAGCGTCGAAGAGCTCCCACCAATACGCTACACATGTATTTGTGTCCATATCTCATTCCGCATCCCCACACATTATACAAATCCGAGTGAAAGTTGACTATTTGAGACCCTAAACGGATTCAAATCAAAAAGTGGTCAACTACAAAGTTTCATAACTTTTCAAGATCTACAATTTTCATTTAGGATGTTTCTCATGGAAGGTCGTTTACGAAATTCAAATTTCAAATTTGAGACATCTAAACGTAGATTTTGTATGGCTAAATGATTTCAAATCAAAAAGTGGTCAACTACAAAGTTTCATAACCTTTTGAGGTCTACAATCGTTATTTAGGAAGTTTTTCCATCTGAGGTCGTTTTGAAAAATTCAAATTTTAAAATTTACACATTCAAACCCACTTTTGAGGCATCAAATAAAATGTAAATGAAAAAGTGGTCAGCAACAAAGATTCATAATTTTTCAAGATCTACAATTGTTATCTAGGAAGTTTTTCCATCCAAGGTCGTTGACAAAATTTTTATTTTTAGTGCCTTATTTTAAAATTCAGCAACCCATTGTATGGGCGCCTCAATATAGAGCCGCCTCTATTGTGGACCACAGTAGGGGGCAGCTGGTGATTGAACCGCCCGATAAAAGTAGGGGCAGCTGATGATTGAACCGCCCCTACTGATGGCAGGCTTGTCTCCCCAAAGGATTTTCGCATACTACAGTGGCGGTTCAAAGTATGAGCCGCCCTAATCAAAATGCCGCGCCCCCCCTAGCCTTTTGTAGTAGTGAAATCATGCAAAGGATGATTATTGGGAATCACGTAGAATTTTGCTAGCTGTCCAGGAGACATCTGGCATTGCTCGTTATCCATGATGTGTTTATCACGACTTGCTGCTACAATCTGGCAGCACCTTTCTCAATACACTGCAATTGCAAAGCAGGGACGGAGCATAGAGAAAGCCGCCAATGCAACAAATATATATGTCACATATTGGTCGGCTGGTCGACAAGGACAATCTCAAACGCGTCAATGTTGGCCGTTGCATTCTATGTGCATATGTTACATAATTTGGTGTTCTTATAAAGTTATCGGGGATATAATTTGGAATTAGTTTCACATCAATTTAATAGGTTCATATGGGAATGTTTCTGTTTTGAGGTTGAAATGTATGTCAAAAAGCAGAAAAAAAACTTTACCCTGCAGAAAAAAAAACAAAGGTAAGAACTTTGTAAAATATCTAGAATTTATAGATTCAACTTAGAGAAATGAACGCGCCAAATGAGTTGGTCGTTGTGTCCTACATGCATGCTTTACATAATTTGATGTTGCTAAGTTTCTAGATAATTAATCAGTATTGACATGCCAAACTAACAGCTTCAAATTAGTGCAATGAGAATAATGTTGTTTTTTTCACGAAAAACAATAATGTTGGTGTTTTGAGGTTGAGTATCTGCCAAAAAAAAAAAAAAAAAACATTTTTTAAATGAAGGTAGGAACTTTGTGAATTCAGAAGTTACATCTACCAGAAAAATATTGTTTGTGTATATATACACACACATATACATATAACACGTATGATCGCCATAGACTACTACGTTCTTCTTCTTCTATAGAGGTTTTCATTTATTTATTTGTATGTCATTGCTTCCTAAATTTTTCCTTTTATCATTTAGTAGACTATGTGCTGCTAGGTTGGTATATGGTGCAATCGGTTAAGTCGCCTGCTTAGTATGAAAGTAGGATGTCCATTGTAGTTTCAGGTTTATTCTGGCCAAAGATGATAGAATTTGTTTGATACAAGATGTTCTGTTGTTTCTATTGATTATGTCAATCTTGCTCGATTTTTGATTCATATTGGTATTATTGCAGTTTCAAAAGAAAGAAAAGCTAAGGAGTATGTGATCATGGCTATTTGCCCCGACGGGCATGCTCAATGGGCTTGGAACAATTTTTCCGATTGTGTAGGCGAGAAGCTTAGTGTGCTTATGGAGTATCTCGAGGAAAGGTGGGATATAGGAGAACAGTACATTGATGCAGCTAATCCCGACGAGGAAAAAGATTTTGAAGATTTCGAAGGTGAGGATCCCCCAGTTACTACAGTGCTCATTATCTACTACAATGACGCCCTAACACTAATGACCGAACGATTCAAAACGTGGTGGTTAAAACTAGCCAGGGTGCTTAACAAATGGTATCTTTATACTTTTTATGCCTTGATGTATGAAAGGCAAGTATCAATTGAATAATGCGAGCGAGTGGACCTCAGAAACTCCTTTTACGGTTGATTTCGTATGTGTACGTGTTTCTGATGAACCTATTGAGTAGTGTCCTACTCAATATATAATAATACATGTAATAATAATCAAAGAGATGTTTTGTATTGGTGAGCAACCTTTGTCCGTTGAAGTATGTGTATATAGTCCTTTAATTTAGGCACAATTATGTCATGAGAAATCAGTGAGCAATACTGATGCACTTTGTGGATAGTTTCCGATATTGGCATCGAGCATTCGATCATAGATGGCTACCAAAGTTTTTAGGTGGTTATTGTAAGAAAGGGTGAAATGCATTGGCTTGGTATACAACAATTTTGTTGTTTGATTTGAATCGAAAAAGAATTTCAATGTTGAGCAGGGTCATATGTGGATTTTCTGAAACGCAGGGTAGCTGTCCAAGCTAAGGGCGTTAGCTGCCATCGGTATTGGATCGTGGACACGTGTCGATCCTCAAAATTGAATGGAGGGGCTGTGCTCATTTTCTCAAACCAGCATGGGGACCAGGCATATTGTTTTCTATTGGACCATTCACGTATGATTCAAACATGGAGTGCATTTGCATGCGAGCCATCCCCTCTCTCGCACCTTCTTATCTTCTCTCCTTCTAGAGCAGCAGCACACCGGGGCAGTAGCCATGAATGGCACAGAAGCGGCAGGCGCCGAGTGTTGTGACGTTGTCGACCACGGCCACTTCAGGGGCCAGCTCCGCCGACAGCTCCGTACGCGGCCACCTCAGCAATGAAAAGTAGAAAGCTTATCTCTTGAATCCTGATGGAGGAACTCCGCTGCTGCCGCCGCCCGCTGAGACCGACGATGCTCGTGGCTGACGCTGCGTGCCTCAGAGAGGACGCACACGCTGGAGTAGCAAGCATATCCGCAGAGAACACAGCCACTTGGCTCCGCCCGCAAGGGCGTCTCGGGCCAGCATGCCGCAAGGGCGTCTCGGGCCATCCGACACTTGGCAAAGCCTCAATTCGATGAAGCCCATTACACTAAAACCTCACATATAAAACCTCACCTCACCCACTCACTCCCCTAACCCTACCCTCCCTGCGCACCGCACTCAACGCTCTCTCAAGTGTTGTCCCTCTCTCTCTCTCTCATGCACTCTCTCTCCCACACGATGGCTCCAACGGCCAGCGCGCTTACAGTTGCGGCGCTCCCAGGCAAAGTAGAGTCGTGCACAAGTGCATTTGGTGTGGAGCCCACTTCACAGTGGTAGTGCCCTCCTCCAGCTTCCTCCCCGGTGGCGCCCGCCTTCTCTCCTGCCCCCACCGGCTCACAAGAAACCCTAGGCCGGATCCGGAATGGGGCATAGTAGATATGGCATGGGTTTTGCTTAACGGCGGTGGCGCCCGCTTCGAGTTCCGCCCCGGTGGTGCCCTCCTCCAGCTCCTCCCTCGGTGGCGCCCTCCATCGGCCTCCTCCCACGGCGGCCTCCTCCCCTAGCTCCTCCCCAACGGCTCGCAAGAAACCCCAGGCCAGATCCGGCATGGGGCATAGTAGATCCGGCGTGGGGTCTATTTGACGGCGGCCGCGCCCGCTTCTAGCTCCTCCCTCGGTGGCACCCTCCTCCGCCCCTCCCCACGTAGTGCTTTCGGGCGAGGATAAGCGCACAAAAGGTGGATCTGGCGGCACAGTGGCGGCAGCTCCTGCCCCGGGCGGCGTATCCATCGAGGATGAGCTCCTTGGTGGCGGAACTGGCGGTGGCATCCGAGTGCCACTTGAATACTCGGCAGCCTTCGCCGTGAGATTTTCCCCCGAGCATCCTTTGGCAAGTGCAACACTCGGTAAAGCCTTTGCCGAGTGCCCCTGGCAAGTTGATCATGGATTTCTCAGAGGCTGTCCTTAATAAAGAAGGTCGTGGATGTGCCATCGGTTGCTATCCCGGCAAGGCAGCATGGGAAGGACGATCTTATGCTGCTCATCGAGGGCATCGAGTACGAACCCCATATCGTCAGGAAGTTCGACATCATCATCAATGTGCCCAAGGAGAACTCCGGCCGACATGGTGGGAACCAAGGACAGCGAGTACACCGATAGGTTTGCCATCATGCCCTGGTCCAACGCCACTAGCGGGGCGACATATGTGTGTGCGGCGGGCAACCGCATTTGGCGCTGCGATGTTGCCCAAATTGCCCAGTAGGCGCCCGCCTGCACAACGGAGCCTCCACCATCTCATCGGGCGGCGGCGTCAAGTCATCCCGCACTCAATCCACTGGTGGCATGCACTCCCACACCTCCAGTCCCCAGTCCAAGCAGTGCCATGCACACTAATGGTGCGGTGAGGCCCATGAAGGCCATGATCCCGAAGCCAAGATCCAGACGCCCCAGAGGTAGCCATTTCCAGCCACAACGATGGCAACCTCGATGGCGTCCCTCCCGACCCCTACCCCAAAAGCGGCCGTAGCGGCCATTCCCCACCCAAGGATTTGGGATACGGCCCGAAAGGCTCGAAATTCAGTGAAGTTTGTCCATTTCAGACATGCCCAAGAAACAATTGAACCGCATAAATATTTTTTAACCAATTTGAATTCAACGTGCATTACCGTACCTGCCGCGACCTACTTCTCGTCGAATCCACCGGAGGAGCGCCCCGTCCATGCCCTCGTCATCCTTCTTCAACGCCTCCATCTCACACCGTCGAGACAAGATAGGAGCGTGCAGACCAAACACAAGCTCGGTTAATGCGTCAGTCACTATCCTTGAGGTGTTCGTTGAAATGTCCATGCGTGTTGATAAATGCATTATGTTATTTGCCTTGTTACTCACATCTGCAAAATGCAGAGTAATTACTCACATCTTCAATACTCATATTAAGATACTCCAAATCTTACTACGTGTAAAAAATTCAAAGGACCCATTTTTTATAGTATATTACTAAAATATCATTATTGTAGTGTATAAAAGATAAATAACTATTAAGTCAGCCCTATGGTAGAAACCACTTGTGAAGTCCAACAAAGCCACGTCAGCAGTAGAAATCGCCCCACAATGGTAGATTCTTCGAGTAATAAATATTGGACTTTTCTCTCTCCTGTGTCTCTTGCGCTATCTCTCTGCTTCTCTCCGCGAACGCACGCGGCGGGTGCTCTGGCAGGGGCTTGGGTCGTCTAGGCGGTGGTCATCACGTTGGCCTGCCACAGGGGAATGGTGAGTCTCGCGAAAATCGCAGCAAGGTTATGCGGCGGCTAAGGCTGGGTGACGGACGAGCGTGTCAGCAGGGCTCCCGCGGTGGCACGAGCCAGCACAGCTCAGGCAAGATCCCGGCGAGCGTGTGGCCCTTGCACACGGACGTCAAGCTCGCATCACGATGGCGCGCCGATTGCGACGATCGTGCGGCGCGGGCAGCCCTCGCAATCAGTGGACCGGTGGTGCCCGGCAAGCCTGCTTCGCGGCGGTTCGAGCGAGATCCCAGCGAGTGGGCCGAGCACGCGGCACGGGCGGTCTTTCGCAGCGGCTGGCGAGCGAAGCGGACGGCGAAGCGCGCGCGTGTCCTTTCACGACGAACATCTCCCGTCCCCCGACGCCCACCTGCTCTTCGCGGCACGTCTCGGCAGAGTCGGCTGGAGAATGCGGCGGACGCGTCTGCGGCGAGCACCCATGGCGAGCCCCTAGCCATCGAAACTACTAGTTTTTCCCAATGCAGAAAATCACCGTTTCTACGTCCTCATTTCTCGAGTCATCGTTGTTTCTCCGGGATTAAACGGTTTCACGAAATTTTACTCTCTTTTCTCAATTACTAGGCTGCCATGTCTGCAAAATGCTTATGTGTCAAGTCCAAGGTTTTTATCGAAATAAAAATTTATCGGTGGTCACGATAAAAGCGGAAATTTCGTTGGTCATTGTAGCATTTTGTTTTTAAAAAACAATTAATTTTGCACTAAAAAGATAATGACATACCGATATTTGTTTTTCGTTTCGACACTCACCGATAAAAGCGAAAATTTTGGAAATTTCGGTGATTGCCCTTACGCACTCCGGCGTTGCGCCTCCCAGCACAGGAGAACATTAACAATGCTCCATCGCTCCTACCCAAGAGTAATCCAGGAAACAGAGTAATGCATGGTTGTCTCATGTTTTGGGACCCATATCTGGAAAAAAACTGCTGTTCTCCGTGCGTGATTGTCTCTCGTCTCTTTCCCTTTTTCTCGATCATAGTATTATTAGTTCCCGTCTCCCTTATATTTAGATGCAGGCGGGGCGACCTTCATCATGTTCGTCCACCCCACCGGGCAGCGGCGCCTCTCCGGTCCTCCGGAGACCTGATCCACTCCGACGATGGCCTGGAGCGACCATATCATCCCTGAGACCCGGATAGCTTCGGTTGTCGACGGTCCTCCCACACCCCAACGCCGGCATCGCCAGGCCATCACGATACGTGTCCCTCGGCGGTGGCACGGCCAACCAGCGCCCTTAGTGGCCACGGCTGCAACATATGAACAGACCCGCGCGCTTGGCGGCGGCGTGCCACCCGAACTATCGAACACGAGAGCTACCAACACCTCGTGCATGGCACCATGGCGGCCCAGTTTGTACTTTACAAAAAGTTCGGTTAAAATCTGTCCAAATTCGGTCAAAATTCGAAACATGAGCAGTTTGACCAGTCAACTTAACTGAAAACTTGTCTGAAATATCGAAAATTTTCAAATTTCATCAAATTTCGTGGTCACCAAAATATATGTTGCATTCCGATCCCAAAAACCGTGGTGGTGAGAGCTCTGCGACTGCGTGCCCCGTTGGTGGGCGGCACAGACAGGCGGATCCCCACGTCCATTTCTGCGCACTCGGCATGCTAACGTGGTGGCAGAGGCTGGCTGGAGCTTCGAAGGTGAACCTCTCTCCTCCAAGTCAACTTCACCTCGGTCCCGCGGTTATCAAACATGCCATGACACGGGTGCAAGAGCTGAAGAGCATACGCGTATCTTTTTTCACGCTTTCAATTTAACCGATTTGATTCTTTTTGATTTGGTTTTTTTTTTTTTGTTGCGTCATTACAATTTGCTGAATGTAAAAGTAGAGAGAAATTAGTAACCGAGCGTCGTTAAGTAGGATTAATTTTTTTTTTCTGTTTTATAAAAAGCATAATCAACAAAGAATGAAATCATCAGAACGAGTATTCCTCACGAGGGAACGGGGTGATGTGGACCTCCCCAGTGCGTCGGCGGCCCCTGACACCTCCCTCAAACGGCGGCGGCTACCTCAAACAGCCCCGGCACAAGAAGAAAAGAGAAGCAACAGAGGAGGGAGTGATTGTGCTAGTCACAAGTGCATGTGTATATAAGAGGAGGACGATGTGTCGCCCTCACAAATTTGCGTCACAACAGACGCGACCAAATTTGTGACCACGGAAGCACGCAAAGGATGATTAATGAAACGACGACTTGCTGATGCAGTGCAATTGCAAAGCAGCCATGGAGCTAGGAAAAGCAGCCAATCCAACAAACAAAAATATATCTCATCTATACTGGCTGGCGGGCCGTGCAAGAGAGAGTAGCAAGCGTGCCAGATGCGTTGGTCGTTGTGTTCTATGTGCATACTTACATAATTTTGGTGTTGCTATAAGTACCTGGGTAATTAATCTATAATGATACGCCGAATTAACAGCTTGAGATTAGTACACATGGGAGTAATGTTGGTGTTTTGAGGTTGTCTATATGCCAGAAGTAAAAAAAAAAATATTTTTTTTTTAAACAATGGTAGGAACTTTGTGATTTCAGAACTTATATACCAGACAAATGTCATTGTGTATAAATACACACGTATACATAAAGCATGCATCATCGCCATTGGCTACTGCATTCTGCTTCTTCTCTAGAGGTTTTCACTTATTCCTTTGTTTGTCATTGCTTCCAAATTTTTCTTTTAACATGTAGTAGACTAGTTGTTGCTTGGTGTTGGTATATGTGTACAATGGATTAAAATGTGTGTTTACCGTGAAAGTAGGATGTTTGTCGCAGTTTCAAGTTTATTCTTGCCAAAGATGATAGCAATAGTTCGAGACAAGATGTTATATCGTTTCTATTAATTATGTCAATGGTGCTCGATTATTGATCCATATTGGTGTTATAACAGTTTCAAAACAGAGAAAAGCTGAGGATATTACGTCATCATCATGGCTGATGCGTTCGCTATGCCTCCTGAATGGGACAAAGAAAAAAAATTACAATTGGGATGGCCATCCGCTTGATTCGCTTGTTGACTATATCGCTGAAAATAGGAAAGATATAACAGTTTGTCAGACACTGGATGCAGCTAACAAAAAAGGATGATGAAGATGAACCAAGCAAGGATGAACTAACTTGTGAAGATTACAGTCCTGGAACTAAAATCATCGTTATCTACTACAACGAGTACCCTGACCCTGCTGATCGAACAATTAACGGAGTACCAGAAGTTACTACATGCCAGGATGCCTAGCAAATGCTACCTCTACATTTCTCTATAACGTCATATATGAAAGCCAAGCATCAATTGAATAATGTGAGCGAGTGGAAATCTGCAGTTCTATTTATGGTTGATTTCATAAATGTATGTGTTTAGATGAATCTATTGAGTAGTGTCCTACTCAATAATATAATAAATATAATAATAAACAATGAGATGTCTTGTGTTGATGAGCAACACGTTTCTCCGCTAAAGTATTCATATATGGCCCTTTAATTTAGGCGCAATTATGTCATGAGAACTCGGTGAGCAATACTTGACACACTTTATGGATGTCTTCCAATATTGGCATCGAGCATTCCGATCATGGATGGCTACCGGCCAAGTTTTTAGGTGGTCGTTATTAGTTAGGATAAATTGAATTGGCTTGGTATACACCAATTTTTCATGTTTGATTTGATTCGAAAAAGAATTTTAATGCTGAGCTCGGCTATATGTAGCCCTTGGGGCTTGGTGGCACTACAGGAATCCGCGCTTTGCGAGTGCTTGCCGCACTCGGCAAAAAACCCCTTTGCACTCGGCAAAGGCTTTACCGAAGTGCCGCACTCGGCAAAGCGCGCACTCGCAAAGAAATCGCCGGCAAAGCATTCTTTGCCGAGCCGCCGTATCGGGCACTCGGTAAGGGCCTTGCCGAGTGCCAAAAACACTTGGCAAAGAAAAACACTCTCGGCAAAGATAAAAGTCGAAAATAATCAAAAAAAAATAGCAAATTTTTTTTTTTTTTTTTGAGAGAGGCCACCGACCGGCTACCACTTGCTCTCAGCCATGGTTTTTTTTCCAAGTTTTTTCGACACTTTGCGAAAAAGTGGGATTCGAACCCACAACCTCTCCCTCGTGTGTACTGCACTACACCGTCACTTGTGTCTAGATTCCGTATTAGCTCCTCATATATTATACTAAATCGAGAGTAAAATGCTTGTTTGAGGTCCTAAACGATTTTAAATCAAAAATTTGTCAACTACAAAGTTTCACAACTTTTGAATATCTACAATTTCTATTTAAAAGTTTTTGCATCTGAGGTCGCTTGAAAAATTTGAAAACAGGATTTGCCGAGTGCCTAAAAAGACACTATGCAAAGAGCCTCTTTGCGAGTGTAAAAAAAAAAAAAAAACACTCGGGAAACAAGTTTTTCAAACCAGTTTTTGAGGCCCCAAACGAGCTTAAATAAAAAAGTTGTCAACTACAAAGTTTCATAACTTTTTGAGATCTACACTTTTCATTTAGGAAGTTTTTCCATCCGAGGTCATTTGAAAAATTCAAATTTTAAATTTGAGAGCGCTTTTAGACCTAGTTTTGCATGATAAGATGAATTGAAATAAAAAGTTTTGTACTATAAAGATTCATATCTTTTGGAGACTTACAAAGTTTACTTTGGTCATTTATTCATTTGAAAAAATGTCAAGTAACATTGTTAAGAAATCTTATTAATCTCTCTCATAGTTCTAGGAAACATTGAGAGGATATGAAAGAGATGTAAGTTTTGTGAATAACGTTATTGATACTTTGTCAAATGAAGTAATGACCAAAATAAACTTTGTAGAGCTTGAGAAGTTACTGAAACTTTGTAATTGAAAACTTTTTATTTAAGCTCGTTTAGGGCCTCAAAAATTGATTTGAAAACATGCTTTGCCGAGTGCCAAAAGCAGCACTCGGCAAAGAGCCTCTTTGCCGAAAGTGCCTTTTTTTGGCACTCGGCAAAGAATTCTTTGCCGAGTGTTTTTTATTTGACACTTTCGGCAAAGAAGATATTTGCCGAGTGTTTTTCTTTGCCGTGTTTTTTATTTGGCACTCGGCAAAGAGGCTCTTTTGCCGAGTGCCCGAAAAAAACACTTCGGCAAAGAGGTTGACACTGCAAAGCGCGGGATTCCTGTAGTGTGGTGTGCATATAATATCGTAAATTAGTGTACAAAATTATCGTCAATAGATGTGATTAGAGAATAACTTATTTTGTAGCCGGTTAAAGTGTACAAAAATATAATTTACTATAACATAAGTATAAGCTAGGTCATATTTCACACGCATCCACCGCTTTCGCAGCACCTACATACACTGGAGGCTGCGTCGACTTGTTTGAGGAACGAGATGACCGGATACTCCGTTAATTGTCGGAGCATGGCCCTCGGTCATAAGTATAAGTTTATTCGAGCATGGCCCTCGGTCCTGCGCGTGCACTATCCCTTGTCGATGGGTCAAGCTCCGCGCCTCTATTAATGATGATGATGTTGTAGGCGTCCATGAAATGCCTTCCACTCATTTGTGCTGGTGTCACACTCAGTCAATTATTCACCGTGATAAGCGTAGTGTCTGAATATTTAATTATTAAATAGTTTTTTGTTGGTAATTTTTATTTAAGAGAGCTTGAAAAGACTAATGGGCCTGACCTGTTAGCAATTGTCCTGGTCACTAAGTTTATCACTAATGATAACCGTTTAGGAAGACATAGCGTAAGCGTGGGGGCAGGGGTTTAAGCTCAAACGGAGGTCGAGTCAGCTCTTCCTCTTGAGGAAGTTCTATGGTTTCCCCTAAGTCGCCCTCTCCTTCTATGAAGCATTGGGCATCAAGTTCTAGGTCCGTCTCGGGGTTATCATAGAGCATGACTCCCATGACCTCCTCGGGCGTGTCATACTCATGGAAGGAGTCTCACAAGAAGTTTTTGGCTCGAGTGATCGAATGCACAATGGCTTTTCTCCCAATTTGACATCTAATTCCCGGTTTTGGTAGATCAAGAATCTTTTCCAAGGGATTCAAAATATGAAAATCCAAAGAAAGTTTGACATTCCTATGTAGAAGAATCTGGTCATGTATAACCTCACGGCACTTTTATGATGGTTCGGGTGCTATGCGTAAAAAGTTCGTTGCTGCTTGGGTTCTAGGGGCTTCCTTGTCACATTTCTGTGCAAAGGATTTGGACATGGTCTTTATGCCCACAGCAGGGTTATACATGACCTCCATTACGATCCCCTTGATATTTGCAACGGATAGGCATAGAGGGATGGTTCAATCGACTTTCTTCGAAAGAGGGCCCTTCCTCTTGTAACCATTCTCAGCTAATTATAGCGGTTAGCTCCTTAATAGACTCACGGAGAAAGACCTCTCCATCCTTCTCCCCGCTCTCCATGAAATCTAAGTGTCGGTTATATAGTACTCAAAGCGAAAAATAGAGGAAGAGAGGATGAGAGCAGAGAAAATAAGTTTTCTCTCTCCATAGATCTAGATCTAGAGTGGGATGCAAAAAGAGCAAAATGAGATGAAGAGAGGCCTTTTACGGACCAATTAGTGTATTTTCCTCCCCCAAATCCAAGCCCAAAGTCCCAATTCAAAGATTTTATCAATTTTTGGGTCAAAACCTCCCCGCCCACCCGATGGAAGAGGAAGATCCGTGGAGAAGACAAGGCGGCATACAATATTTATATCTTGCCTGGGGATTTTATGTGGCGGGCGCCTTAACTTGCCCCGCCACGTAGTAGCCTCGCAACGCGCGCCCGCCACGGTTAATACATTTACTATGGGGTGCGCGTTGCGGCGCGCCGTGGTTAATAGCCGTTTAAATGGCGGGCCTGTTAAAGGCGCCCGCCACGTAAAATACCTTCACCCGTGGCGGGCGGGATGCTGGCCACGCCAGCCTCGGAATTTCCATGGCAGGCGAGATTTGTGCCCGCCATGGAAAAGATCAATAGCCATCACGCAAAATGAAATCGGTACTAGTGTTATGTCTTTAGGATTGTAAACTAAGTGTTCTCTAGTGTCTTTCGTGTCATGTAACAATTTTGGTCTTATTTCACACCTATGAGAATGCAGCCAACGACTCTGCGCCTTATCGCATCGAATGTGGCCTTATGAGAATCCTCTTCATCCCATACATCCGGGTCGGCTTCGGCGCCTCTCCATCCTGTCTCCCCGGATCTCGATAAATGCTAAGTGTCGTTATATAGTACTCAAAGCGAAAAAGAGGGAAGAGGATGAGATCCCGGCCCGAGAAAATAAGTTTTCTCTCTCTCCTCCATAGGTCTAAATCTAGAGGGGGTCAAAAAATGAAAAACGAGATGAAGGGAGGATTAAAGAGCCTTTACATACCAAATTGGTGTCTTTTTCCTCCCCATAATCCAAGCTCAAAGTCCCAATTCAAAGATTTGGTCAATTTTTTGGGCAAAGCCCCCACAAGTTGGAAGGGAAGACCCGTGGAGAAGAAAGAGGGGCGACGTCATGTATTTATACTGGTCGGCATATGTGGTGGGCGCACACAACGCGCCCGCCACGGTTAATATATTTATCGTGGCGGGCGGGGTTGCGGGCGCCACCACGTTATGCTCATTTTACGTGGCGGACCATGTTAAGTGGTCCGCCATGGTTAATCGCTTATCATGGGGCGGTCGGCGTTGGCCGGCCAGGGAATAATCGTGGCGGCAAACTTTGTGCCCGCCATGGTTAAAAAGCTTGGCATCACGCAAAATCGTTTGGTTACTAGCGAAAAACCCGCCGGTGTATGACATCAATTGTCTTCCCATATGATATAGGTGAAAGGCATCCTATTTAAAGTTATCATTTTAATGATCAAGATGCAATCCGTAGAGTATATATTACTAGAGGTCCTTGCAAACCTTATATACATGATTTTCCATACCGGAAGTTATGAGTGGCGCACCACGTCAATTCAATATACAATGGTTGTATAATTATGAGTGGCTTGAATATAGTGTCAAGAAGGATTTCTGATTTTTGCTTCATATGCTACTTGTTCAAGAAGGGAAGTGGGTCAAATGCTTTTAGTGTTGATGGATGGAATGTATGAAATAGAGGAAACGAGTCACTTCTCAAAGGCACATAAAAGCGTGAAGAGAGATACATTGGTTTTATAAATCCCAAGGTAACAATTGATTATAACATCAATAAGTGGAGTGAGGAGGACCTTCGTCTTTACAAGACAAGATTGACATATTCACTTAGATGTATCAAGTTTCCTTTGCATCAAGGTTTGGCATTTCGTGGACATGATGAAAGTGAGGAGTCTAGCAACAGAGGCAACTTTATTGAACTTTTGAAATTTCTTGCGAGAGAATAGTGAAGAAGTGAACAAGTATGTCATGAACAATGCACCAGGTTGAAAGTGAGGAGTCTAGCAATAGAGGCAACTTAATGCAATCTCACTAGTTAATGTGGCAAAAGAGCTGAATGCAGGGGAGTTGAGGTCTAATGGTTGGGATAGGTTTCTTCAAAATGTCTCTTTGTTTTTGTATTAAACATGGTGTTGAAGTTCCTGCTATGGATGGTGCTTATGTGCCTTATGGAAAATCAGCACGGTATGCTCGTGCCCAAACCAAACAAATGATGACAATTTCAGAAGAGAAGTATACATTGGTGTCATTGATCAAATAAGTCAAGGGCTTGATAATCGGTTTGATGAGAGCAATATATATGGAGTTACTCTCTTTGTATGTCATCCTTTAGTCCTTCCAACTCCTTTTCTTCTTTTGATGCACAGAAGGCACGCAGATTGGCTGAATTTTATCCTAAGGGACTTCTCGAAGAATGATTTACCTAAAACTTGAATTGCAACTTGATAATTATATTGATGACATACGACGAGATGCTATCTTCCAAGGTCTAGACAACATTGTTGATCTCTCAGTTAAACTTGTTGAAACAAAGAGGCACAAAGTGTATGATATGGTGCACTTGCTTCTCAAATTGATATTGCTTTTACCGGTGGCAACTGGCTAGAGTGTTGAAAGGGTATTTTCTGCATTGGTTATGGTGAAAACAAAGACAAGGAATAAGATAGGGCGACACTTTCTTAGATGATTGTCTAGTCACATTTATTGAGTGGGATATTTTCTTCCAAGTTAATGAAGATGATATAATGGAGACATTCATGTCGTTTGAGAAAGCGTATGGATAAAAGAGTAATATTGTAAGTCTCTCATATTGCTATTTTTCTCAGTATTTGTATTCAATTTGAACAATTTATAGAAAGATCTAAGGTTGTTTTACCGAATTATAATATGATTTACCGAATTATAATATGGTTTTACCGAAATGTATAAGAAATGTTTTTGGGGCGACCACCCAACGCTCAAAAGCTTGGGTCCACCACCAGTTCCGGGGTTCTCTTATTCTTAGGTCTCGTCCAAGGTTTTTAATTTGTTTTGAAGTAATCTTGAATATTTCGGTATATACATCCAGAAATTGGTTCGTCACAGTCCACGAACAATGTTTCAGTACGACGTATTGTATAGCCAATCCTGTGCTAGGTAGCTATACATGCATGCTGCTTAGTTCCCCAATGCAATACAATTACAAAGCAGCGATGGCGCCTAGTTAAATTAAGGTAGGAACTTTGTGAATTCAGAACTTATATATACCAGACAAATGACATTGTGTATAAATACACACAGATACATAGAGCATGTATCATCAACATAGGCTACTGCTTTTTGCTTCTTCTCCGGAGGTTTGCATTTATTTCTTTCGTTGTTATTGCTTCCACAATTTTTCCTTTTAACATTTAGTAGACTGCTTGCTACTCGGTCGATATATGGTGCAATCGATTAAGCGGTCTGCATAGTATGAAAATAGGATGTCTATCGCAATTTCAAGTTTATTCTTGTCAACGATGATAGCACTAGTTCGAGATCAGAGGATATATTGTTTCTATTAATTATGTCAATGTTGCTCGATTATTGATTTATATTGGTATTATAACAGATTCAAAAAGAGAAAAAGCTACGGAGATAGTACGTGATCATGGCGGCTGTTGCGCCCCTGGGCATCCTAGTTGGGCATGGGATGATTATTCTGACAGTGTAGGCGAGAAGATTGATGTGCTTCTGTGGTATCTCGATAACGATGGCAAATGGTATATAGCCGCCCAGTTCATTGATGAAGCTAATCTCCAGGGTGAAAGAGATTGTGAATATTACGAAGATGACGATCCCAGTCTACTCCTCATTGTCTACTTCTGGGACGACCCTAACACTAATGACCGAAGGATTACAAGAGTGAAGCAGATCAAATGCTAGCAAATGCAAGCTTTATACTTTCTTATGGCTTGATATATATATAAGTTCTTAGTAGAAAAAAATGGGAGCGAGCAGACATCTCAGGCTCCTTTTACGGTTGATTTCACATATGTACGTGTTTGTGACGATTCTACTGAGTAGTGTCCTACTCAATAATATAATTCATGTAATAATAAACAATGAGGTATCTTGTATCGATGAGCAACGTTTGTCCGCTGAAGTATTTACATGTAGTCCTTTAATCTAGGTGCAACTATGTCATGAGAAATCGGTGAAGATTGGCATGCATGGCTATCAAAAGTTTTTAGGGTGACATATGGTCATTGGGGGCTTGGTTGTGTGTGTATATATACTCTCTCCGTCACTAAAAGGATGTCACCGTGGGATGTGTGCTATAAGTTTGACTCAGTTTTTAGAAAATACGTGTAACATTTAAATCTTTAAATAAATTTGCTCAAAAACTAGACTTAAAAAAAGATCTTTCCAATGATGCTAATTAGTTAGCATAAATATTTTTATATTTTAATATATAATTGGCGGCATTTGTTTCTCAGGAAGCGGTGACAATCTTTTAGGGACGGAGTATATAGCAAGTAGCTTCTCCTATTTTTATATCTCTAGGGAGCAGTTACTCTCTGTAACCATGCACAAATACACCAGGCACGTCACGTTTGACCAGTGGCAGATGACTTAGCGGCTTAACAAGCAGAGTTCAGCCTAACCACACCGCGGCGGTAACCATGATCCTTACATCACCGCCCCCACCTGTCCAGATCGGCAGCGACCGCTCTTCCCGTCGCAGATACGACCTCCCAAGGTTGTGGCGGCGGCAGCCATCCACGCTCCGGCGACGTCCTCGTCATCCCCTCCCAGCGACCTCGTCGTCCTCCCCTCCTGCGCCGTGGATCCATCGAGGGGGCTGATGGTGGCACGTGGTGACTTCCCCGTCCCTCCCCACGGCGACGTCCTCGTCAACCCTCCCTGCGATGGCGCTTCTCTCGGCTCCCTGGTAATCGTCTACGTTTTTTGACAATGGGTGTCGTCGTTGCCAGTGTGGGATGGACCTGTCATTCACAAGATCCAGCCATGGGGAAAACCCAGTAGATCCAGTCCATACGGGTGGCGACGGATCTTGTAAAGAGCTGCAGGGATGGGTCTCGCTTGCAATCCATCGAGGTGGGCTCGCTTCTGGACCCCGTTTTTGAAAGCCGCCATCGAAGATTCCCCAACAGCAGTCCCCATCCATGGCCGCCTGATTACTTCAGTCTGCTGCTATTCATGGCTGCTGGACATGCTCCAATCCTCCTTGAGGAACAACCCCTCTCAATTCCTCGACAGGTAACGACTCTCCCAATCATCTTCTTTTCAGACGTTTCCGTTTTATTATTTTATTACCTGTCGGAGCCATTCAAATGCCAGGAACATAATTGGTTGACAGATGCCCACTTAACTGTAATTATTGCATCCGTTTCCTGTTTTCAACCCAAATTTTTGCAGATCCTAATACCTTGTTTAGTATTTATAATAATATGTATATCAATATTATGGTAAGTATTGTTGTCTTAGCCGAGAGATCTCTAGACAATATTATGGGAAGAGCATGAAATTCAGTCGGACACTCAAATCTCTAGACAAGATATGAGAATCCAAATTATTGTAAATGTAAATCTCTGGGGCATGTCATGGCCGGCTATATTATATATAGTATTATAATTCCGAATCCAACAATTAGCAGCTGAGTGGGATGAAGCCAACTTTTCCACCGGCCACGTCATACACCACCTCCGTGGGCGCCAGGGTTGTACGCTTCGAATCACGGCGAGACGACATCGCCACCGCCGCCGTCAATGGTGGAGAAGGCGAGGCAGGCCATGGTAAATGGACCGTCGGTGGGATCGTCGTAGTACAGCATCTGGTCCCGCCGAGCACCAGGCTCGCCATTGCCAAACTTGAACCGGAGGAGCGGTATGGTGATCTCCTCCAGCCGGTGAAGTTGAAGCACGGTCGGCCGGCGAATCCGGCACCGAGGGGTTGTACTGCGACATCACCGTCTGGAAGGCATCGCGCAGCGGCGCGTACACGCTCGATGCCAGCATGGTGAAGGTTGTCCCCACATCAAGGATGGTGCTGGCGTTGCTGCCGGGCTGTTCCTGCCGGGATCGGGAGCTCCTCGCCATCGAGGCTCATCCGACGACGTCGATGAAGTACAATATCGCCCGAGGTCGGGGTCGTCGTTGCTCCCGCTGGGGCGTGCACAGCTCGGTTGTCGCCATCTCTCGACGCAGCGTCGCCGAAGGAGAGGAAGCCCTGGGAGCTCGGGGACTGCGGCATGCAGTAGGAGAATGTGGCCGGCGGTGAGGAGAGCCGCGATGGCAGCGAAGTTGGGGTCGCGGCTGAGGTCGAGGGAACCCACCTCGGCAGGTCAGCAGGAGGTCGCGACGTCCATGCGGGGCGAACTTGAAGTCGCCGACGGCCGTTGATGGTGTCAGCTCGAGCATCCTTCGCAAACGTTCCCACGATTGGGATTGGGATGTTCGGGTTCTCAAACGGACAGATGGTGCCGCCGAGCGAGTTGGTTAGACGAACCGCGCGAGCCGCAGGGCGACATGGGTGAACGTCGAGGACCTTGATGTGTCGAACTCCAGGTCACAAAACGACGTGGCATGCTCTCATATTCGAAGGTGTGTAATACCCGGCACCATGCCCGCGATAGAGCACTACTCTTTGTCCCCCAGATCCCCACCCTACGGATGGACGGACTAAGACAAGAGCAAACCCGAAAGAACGACGAACCGTTATCCCATCTACTCCCTCCGTCCCAAAATAAAAGACCTTCTCGCTTCCCGAGAAGTCAACGTTTTCAAAATACCGACAATTATATATTAAAATATACAAATATTTATGTTAAGTAATTAGTATCATCGAAAGATCTTTAAGTCTAGTTTTTTAACAAATTTATTTGAAGATTTAAATGTTGCACGTATTTTCTACAAACTTAGTCAAAGTTGAGAAAGTTTGACCGCACGCGCTTCCCATAACGTTGTTTATTTTGGGGGACGGAGGGAGTGTAATCATGTTATGCATACGATAATCGATGAAGAACAAATATGAACATGTCAAGATCATGATATGTAAACTATATACTAGTTCATATATCAACGCTATAACATGAACAAGACTATACTCTAGTTCATAAGTTAGACCATGATCATAGAAATAGAACTTGAAATAAAAGAAAGATCCATCGAAGATGTATATTACCAAAGTGCTCTTCCTTCTAGATTACAAGCTCTCCCTTGTAGCTCTTCTACTCTAACTCTAACCAAAGTAGAAGAAGAAGAAGAAGAATATGGTGGTAGAGAGTGAGGTGGTGCTGCTGTAGGTGAACTCCAAATGGTGTGTGTGGAAGAAGGAGGAGAGGGGAGCTACTTATACACAAAGGAGAGGGGCTAAATGACCCTAATACCCCTAAACCGACCTAAGGAGCACGCCCAGTACGTTGAACCGCCATCCCACCACCGCACCGCCCTCCGAGGGAGTAATGGAACCGACCAGCCGAAGCCGGGCCTGAACCGCCCCCAGGAGAGTGCGGGGCGCACCCCCTCTGGCCGGCCGGCCCAAGCTTTGGCAGGCCGTCGCCCTTTGTCGTGAAAAGTTGTGGTGCGGTGTTAGGTTAGCCCGGTTCGACATTTTGGTCTGTTTCCACCCCTGGGCTTGTGATCTTCTAAAGTGCGCTTTCCGGGGGTTGCGCCTTTTTCGTCGATTTCCACTGTTTTTATTATAAATACTGCAAAATACATTTAGGACACTATAAGTGGAAATATGTGAGTAATAAATGTATATGAGTATAAAAAGGTATAGTTTCACTCCCTTTATATGGTAGTATGTTGACGGGAAAATTATGTCGTTAGTGACCGTCAACAATGCCGCTGGGCTGTCCTCCAGCACGGTCATCGTGGTCGACGAGCAGAGTGGACGTAGCCGAATCTTTGGGGCGGTGTAGGCGTACTCACTACCAGAATCCTGAATCGCCTTGAGGGCCGAAAACCATCAAGGAAAGGGGAAAAACCGCCAAGGAAATGATCCCTGACCATAAACCGTTAAGCAAACACACTCAAGAATAGAGAGTAAGGGAAATTAGTTTCCTTTGACGGTTTCGACACTCGAGGATAATTTCCTTGGAGGCTAGCCGGCAAGGAAATCAGTGCGACTTTAACTTGCCAAATGGTCAAGAAAATGATAGAGCCGCCAAGGAAAGTAGTTTCCTTGACGGTCAAAAACGCCAAGTTAACACACTCCACCGCCAAGGTTATTGTTGTTTCCTCAGCTGCTCTTCACCTCCAAGGAAATTATTGTTTTCCTTGACTTTCATTAACCGCCAAGCTAATTCTATTTCCTTGAGGGCCAGCCCCCAAGGATATTTATACTAGCAATAAAAACATAATTTCAGTGATCAATATATTCTAAAAATGCAGTCACTATATTCAATTGACACGTGAGTCATACATAGACATTGACCATTACATGGACGTAAAATATTCATATTAATATTACAAGAGCATTTGTCATTCATCCTTACATTCATCCTCACATGAAGTTCATACAGCTTACAGCATAACACACAAGTTACTAACAGTTTCCAAAGCGGTAGGGTATTACTAACTTCTATGCAAGTCCTCCCAAGCACACTATCTTTTGGCCAAAGTACATTTGCTAGTTGCATACCTACATGAGAAAAATAACACAATGAATCAATTACTAAGCATGTATGAAATCATCATGGCTCATGTATAGATAGTGAGGTGGAAGCACAGCAACAAAGTAGAACTCACTTGTAGAGACCAACTGCTTTGATGTTTATCTGTAGCACAAGGAACTTGCTGGCTCCCTCTGTAGGTAACCCACCATTAGTGCCTCGTTATCCCCTATCAGCTGCACCGCATAGCATCACTTGTAACAATATTCCACAATGAGAAGGGTAAAGGCATGATGAACTTCAGCATAAAGAACAAGTGACGGAGAGTAGAGAATATTATTTCTATGCTATACCAGAAAATAAAAGTGCATTAAAGAACTGTATGTAGGGCAAAGGCACCTACTGGTATTGTTTGCTTATATGAAATAAGAAACACAAACTGAAAGCAAAGTGAAATTTGCACTAACAGAATATTGCGCATTTCACGTGGCAATGCATTGACGGAAAGCAAGACTGTTTACTCTATTTTGAATCCATGATAGTATTCTATCAGGAAATCAGGTATATGTACAATCATGAGAAAGATGAACACTATTATCTAATTGGGCTAATCCATTCAGATTACCACTACTGGTCCAGGAACTCACACATAACCTGAGTTAGCAGTAACCACTAAATGTGTCCACAACAACACTAAATTTGAGAAGAGTTTGCAGTGATACTGACCTTGCTCATTTGCTCTCTACCTCTCGCTTTGGACATTGCTTGGACCAACTGTGACCTGTACCATAACCAATATACAAAAGCAGAAGTGATTCAGATTCTTTTTAAAGCTCATGTGCTCTCAGCTGATGTCAAGGTTCAAGATTTAAACATTTTATTAAAACTGCGCATAGATCCATGTATCTCCGGCATTACACCATGCACATTCAATCACACATACCATGCATTCCAATGACATTAAACTTAGTACCCTTGTATCTGTACAATAGAGATGCATAAAGGATTTTGAACTAATATTCTAGTTTGTAGCAAACACATATAAGGCACTTGGAGCTAAAACCCTAGCAGCTAAACTTAGTAACATACTAGGTTCTTGAGCATGTAACTTCCCTTTCATCTTGTCTTCTAGATTCCATATCTGTTCTTGGAGAACGAAACATGTCAAAACAACACCACAGACCATAAGTGTATTTTAGTATCTACAAGAGAACCAGATTTAGTATCTACGAGATATACTTGACTTAATTTCAGCATATGTATGCTATCAGTTTTACCTCGTATAGAAACAATGATATATATTACTACATATGCATGCTACCAGTTCTACCTCATAGAAAAAAAAAGAGAATATAAATGGTGTTCTAAAGGATATTGGCAGATATTCAACAAACTAAAGACAACATAATGTGCAACCTACTATTTCAGAGTAGTTTTTTTTTTTTTTTTTTTGAGAACTATTTCAGAGTAGTTAACACAGATATATGGATACTTACTACTATTTCAAAGTTATGTTCTTGCTCAAATCCAATCAACCCAGAGCTTCTCAGGTCGGTCAATGTTCCTGCTGGTACAGAACACTGTATCCATAGATCCTCAGATTACCCCTAAAAAATCAAAGTGCTTTAGATTAAGTCACAGATTTATGTAAATACGCAAATCAAATCCCCAGAAAATACAGATCTGTGTTAATAATCATTTAATACAGCCACATAACAGCACGCTTACAAGGTGTCATTTTTACCTACCTGATTGCAATGAGAATGAAGAGGGTCCGATGTCCCGGACTCCCTCATTGTGGAGGCAATGGTCCGGAGGAATCACGAGCACAGAGTGGGGAAAATAGAAGAGGAGGAGGAGGGGATTTTGCAGATGAGTGTGGACGTGCGACCGGCGGGGGGGATTCGTGCGAGGGGATGAGCGGAGGGGTAGAGGGCGCACAAGCGATGGCCGACCAGCAGATAGGGGTGGAGGAGGGGATGAGCGGAGGAGTGGAGGGCGGAGGAGCAACGGTGAAGATCTCTAGTTTGGTTTTGGATAATTAGTGACACCTAAGGACTAATCTCTCGATGCTAAGTGTTTGATTAGATTGGAGATTGGTCATGCCGAGTTGGTGCATGGTGATCATGGTTGAGGGATCGAGGTGATCCAAAAGATGATCAAACACTCAACTCGGTGGAGTTTCGGAGATCATTTGTCCTCAAGGCAAAGGTATAACCATAGGGCTTTTGATTTCACACTCAAGACACCATAGAGGGTGTGGAGTGATTATAGGATCGATAAGCCGTACTATTAAGAGGGAAACTTATCGTTTTATATCGGTCCTCATGTGCCTCTAGGTTCAAAATTCATTTGCATGCATTCTAACCTAGAGAGCTAACCGCACTTGGTGAAAATGTTTTGAAATTGCTAACACAGTGGTCGGGGTGTTCTTCGACGTGTTGGTAACGTAAGACAAGTGACGGAAGTTGGAACAAAATTGATCCGACGCAAAATTGGAGACCTCAACGCAAAGTGACTGCGCGCCGACGCTGGCCGGCGGCGTGGCGCCTGGCGCGTGGCCCGGCGCAAAGAGTTGAGGGCCGGGACGGCGCGCCCGACGCGTCGGCGCCCCACGCCGACGCAGCTCGAGCTTGTCCTGTCGCTTTCACGCCCGACGCGCGCTCGAGGAGTCCCGCTGGCCCGCGCACACGGCGAGGTTTCGTCAGGCGTGGAAGCGGGCGCTGACGCTGACGCCGCTGGGGGCCCGGCTGCGTCGCCGGACGCGGTCCGATCCGGTGTCACGGGGTCGCCCCGGACGCGCCGACGCTGCACGGCGCTTGCGCCGGGCGCGGCCCGCGGCGACAAGTAGCGGTGCGTGCCCGGTAATGGCGGCAACTGGCCCCGTCGCGTCCGGCTACCGTATTTTTCTCGACGGGTTCGAGCATAACGACTCTATTTTGAATGGGGGCTTATGTGTTTGGCCGGCTCCTTGGGAGGCCTCTGGTCATTCTTACACATTCTAACACCCTTTGAGCTGAGCAAACATCCTCCCTCCTCACTCCCTTTGCTTGTGAGCATCATTCTAGTGAGTTGAGGTGATCCAAGTGCTCTTTGCTTTGATCTTTGCATCTAGAGGCACTTGTGGATCGTTGTGAGCCGCTTAGTTTCTTGTTTCTCTTGGAGACCCCGCTCCTATAGCCGGCTTGGTGATTTGGTGGAGTTGTTGGCAAGAAGAGGAGATTGTTTCTTGGCCACCTCCCGGCGAAATTGTGAGAGGATCACGCACCTCCTCGGGAAAGACAAAGTGCAAGGAATACATTGCTCATGCTTTGGGTACCTCACTTGTTGAGTGGTGTGTTGAGGCTAGCAAGGGCACCGCCCTAGCTCAAACACCATCCTTGTGTTGGTCGGCACAACCGAGAGTAACTTGTCGGTGTACAAGCGAACTCCCGGGTGAACAAATCGACTTGTTCATTGTCTCGGTGTGTGGATCATCACCTTCGTGTGATTGATAGCTTTTCTTCTTCCCGGTGATTGGTTGACATCCTCTACACGTCGGTATAACAAGCTTCTCACTCTTGCATTACTTTCTTAGTTTAACTTGAGTAGAGATCTAGCTTTGCTTTGTGTAGTTGTTCTTGCTAGCATAAGGATCATATTAGGTTTGTTCACTAGATAGAGTAGTGACATAGACTTTGAGTGATTTAGAGATCATAGCATATTTAGTCTTATCACTAGAAGGCTTGCAAGATCACTAGAGCTAGCGCAAACCGCACATTTGCCATTTGTTATACTAACCGGTTTGTTAAGTGAGTTTGTAGAAATTTTTATAGGCTATTCACCCCCCCTCTAGCCATCTAGGACCTTTCAAGTGGTATCGGAGCCGTGGTCACCGTTTTTAGAAGGCTTAACAACCTCCGGTGTGAAGCATGGCTACTATTGTGTTCAACAATGTTGGGGAAAAGCCTCCTTTCTTTGATGGGGTCAAGAATTTTGACTATTGGAAGAGATGCATGAGAATGTACTTGGGATCAATTAATGACCAAGTATGGGAAGTGACCGAGAAGGATTTTGTCATCCTAGATCCTACCAACCTCACTCCCACTGACAAGATTCACAAGCAATGCAACACCATGGCATTGAGCACTCTTTACAAAGGTATGGATGTCAAAGTATTTGAAGGCATCAAGGATCTTGAGAAGGCAAGTGAAGGATGGGAGAAGCTATGTGAGACCTATGAGGGGGCACCAAGGTGGTGAAAAGTGCCAAATTGTATGTTCTCAAAAGTGAATTTGAGAATTTCAAGATGAAGAAAGATGAGAGCATACCGGATACATTCCATAGGCTCCAAGTGATTGTCAATGACCTCAAGGCACTAGGAGTGAAGACATTGGATAGAGACTTTGGGCACAAATTCTTGATGTGCTTGCCCAAGAGATTTGCCATGTTGAGGAAGATTCTCTTTAGAGGTGCATTGGACACCATGACACCTAGTGACTTGCTTGGTGAAGTGCTAACCGATGAGCAAGTTGATGGCATGGAAGATGAGGAAGAGAAGGAAGATGACAAGAACAAGAAGGTTGTGGCATTCAAGGCCGCCACCACCTCATCCAAGGCTAAGGGCAAGTCCAAGGCTCAAGAAGAAGATGATGAGGAAGTCAATCTTGATGAGATTGATCAAGAGTTTGCTATGTTTGTGAGGAAATTTAGCAAAGTCTTGAAGAGCAAGAAGTTTGGGCAAGGCTCTGGAAGAAGAAATGATTCATCCAAGGGCAATAAAGAGCCAAGAAAGTGTTTTGAGTGTGATAGTCCTGATCACATCCTTGCCGATTGCCCAATCAAAAAGGAGAAGGAGAAGATGAAGGCATACAAGAGTGGGAAGACAAACAAGAAAAGCAAGAGCATGACATTCAAGAAGACAAATGATGGTGCTTTTGTTTGTTCTTGGGATAGTGATGGCTCATCCGATGAAGAGGAAGAGAAGCCCAAGGCCATGAGTGCAATTGGCTAACACAAGAAGTCATCCCTCTTCGGCTCATCACCATCATGCTTCATGGCTAAGGCCACCAAGGTATCATTGCATGAGCATGAAGAACTAAATGCTAATAAAGTAAAATATGATAGTGATGATGATGATGATGAATATGAACCCACTAGAGATGATCTTCTAGAGATGCTTAAGCAAACTCATATCATGCTTAAGACTAAGGGCAAGAAATGTAAAGCATTGCAAAAGAGTGTAAAAACTCTTGAGCAAAACTTTAGTGAGCTAGAGGCCACTCATGAGGGTCTAAAGGAAGACCATGGGGAATTGGAGCTAGCTCATACAAGGCTTCAAAAAGCCCATGCCTTGCTCTTAGAGAAGAATGATAGAGCTTGCTCAATTATCAAAAAGGATGTTGGTTCAACATGTGACATCATAGATGAACCCTTTGTGGTTGATGTTGAAGAACCATCCATTCCTTCCACATCCACATCAACCCACTCAAGCTCTACTAGTAGTGATGGAGTAATTTTAGATTCATCACTAAAGGTTGAGAATGAGACTCTCAAAAGAGAGGTGGATGAGCTCACCCACTCCTTGAGAAAGGCTTATGGTGGGGATGCCCGCTTGCTAAAGTGCTTGGGTAGCCAAAGGTTTTCCCTTAACAAGGAAGGCTTAGGCTATGTCTCCAAGAAAGGCAAGAAGGCCTTTGCTACTCCAAAGCATAGCTTTGTGAAGAGCAATGGTTCTTATTGCAATAGATGCAAGCAAGTGGGGCATCAAGAGCAAAAATGTGCTAAAATGAACACTAGCAACAATAGGGCAACAAAAGTGCATTCCATCACCTTTGATTCCTATTATATGCTTACCAAGGGTGAGAAGGGTGTTAAGGCAAAGTTTGTTGGTTCACCCATTGTTGGCCCAAAGAAGAAGGCAATTTGGGTACCAAAGGCTTTGGTTGCTAACCTCCAAGGACCCAAGGGAAAATGGGTACCTAAATCTTACTTATTTGCTTGTAGGTGAATTACAAGATTGGAGGGAATCATTGGATCCTTGATAGTGGGTGCACTAAATATATGACCGGTGATGCAAGAAAGTTCAACATTATTGATTCAACTCAAGAGAATGGCAAGCCTATTACATTTGGTGATAGCAAAAGTGGCAAGATACAAGGCATAGGCAAGATAGCAATAACCAATGATTTAACCTTATCAAATGTGGCACTTGTGGACATATTGAAGTACAATTTGCTTTCCGTGGCACAAATTTGTGATCTTGGCTACAAGTGTATCTTTGGTGAAGATAGTGTTGAGATAGTGAATACAAAAGACTCAAGCTTGATCTTCAAGGGGATAAGATTTGAGAATCTCTATCTTGTGGATTTTGGAGCTAGTGAGACACAAATTAGTACATGCTTGATATCTCAATCTAGCATGGGTTGGCTATGGCATAGAAGACTTGGTCATGTTGGCATGAAGCAACTTAACGAGTTAGTGACACATGATCTAGTGAGAGGCTTGAAGGATGTTCACTTTGACAAGGACAAGCTATGTAGTGCATGTCAAGCCCGGCAAGCAAGTTGCCAATACTCATCCAAAGAAGAGCTTCATTAATACTTGCAAGGCATTTGACTTGATTCATATTGACTTGTTTGGCCCAACCGCATATACAAGTATTGGTGGCAAAAAGTATGGGTTTGTGATTGTGGATGACTATACAAGATTCACTTGGGTGTTCTTTCTCAATGACAAGAGTGATGTGTATTCATTGTTCAAGACATTTCTCAAGAGGGTACACAATGAATTTGATATCATAGTCAAGGGGTTCACAGTGCAATGCCAAAGTCCATTGGTTGTGGGGCTCCCACCCGTGGTTCAAATCACGGGTGCGACACTTTATCCCGGGTTTATTCCAGGATTTTCCCTACGGCCGCTAGATTAAGTGGTAGGCGACATCCCCGCCGACAAAAGGCGCTCAAACTTCAAGATTGCCGGTTCAGTCCCTTCGAAGGTGCTCATAGGGGTAGGGTTTTATGACGTGTGTTTATAGGGGTGAGTGTGCGTGCGTGTTGAGTGTCTGCGTTGTACTGTGTAATCTCAAAAAAAAAAAAAAGTGAGAAGTGACAATGGTAGTGAGTTCAAGAACACAAGAGTTGATGAGCTATGTGATGATTATGGAATCATGCATCAACTTTTCGGCGACACACCACAATCAAATGGCCTAGTTGAGAGGAAGAATAGGACTCTCATTGAGATGGCAAGATCAATGCTTAGTGAGTACAATGTGAGTCAATCATTTTGGGCCGAAGCAATCAACACTGCATGTCACTACATCAATAGATTGTATTGCCATCCCATGATGAACAAGACACCTTATGAGCTATTGAATGGAAGAAAGCCAACCATTGCATACTTTAGAGTATTTGGGTGCAAATGCTACATATTGAAGAAGGGTGCAAGACTTGGGAAGTTTGACAAGAGGTGTGATGAGGGGTTTCTACTTGGTTATTCAACCACAAGCAAAGCATATAGAGTGTGGAACAACTCAAGTGGTGTATTGGAAGAAGTCCATGATGTTGAATTTGATGAAACCAATGGGTCCCAAGATGAAGATGAGAACCTTAATGATGTTAGTGGAACTCAATTGGTGGATGCCATGAAGGGTATGGACATTGGTGATATTAGGCCAACTCTAGTTGAAGATGACAAAGATGAAGTGCAAATTACTCAAGCTAGTGGTGCTCAAGCTCAAGATCAACAACAAGCTAGTACATCATCTCAAGCAACAACAAGTGATCAACCAAGCTCAAGCAATCAAGTTCCAATACTCTAAAGCTCAAGTGTTGCTAGAGATCACCCAATTGATGAAATTGTTGGTGACATTGCAAGTGGAGTGCAAACTAGAGGAAGGCTAGCGGCATTTTGTGAACACTTTGCTTTTATGTCACAAGAAGAGCCCGAAAATGTTGATGATGCCTTGAAGGATGAAGAATGGGTGATTGCAATGCAAGAGGAGCTCGATCAACAACTTTGATAGAAACAAGGTTTGGGAATTGGTAGAGAGACCAAAAGACTACAATGTCATTGGAACCAAATGGGTTTTCAAGAACAAGCAAGATGAAGATGGCATTGTTGTGAGAAACAAAGCAAGACTAGTTGCACAAGGTTACACTCAAGTAGAGGGTCTTGACTTTGGTGAAACATATGCTCCGGTTGCAAGATTAGAGGCAATTAGAATTCTATTGGCCTATGCATGTGCACACAACATCAAGCTTTATCAAATGGATGTCAAAAGTGTTTTTCTCAATGGATTCATCAATGAGCTAGTGTATGTTGAGCAACCACCCGGTTTTGAAGATTACCATCATCCCAACCATGTGTACAAGTTGAACAAGGCATTGTATGGGTTGAAGCAAGCACCTAGAGCATGGTATGAGAGGTTGAGAGACTTCTTACTCAAGAAAGGCTTCAAGATGGGCAAAGTTGACACTACTCTATTCACCAAGAAGATTGGCAATGATTTGTTTGTGATGCGAATATATGTTGATGATATCATCTTTGGATCAACAAATCAAGAGTATTGTGAAGAGTTTGCCAAGATGATGGCAAAAAGAATTTGAGATGTCTATGCTTGGAGAGCTCACATATTTCCTTGGTCTTCAAATCAAGCAAATGAAGAATGGCACCTTCATTAGTCAAGGGAAATACATTAGAGATATGGTCAAGAGGTTTGGATTGCAAGATGCCAAGGGCATCAATACACTAATGGGTACCAATGGATCATTGGACAATGATGAAAGTGGCAATATGGTTGATCAAAGGTACTATAGGTCATTGATTGGAAGCTTACTCTATGTGACTGCTTCTAGGCCTGATGTGATGTTTAGTGTTGGCAAGTGTGCAAGGTTTCAATCCTCACCTAGAGAGAGTCATCTTACCGCATCAAAAAGAATTTTGAGGTACTTGAAGCACACACAAAAAATGTTGGGCTATGGTATCCCAAGGGGTCAAACTTTGAGCTTATTGGATATTCGGACTCCGACTATGGGGGATGCAAGGTTGATAGAAGAAGCACAAGTGACACTTATCAATTCCTTGGAAGATCTCTAGTATCATGGTCCTCAAAGAAGCAAACCGGTATGACACTTTCAACCACCGAGGCCGAATACATTAGTGCCGGTAGTTGTTGTGCACAATTGCTATGGATGAGATCAACATTGAAGGATTATGGGTTTGATTTCCATCATGTGCCTTTGTATTGTGACAATGAGAGTGCTTGCAAAATGACTCAAAACCGTCCCAACATACAAGAACCAAGCACATTGACATAAGGCATCACTTCATAAGAGATCATCAACAAAAGGGTGACATTGCTATCCAACCTATTGGCACCGAAGATCAACTAGCCGACATCTTTACAAAGCCACTAGATGAGAAGAGGTTTTTGCAAGCTAAGAAATGAGTTGAATATCCTTGACTTCTCCAACATGAGTTGAATGCACCCCACTATCATGACATGCCTCTACATTGAGCAAAGCAAAGGTAAAATTGTTTGGCATGACATTCATGATATCTAAGGACATGTTAGTACATATAGACATATAACTTGTGCCTTAGGAAGCATTCATGGAAAATAAAAAGGATTTCAATGTATGTATGCCATCACTATTTCTATTTATGCTTGTTTGATCTAGTGATGACATATGACATGTTTCGGGCTTGCAATCTCAAGTGTTGAATTTGGCTATCTTTTCACACATATGCTTCAACATAGGCAAGATAACCCTTGTCATGAGGTGTGAAGAAGCTTGTCTTTGGTTCAAACCGAAATATATGTTTGACAAGTGATCCAAATTTGACCAAATTTGAGCACTATTCTCTCTTCCATAACACAACATGGTCATACCTTTTGTGGAAATTGTCGACAAAGGGGGGAGAGATTAGTGCATGAAAGGGTTTTTGGAAAATTAAAAATTTCACATGTTTTTGAAAACCTCTCATGTGGTTCATGAGTTTATGAGTGGTTCACACAAGTAGGGGGCAAGCTCATAGAAAATTTGTTGCATTTGGTTGTACACTAACATATGACTTGCTTATTGCACATGTATTTAAATTCCATATATACATGCTTGTGTGGTGTATGCTAGTTTTCTACAAGTGGTTTACAATGATTGATAACTAGCATGCATAGGAGCTAGCTAGATTTTCTAAATTCCGCTCTTAATTCAAGTACCTTGCTTATAATGTCTCACGTGGTACTTTGAGTTTTGATGAAAATCTAGTTACCTTGATGCTTGTATGGTGAAAATGGCGCAACTCCGATTGGTATCACGCTTCAAAGGTCCATTTCTTTCACCTAAGCATCATTTTGGTAACATAGCTCACCCTCAATTTCAATATTCATACATGTATGCAATGCTTCGTTCCAAACTCGTGGCATACATGTAGGGGGAGCTCATGCTACCAAAACCGAACTATGATGATGGTCCAATCCTATGATTGTAAGCAAAATGCTTGGACAACCGTTGTATGTTCAAAAACATTAATCATAAAACCTTTATGCGGGTTGTCACCAATTACCAAAAAGGGGGAGATTGAAGATCTCTAGTTTGGTTTTGGATAATTAGTGACACCTAAGGACTAATCTCTCGATGCTAAGTGTTTGATTAGATTGGAGATTGGTCATGCGAGGAGTTGGTGCATGGTGATCATGGTTGAGGGATCGAGGTGATCCAAAAGATGATCAAACACTCAACTCGGTGGAGTTTCGGAGATCATTTGTCCCCAAGGCAAAGGTATAACCATAGGGCTTTTGATTTCACACTCAAGACACCATAGAGGGTGTGAGTGATTATAGGATCGATAAGCCGTACTATTAAGAGGGGAAACTTATCGTACATATCGGTCCTCATATGCCTCTAGGTTCAAAATTCATTTGCATGCATTCTAACCTAGAGAGCTAACTTCGCACTTGGTGAAAATGTTTTGAAATTGCTAACACATGGTCGGGGTGTTCTTCGACGTGTTGGTAACGTAAGACAAGTGACGGAAGTTGGAACAAAATCGATCCGACGCAAAATTGGAGACCTCAACGCCAAAGTGACCTCGCGCGCCCGACGCGGCCGGCGTGAAGAACTTTAGCGCGTCCGTAGCGATGTTGAGCTGGATGGCGCGCGGCCGCAGCGTCGGCGCCCCCACGCCCCGACTCGAGCTCGAGCGTCGTCCGGCGCGACACGCGGGGTTTCCGGTCGGGCGTTTGCACGGCGCCGGCCGGCGCTGGCGCGGCGCGGACGATCGATAAGCATGTCATGGAGGGTCACCCGGGGCCGCGGCGCCGACGCGTATGGCGCTTTGCGCCGGCGCGTCCGGCGACGTTGTGTCACGCGGTGCCCGGTGCGGTTGGCACGGCGCTGGCGCGTCCGCCGTGTATTTTTCGACGGGTTCGAGCATAACGGCTCTATTTCGAATGGGGGCTTATAAATATGTGTTTGGCGGCCTTTGGGAGGCCTCTTGGTCATTCTTACACATTCTAACACCCTGTGAGGTGAGCAAACATCCTCCTCCTCACTCCCTTTGCTTGTGAGCATCATTCTAGTGAGTTGAGGTGATCCAAGTGCTCTTTGCTTTGATCTTTGCATCTAGAGGCACTTGTGGATCGTTGTGAGCCGGTTGGTTTCTTGTTTCTCTTGGAGACGCCGCTCCTAGCCGGCTTGGTGATTTGGTGGAGTTGTTGGCAAGAAGAGGAGATTGTTTCTTGGCCACCTCCGGGCGAAATTGTGAGAGGATCACGCACTCCTCATCGGGAAGACAAAGTGCAAGGAATACATTGCTCGTGCTTTGGGTACCTCACTTGTTGAGTGGTGTGTTGAGGCTAGAAAGGGCACCGCCTAGCTCAAACACCATCCTTGTGTTGGTCGGCACAACCGGAGAGCAACTTGTCGGTGTACAAGCGAACTCCGGGTGAACAAATCGACTTGTTCATTGTCTCGGTGTGTGGATCATCACCTTCATGTTATTGATAGCTTTTCTTCTTCCCGGTGATTGGTTGACATCCTCTACACGTCGGTATAACAAGCTTCTCACTCTTGCATTACTTTCTTAGTTTAACTTGAGTAGAGAGCTAGCTTTGCTTTGTGTAGTTGTTCTTGCTAGCATAAGGATCATATTAGGTTTGTTCACTAGATAGAGTAGTGACATAGACTTTGAGTGATTTAGAGATCATAGTATATTTAGTCTTGTCACTAGAAGGCTTGAAAGACCACTAGAGCTAGCGCAAACCGCACATTTGCCATTTGTTATACTAACCGGTTTGTTAAGTGAGTTTGTAGAAATTTTTATAGGCTATTCACCCCCCCTCTAGCCATCTAGGACCTTACAGGGCGGCCGACGGCGCGAGAAAGGGCTTCGCGGCAGACGGTGTGAGGGAATGAAGGCGGAGGAGGCCGGGATGAGCGGACGAGATTTGGGCGGCGGGAGGGTTTGGACAAGCGGCGGCGGGTCTGTGCGTGAAGTTGAGCTGCGTGAGGCAGTGAGTGGAGCGGCGGCTGTGGCTGGAGATAAGAGTTAGGGTAGGATTTGTTGTTTCACGGGCGCGCCGCGCTGAGTCGGCCAATTCTACCGCATGCAGAAAACCAAAAGAATTTTGCCGCGTGCGTAAAACCGAGTGCGGCTGATATAAACATATAGAAATAAAATTATCTTCTCCTTAATATAAAACTAAAAATAAGACCTTTAATATAAGGTACCTTTAATATAAATATAAATATATAGTTTTATTTTAGACACGTAGATATATATATGTCTTTTCAAGTAATATTTAGATGTTATTTGATTCTAACTAGTGGCCAATCCTCTCTTTTTACTTTTCTCATTTATATATTTTTTTAGATGACAAAGCAGTGTTAACAGTATAGAACACGACTTCACGTGTATTTCATTAAGAAGGAGAGTTTAAACGCGATTACAGGACCGAACAAGTAAACCGAAGTAGGAATAAGACGCACGGTGGCGGCGCCCGAACAACTCATGATGGCAGAGCCTATGACCTCACTCTTGGAAGAGGAAATAGGCTCGCCTTTGTGAAATTCCTCATTGAACGATGCATCATGCAACTCCGACGAAGGGGGTTTCCGTCACCGTCACCGATTCGAAGCAACAACTTCGCTGGAGCTCCGGCCTGGGTTCCCACCGATGGGAGAGTGCGGCGATGCGGGCACTGCGCCTCGGGACCAGCGGTGGGCTCATCTTGTGGGAGACGCGGGCGGATGGGTGTGGTGAGCAGCACGGGGTCCTACAAGGGACCACGGAGGGAGTTGATGAAGCTGGCGGCGTCGGAGGTTGCATGTCATCGTCGTTTGGCAGCTTGCTATGGCGGCGGGTGTGTGTGGGTGACGGCTCCCCTCAGCAACCCCATCCGTGCCAGGTTGGGGCGGCGTGTACCCAAGGCCCGACCAGCCCAGGTCATTGGTGGCGCCGGGCATGATCGCAACCGGCAACTAGCACAAATAGCATAGGATAAATGTAATGGACTATATAGATATGCCATTGAAGATATTGATTTTGACTACCTCTGTCCCTTCTTACGTCTTTAGTACTGCAGAGGGCATATCGACACAAACCATCTCCCACACTGTTATGTAACCATATAATTAAGTGAGCAACCATTTGTGAATAATGTAAAGTCCAACTTTGTTAATCTCACTTTGTTTGATATTTCTATGAACATGCATGACAACATGTTTTTGGTGTATGATCTTTGCATAAAAAAATCAAAAGATACAAAGTGGCCCTATACATTGTTAACAAACAACATCTCTCACATAGTCATGTAACTATATAAGTGATATACCCATTTGTGAATAATCTATAGTCCAACTTTGTTAATATCACTTTAAAATTTAATACCAAGATGCTATAATCATATTATGATCCTATGCCAAATTTTAGGATTTTTGGACACCATTAAGATATTATTATTTTTTTATTAGGGTTACCAAAAGATTCTTATAAGTATTTCCTTGACTGACAACCTCCAAGAAAATTCAATAACCCCCAAGAAAATAATAGTTTACTTGACGGTAAATAGTAACACCCAAGGAAATTGATATTTTCCTTGGCGGTATAGAATGACACTCAAGTAAATGATTCATTTCCTTGGAGGTTGCTACAAAACCGCCAAGAAAATACACATATTCCTTGGCGGTTTATATAAAACCGCCAAGAAATATATGTTTCCTTGAGTGTGGTGTTGAACTGCCAAAGGAAACTACCCTTTCCTTGGCGGTTTGATTTTAGCACTCAAGGAAATTTGTGGCCGCCAAGGCTATTCCAGATTCGGTAGTGACTCTATGCGGGCGAAGACGCGGCTCGATCTCGTCGAAGCGGCGGTTGATCTTGGCACAGTTGTCGTCAAGGAGCTCCTTCAGCGCCATGGTGAGCTCGCGGCGTCTCGGAAGCCATCGGTGGTGGGAATCGCCCCGGTCTCGGATACCAGCTGTCACAAACCAGTTAGATTGGGCGGCTGTGACACGCCGGCGACGAACTCCGAGGTGGCAGTAACGGCGAGGGTAGGGTAGGGCAGCGGCACGGCGGCGCCGGGCGGCGGCACTGCAGGTGGCGGCGTGGGGCGGTGTCGCGACGGTTGGTGGGGGCGGCGGCGGCGGTTGAGGAGATCTGAGGGTGTGGTTAGGCTGAACTCTGCTTGTTAAGCCGCTAAGTCATCTGCCACTGGTCAAACGTGACGTGCCTGGTGTATTTGTGCATGGTTACAGAGAGTAACTGCTCCCTAGAGATATAAAAATAGGAGAAGCTACTTGCTATATACTCCGTCCCTAAAAGATTATAATATGATTTACCTGTCATTCACCAGATCCAGCCATGGGGGGAAAACCCAGTAGATCCAGTCCATACGGGTGGCGACGGATCTTGTACAGACCGGCAGGGATGGGGCTCGCATGCAATCCATGGAGGTGGGCTCGCTTCTGGACCCCGTTGATCAAGCTGCCATCGAAGATTCCCCAACAGCAGTACCCATCCATGGCCGCCTGATTACTTTGTCCGCTGCTATTCATGGCGGCTGGACATGCTCCAATCCTCCTTCAGGAACAATCCCTCTCAAATCCTCCACAGGTAACGACTCTCCCAATCATCTTCTTTTCAGGCTTCTCCGTTTTATTATTTTATTACCTGTCGGCGCCATTCAAATGCCAGGAACATAATTGGTTGACTGATGCCCACTTAACTGTAACTATTGCATCCGTCAACATTTCTTTTCAGGTAGTGACTGTCGTTCCTGTTTTCAACCCAAAGTTTTGCAGATCCTAATACTTGAATGTCAGATACCTTGTTTAGTATTTATAATATGTATCTAATAAATCATATGTATATCAATGTTATGGTAAGTATTGTTGTCTTACGGCAGTTTTGAAATATGACGTAGCTTATTCTAATATTACAATAAATAAGATCATTGTTCAAACATCTCGTATATACTTTATTCATACTAAATTATTGCAGATACTGTTAGCACAAGTTCTCGTAAATATTCATAGTACAAAATTCTCGCAAATTCCATCTTGTTTCAAATTGTCGTAATTCATAGTACAAAATTCTCGTAAATTCCATCTTGTTTTAGATTGTCGTAAAAATTTCAGGATTCATTTAGTTCTTGAAATATGATGCGCTTATACTGATGTTATACTAAATGTTACCATAGTTTAAATTTTTCATAAACACTTGTATTCATAGTACAAAGTCCTTGTAAATATTATTGGTGCAAGTTGCCATAAATATTGTATTCCTTGGTAACATCACATCTGAACATACACCGATCTTAATATAATTCATTGCATTTATGTGGTTATCGTAAATTGTGTTTCTTGTAAAACAACTTGCATAAAAGTGACGATTACTGGTGCCTTCTTTATCGTAATTTGTCTGATATGCATCCATTTTCTAGTGTTTTGTCATTTATCTGATTAGCTGTGATGATTGAGACTTCCACTTTATGTTGTAGAGCCATTATCACTAGTGCAAAAACATTGTTTAATCCCCGTGCTCCACAGTGTAAAACGAACCGGTGATACGCATTGTGTAATGTAAATTTCAGTACACAGGATATATGCATTTCATAGCTTGACAAGTTGATAAACAGTAATTTCCATGCTTGCAGTGTGTCAGGCTGGACAAAGCCTCATTTTGCTAAATGCTTCAGTCTGCATTTTGCTAAAAGATGTGTACATGTGTACTGAAATTTTCTGTATGGTTTGCAAAAGGAAGGTTTTGATGCTCTAAGTGGTGCTTCTAAGCAAAGCAGTACAGGTTAAGTTTGCAATTTATTAGTTCCATTATATTGATATATGTTTCGGTTTAATTATTTTGTGCACTTTGACTGGGATATGCTTCTGTTCTGAGTGTGCAATATATATCAGCCTTTAACTCTATTGTAATAATACGTCAAAAGTTGGTTAGTGTCCACTTACTGAAGCTATGTTAATGTTAGATTCAGTTCTGTGCAAATTATCAATGAAAAGCAAAACTTGTGTGCAAATTTAATAGTCCTAGTCAAAATGATGCATCACCAGTTTGTCAAATAAGTTAGGTACAGTTAATTGGTCACAGACCTCATTGCTATTTTCTACTCTAATGAGACATCGAGTGACTGGACTGAACTATAATATTAAAGTTTCTAGTCAAGATGACAAGAAAGTAGTCAATGTCGGAAACTGGAATGAACTACATTATCACTGCTATTTTCTACTCTAATGAGACATAGAGGTAACTAGTGAATGAATGGAAATATAACTGTTATCATTGCTAATCTAGTACATTCTTATTTGTATAAATGCATAGCAGGTTGGTACATTTGGAATATCTGTTGGAATGGAAACTCCAGAGGAAACATTGAGTAGAGGATCCCTTGTGGAGGCTATCGTTGTCGTGTGAATGCCACAAGTGGTGCGGGTACATACTCTCCTGGAGATGACAATGAATTTCCAATGCTTTGAAATGTATTGTTAGACATTGGTGTTATCACTTTTGATTATTTGGCTATTTTGGCGCTTTTGCTGCTCTGTGAAGCAGTGTTAGTCATTGCCTGCTACTAGTTATCTACCAGGTTGCAATATGCACCATGGTGTGGTAGTGTTTGGTCATTTTGATGCCACAAAGTGGTGTTTATGTTAGTTTGTAATGAGATATTGCAACTTAAGTCAATATGTATTGATGGATGTTTATTGATGGAAAGAGATGAGACAATGCGCGTGTCCTGTGATATATTAAATTTGTATTTAATTTAAATTTAAATTTTGAATTCAAATTTATATTGTTCATGTTGTGCATATAATGTTCCCTATAAAACACAACCCTAGGGAAATTACCTTTACACGTGTGTTCTTTAGTGCTATGTCGGTATATTTCCCTAGGGGTGAAATCACCCTAGGGAACACATTTCCCTAGGGTTTTCCTAAGGAACCTAGGGCACTCATCGATTTCCCATGAAATTAGTCCCTAGGGGCAACACCGACAAAGTACCCTAGGGGAAACTGATTTCCCTAGGGTATCCATGCCTTTCCCTAGGGAAACAGGGGCGATTCTAGTAGTGACTTCTCGAGTACGTGGGTGCGGCGTCATGTAGTTTTAGGAGTTTGAGTTAGTCTTGTAGTTATTAGTTGTAATATAACTGTTCTTAGTTGTTCATAACTTATTTGTAATGACCTTGTTTGGATTAATGACTTTGGAGGTGGACATGTCTTGTGTGTAATGACTTTCTCATATATATACCATTATTTATGTAGCTACCTCGTGAATTGGCGGTGCAAACTTTGTAATTTCAAAGAAAAAACAACTGAAATAAGAGAAAACAAATATTGGAAATTAAAATCAAAACAAAAATGTAGATATGGAAGTCTTGCATGCAAATCATTTATTCCCGGTTCATTATTATGAACAGGGTCAAGAAGGTTCCTTTTAATCCCGGTTGCCCAAACCGGGACTAAAGGGGGACCTTTAGTCCCGGATGAGCAATCCCGGTTGGGATACCGGGACTAAAGGGGGTTACTTAACCGGTATTGTATGCCATTTGTGTACTAGTGTTGATTCCGTAAATTTACTACTCAAAAATATGTGATTTGTTTCTTTCTTGTTGCGTCAGTACAATTGAATGTAAAAGCAGAGAGAAGTTAGTAACTGAGCGTCGTTGTGTTCTATGTGCACGCGTTACATAATTTGGTGTTGTTAAGTTCCAGAGCAATTAATCTATAACGATACGCACATTGGAATAATGTTGGTGTTTTGAGGTTGTCTATATGCCAGAAGTAAAAAAAAAAAAAAAAATTAAAAAGATAGGAACTTTGTGAATTCAGAACTTATATTTACCGGACAAAAGTCATCGTGTATATATATGTATGTAATTCTTGTAAATATGTATGTGCGTGTGTGTTTGTGTGTGTCATACTCATCCCATGTAACTCTGGCCTCATTAACTTAAACACCGGCATGCCGGTTTCAATGGAATTCAGGTGGGGCTTCAAACCTCTCCGGTGACTTACTCAAAAAAAAAAAAAACATATGTACACGAGTCATCGTCACAACGTAAACTAAACATTATCGCACAAAAAAATGGAAATGTGAAAAATAAAGAACTAAGGTGAAAGCAAACACAAATGTGTATATAAATAGTGAAGTAATATAACAACACATATATTATGGACTCCTCATCCATCAAGATGAGAATACACATTAAATGTAAAAACTCCGGGTCATGCAATGGCCGGCAATATTATTTATAGTATTATAATTCGAATCAGATAATTAGCATCTGAGTGGGATGAAGCCAACTTTTCCTCGGGCCACGTCATACATCACCTCCGTGGACGCCAGCGTGTGCGTCCCAATCACGGCGGAGACGACATCACCACCGCCGCCCCGTCAATAGCGGATAAGGCGAGGCATGCCATGGTAAATGGACCGTCGGTGGGATCGTCGTAGTACATCATCTGGTCCGTGTCGAGCACCAGGCTCTCGCCGTTGCTGAACTTGAACCGGATGAGCGGTATGGTGATCTCCTCCATCCCTGTGAAATTGAAGCACGTGTCGAAGCCGGCGAACCCTGGCACTGAGCGGTTGTACTGCGACATCACCTTCCGAACGCCGTCGGCGCAGCGCGTGTACACGCGATCGGTGCCAGCATGGTGAAGGTTGTCCCCACGTCAAGGATGGTGCTGCCGTTGCTGCCGAAGGTCCCTGCCTGGATAGGGACCTCCTCGCCGGCGAGGCTCATCCCGACGACGTCGATGAAGTACAAGATCGCCATGTCGGGGTCGCCGTCGTTGCTCACCAGTGGGGCGTGAACAGCTCGGTTGTCGTCATCTCTGATGGTGGCGTCGTCGCCGAAGGAGAGGAAGCCCTGGGAGCTCGGGGTCTGCGGCAGGCAGTAGGAGAAGGTGGCCGGCGGTGAGGAGAGCCGCGATGGCAGCGAAGTTGCGGTCGCGGCTGAGGTCGAGGAACCCGGCCTCCGGCAGGTCAGCAGGAGGTCGCACGTCCATGCAGACGAACTTGAAGTCGTCGACGGCCGTTGATGGTGTCAGCTCGAGCACGTCCTTCGCAAACGTGCCCTCGATTGGGATTGGGATGTTCGGGTTGTCAAACGGACAGATGGTGCCGCCGGAGCAATTGGTCGGACAGTCCGGCGACCCGCAGACGACATGGGTGAACGTCGAGGACCGTGATGTGTCGAACGCCAGGTCACAGTTGTCAGCTGAGGCGCACGCCTTGCACCGGACCAAGGACGTGCCGATACCGGTGTCCAGGAACATCGGCAGCTGCTGCTCCGGCGTGCCGTAGCCGACGACCACACTGTAGTCCAGCTCTCCTGGTAGCGTGTGCGGGTCCGGAGAGCCGTTAACAGGGATTATGCTGGCTGCCGGCGACGGGGCCGGATCCAGGGCAGCAGCGTCCCCAGATGATTGTGATGAGGCGAAATGGCGCCTGATATGGGAGGTGTCACGACGCAAGACATCTGCCGCCGATAGAGACGGCAGGCCGTGCAACGGCGAGCATGGACTCTGCCGGTGTACCACGGGTAGCTTCTTGTTGCCTAGGCCTATGAAAGTAAAACATGTATTAATGTATAAGTGCACCGCTAAGATCGAGTAGTTTTTAAACTCACTTTCTAAATCGTTATTTGAAAAACTAATTGAGTAAAAGTGTAAAACCATTGTCTATATCTTTTTCACCCTCCAACTTGTTATTTATACCTTGTACGCTCTCTATGGCATGAATGTGATCAATTACTATAGATTAGAGTTCCAATATAAGTTTATTGTCTCATTCGTAACCTAAAACTTAAGACTCCTACTCTACTAACCGTGCTGAGTCGATGTAATTCTAAAATATACTAGAGTACTTGTTAGAAGAAAATAATACAACTAATAGCAAAAATACATTTATTTTACATCTGTACCAGTTGTGATGGACGATGAGCAGGTGGTTGCATCAGTAGGCACCGTGGATGCCTGCGGTGACCTGCCAGCAGGTGTCTTGAAGAAAACTTGTCTGGACCCTAGCTTGTAGCTTGCATGGGAGGAGGCGCCATGTGAAGCAGGAAGGAGAAGCAGCAGCTGCAGGCACAAGAAGAATAGAGAAGCCATGGAGGGAGCCATTCTACTATTACTGCCACGTACATGCATGATCGATCGAGTCCATCTTTACTTATATAGACGACGACGACGTGTGACGTACTACCGAATTGTAACCGGCCTCACAAGCAATATCCTAACAAATCACTGTCCTAAAGTACGTCGCAGCCAACACAAGCAATTTTTTGTAACCGGCCTCGGAATTGTAGACAAAGCTAGGATTATATATCATTGGGAACCACGTTTGACTTGCTGGCCCAATGGCCAACGCAATGCAAGGGTCATGGGAAATCACGACTTGCTGGCATGCATATACTATGTCAATATGCCAATATGCATATGCATATACTATGTCAATATGCCAATATGTCAATATGCCAAGCGGGAAACGAGGCAAATTCAATTGCAAAGCAATTGCAGAGCATGCATATACTATGCCAATATGCCAAACACGAGCGCAGCCGAGGCTACATGCGGCTCCCTATCCACCCTAAGGAAGATAGCGCCTATGGAGTCTTCATTGCGGTGGTATGATGCGCGACAGTGGCGACAGCTTGCCGTGATGCATGTGCGCGGTCCGCGGTAGTGGCATTGGCGTCGTCGTCTAATGCGCGCGCGACGGCGGTGACACCTTGCCTTGTGGAGAAGTAGCTCGGACATGTTGGCCAAACTATAGTCATACAGATACAAGATGTGTCTCTAAACACCTTCTGTGGCAAAACAATGGAAAATTGCTAGATTGGTTGATGATCAGATTTTCATAGACAACAATTATGATGCTTGCATTCTTCATAGAAAATGTCATAATGCAAAAGGCTTTGACACATGGATGATAAAATCGCATATATAGTTGACATGGCAACAGACAAACATGTATGTCATAACAAATTTGATTGTCATAAGTTACCTTGCCCAATTTGCCCATATGGCCTATTTATTGGGGCATATAGCTAGATCATATAAAGCCAATTGATTTGGGTCGAGCTGATTGTAGCCCATTATTTATTTGACCCATTTCCTTAGATTCTTAACCATGCTCCTCGCAAGAAAAAAAAAAAAAGATTCTTGACCATGCACATGTTAGTCTCTATTGGACTCATATCTCGGACCTTATAAGCACACACCAAAAGTTCTAGCAAAAACCGGCACAAGAATGAAACAGAAGAAACGAAGGAGGGACGACTCATTGTGCTGTACTACTACGTACGTGTGTAGATGATAATGGTAGACACAGAAAAAAACTCGTTTTCAATTGGAGGATGGTGACAATATAATAAAGGAATAATTGAGTAACTGCCCCTATTCTAGAGTCTACCTTGCTCGTTTGCCCCTGTTTTTTAAACTTTGCTCGTTTGCCCCTATTTGTAGCCTTCCAATTGCTCGTTTGACCCTATTAGGGGCATTTGTGCAATATTTTAATTGCTCGTTTGCCCCTATTAGAGGCATTTGCGCAATTGAAAAACTAAAAATAG